>JAGXJF010003658.1:0-47205 GCA_019208055.1 Stipa capillata | reverse complement strand
GAGGCATGACTGGCACGGACGGCATGGTGGGAACGGCAGCACGATGGGCGCGTGGGCAGCTCCGGGAGGAAGACGGAGGGCCTAGCCGGTGCGGGGGCCTGAGGGCGGGGGCCCAGGGGGATGGATGTGGCCTGCGAGGGAGGAAGAGGTGGGGCAGCGGGGGTGGGGACCTTGCTGCGGCTGGCGGGGGAGGAAGAGGGAGGTGGAGGTGCCGGGGCTTGGTGGCAGGGGAGGAAGAGGTGGGGGCAGGGGACCTAGCGGCAGGAGGAAGAGGCGGGGGCAGGGGGCCTAGCGGCCAGAGGAAGGGGGTGAGGCTGTGGCCGTGGGAAGGAAGAAGGGGGGCCTGGCGGCGGGGTTGTTGGCCGTGGCCCGTGGGGGAGGAAGGAGGGGCGGGGGGCCTGGCCGTGGGGGTGGAAGAAGGGGGCTAGCGGCAGGGGTGGCTTGGGGGAGAATGGGAGAGAGTAAAGAGAGAGTGGGTTTAGGTCAGGGAGCTTGGGGGGTCTATATAACATCTTAAATCTCAACATAAAATCACACAAACATCTCCCTCTTAAGTCTCAAGTTTCACACATGTTCTCTCGTGGGAAGGAGAAGGTGGCAGAGGTGGCGCGTCGACGCCGTCCTCCCATTCATCATAGGTGTCACAACAAGGCCGATCCTCGCATGGCGGGTTGACGTCTCCGCACCCTATTGCTATTTCTATGGGAGACAACGAGATCGATCCTCGTGTACTCTCCCCCAACATGTAAGACGACGGGATCGATCCTCTCCTTTGACATGGGAGACTACGGTATGGAAGACGGTCATATGGATAGTACTAGTGACTTTGAGGATGCTGCAAATTTTTCAGGGGAACTAGGATCAACGGAGACCAACGTTGGTTCATTGGTGCAAGCAACGAGGGGTGGAAGTACGCAATGGGCATGGTGTTGGCAACATATGGAGCATAGCATAGAAATGGAAAACGGCTATCAAGTATCATATGCCACTTGTAAATATTACAAAGCTAGATTAAAGGCATCTTCAAGAAATGGAACAGGTAGTTTGAGGCGGCAATGCCCAATCATACTTGGAAAAGATAGCCGGGGGACGGAGAGAAGGAGAAGGTGTCCAAACCCAGCTTAGCCTTGGCCCTAACGGTTAGGTAAGTACGTGGATGTACAACCCTCAGTTAGCTAAAGAGGAGATAGCTAAATACATAGTTAGCAAAAATCTTCCGATTAGTACGGGGAAAGTGCGAGGTTTGAGAGATTGATCCAACGTGCTTTTTGCCCACAATACAACCACGTCACTAGAAAAACCACTACGAGAGACATAGTATCACTTTACAATTGTAAAGTGGCAGAACTAAAAGAACAGTACACGAAAGTGAGTTTTTCTTTCTCTTTAACGTCTGACAAATGGACTTCCTCCCATCAAAGGTCTGCCTATCTTAGTGTTGTTGCACACTATTTGGATGATGAATTTAATTTGAACAAACGAGTCATAGGCTTTAAGTCCATAGATGAGGCACACACTAGAGAAGCCATTGCAGAACGTATTGTTGAGGTTATTAGAGATTCTAAAATAGAAAATAGAATTTTCTCCATCACTCTTGACAATCACTACTGCAGATAGGGACACCAGTGACGGGCCTAAAAAGCCCAGTAGTGACGAGCGGGCCGGCCCGTCACTGGTGACCAGCCACTGGTAACTGGTTATCAGTGGCGGGCCACCTGCTCGTCACTGGTAATTTAGTTACCAGTGACGGGCTCACATGCGAGCCCGTCACTGCTAAGGTATACAGCAGTGACGAGCCATAGTTTAGGCCCGTCACTGGTAAGGTATACAGCAGTGACGAGCTCTCCAGTCCGCTCGTCACTGCTGTTATGAGGGTCCCAAGCACGTTGCTGCCGCGGCAGCAAAAACAGCCGTTTTGGCTGCCGCGGCAGCCATTATCTCTGCCGCGGCAGCCAAAAGGGCTGATTTTGCTGCCGCGGCAGCAACGTGCTTGGGTGCCGCAGCAGCCATTTTGGCTGCCGCGGCAGCAAAAACAGCCGTTTTGGCTGCCGCGGCAGCCATTTTGGCTGCCGCGGCAGCCATTTTCGCTGCCGCGGCAACCATTTTCGCTGGCGCTCCTAGGGCGTCGGTCGCCGTTCTCCTAGGGCGCTCTCCAGCCCCTGTGTACTACAGGGGTCCTGGAGGGGGTGTACCCCTTCGGTCGCCGTTCTCCTAGGGCGTGCCGCTGTGGCCTAATAGCGCTTGCGACGATGCCTCGTTGCGTCGGCATGCTACGTGCCCGGTATGCTTCGAAGGCCACCTCACTCGCGCTCTCGGATGTCGCACACGATAAGTACATATGTAAAACCGAGTACGAAAGTAACAAGTGCCAATACGTAAATATGTGCAGAAACGTACAAAGTAGACCAGTTCGGGAATACACGACCACAAACACAATACATATGCAATGTTTTTCCGTCCTCTAGGGCCAAGCTACATGTGGGCGCGCGAATGGGTCTTCGGTCGGGATTTGGCGAACTCGCTGCTCTGTGCGAGCGGCGTGTTCCTCCCTTGGGTCAGTGCCGGCGTAGAAAAGCCCCGTATCGGAGACGACGTCCTTGTTGATGATGTTCGCGAACGCATTCTGGAGGCGTGCAAACTCTTGCTTCCAGTCATATGGCTTGTGCTCGAGGTTATTACTCCACTTGCGTAGGTCGTCTTGTTTGCGAAACGTGTTCCGCGCCCGTACAAAGTCGTCCATGTGGCAGCAGACGTAGTAGCCGCACGTCACACTACCCTCCGGCTGCTGTCTGCACCACCAATCGGTCACGTGTTTGAAGCGTGGAGCGCCACTTCTTTTTACCATAGTTGCTCCTCCTCCCTTCTGTGCAAAGTCGAAGAGAGCATCATCCAGAACTTTCTTGAGCAGGGTATAGTCTTTCTTCACCCGCTTCATGGAATCAAAGTAAACAACCTTCCTTTCCTTCGGCGTTAGCACTAAGAGGATCCAGTGGTCGCTGCGCAGACATGTGAACAAACCAATATTAACCCACGAAGTTGGCTAGGTGCACAAGCGAAAGAGAAATTTACGAAAGCACAAAGTAGAGAATGACTTACAAGGGATTGTAGGGCACGAGTAGGTAGTCCTTGCCCTTATGCGCTATCATCGCACTCACGAGGCATTCTTTCATAATCTCCCTACCTTCTTGGGAGCGAACGTTGTTCTCGTGCATGTGAAACGGATCTGCTATTGCAACATCGAGAATCTTCAGGCGTCTGATCTCTCTGGTTAGGTGAAGCGCCCATAGCCTGACGAACGAAGCTTCGAGCCGATAAAGGTTGAACATGCCGAAGATCTCCGCAAAGTCCAGATAGAACTTGTCCGCGGGATACTGCTCGACGAAATGGAAACCCTCTGGCACCTTCGCCGTGTAATACGAGACATTCGTTTCATCGGGTCCTAATTCAATGTCTCGAATGTTCTCGTGCAGAATCTTCATCTCGTTCGGGAGGACGTCGAACTCATCCTTCGGTACCATCGGGTGACCCGGGACGTGATAGGCCCGCCACTGACGACCCTTTGCTGTCTGTGCTGACTGGGAAGATGCTGCGTACGTTAAGGATTTCTTCAACCTGGCCTCACCCTGTCTATCGTAAGTTCCGGTGCTAGCATGTGCCTTCTTCGCCGCCCCTCTTTTGCTCGTGCGCTCCGTATCCAGGGATACGGCCCTCTGACCGGCCATCGCTTCTTTGGCTGCGCCCACGAGTGTTTTAGGAGTCAACTTCGTGTGGTCTTGCCTGTCATGCTTGGGTGGCGGCGTATCTACAACTTCTCGTGCCTCCTCGTCACGAAGCATGCCATGCTCCGCGCCCTCCTCGGCATGCTCCATCTCCAGATCCTTGTATGATAGAGGTGCGGAAATACCCAGAGGAGATGGTCTTGCTGATGGACTGTCGGTGTGGCTCGGCGAAGGTGCTGGACGATTGGAGGTCTCAATCAACTTAATCGCGTCCTTCGGCCACCTAAGGAAAAACCCCTTGCAGGCTCCTAGCTTCTCGTATCCCTCTTCAGGGGGGTCATTCAGAACCAGGTCCTCGAAGGTGCCGACCACCTTAGTCAACTCCACCCTCGCCATGTTTGGTGGTAAATCCACGCAGTGCATCCTGTTCTCCGGCGTTATTGGGTGGACGCGACCGTACGCGACCGTCACCATCGAGCCGAGCACTTGGGTCTGGAGATGGCACGGAGTTATGACCTGCGGAACATACGTACGGGTCGCTGAGGTTAGAGTCCAAACAACGAAATCTGTACGAGACCCTTACGATTTGTTGAGCCCACGACGCTTACCGTTAGGCCGTCGATTGTATTTGGCGACCCGGGGCCAACGCCCGATACGGAGGGGCTGCTACTCCTTGCAGCAGTGAAGGCCGGCGGCTGCGTATCCAGATTATAGGGCGGCGGCTGCGTATCAGGATGCGTGGGTGGGCGTCGTAGTTGATCGTATAGAGGCCCTAACAGCCGTTTCACAGCCGCCTCCACTCGCGCATCGAATTCTTCATCCTGCTTGGCTTTCCTCCTCTCGCGGGCAGCCTCGCGGGTTTGGGGACCGTAATCAGCCCACCGAGCCCCATACCCGACGCCCATGACGCGGCCACGAGTCTCCGGCTTCCCGAGAGCCTTGTTGATAGGGTCTTGCCACCTATCGGTACCGACAGAGTCCTGGGAGCTCTCAGGTTGCTGGCTCAGCTTTCTCTGCAAGCAACATGAACCGTTCAGAAACGTAATCTTTAGGAAATTAATCTACGTAGGACAAATAAAGTAAAATGGGTTCAGACGTTACCAGTTCTTCGTGCACGTCCTTCATTTTCTCGTGCGTGAAGATGGGTTCCCCCGTCGCCGGGTCAAATTTTGCGCGGGCCCTCACAAAATCCTTTCCGCGCCCTTCCTGGATGTCCGAGAAAGGGGGTTCTTTCCCGGCCGCAATCAACCTTGCGTCCTCCTTGTCCCATTTAGGCCTCTTCCCTTGGTAACCACGGCTGCCGAGTCTGTGGTCACCCACGATCTTGCCCCGCATGTCCTTCCCCCAATCACTCTTCCTCCTGAATTCATCGCCGGAGCGAGTTTGAATGAACTCGGTCCAGTCCGCCTCATCTATCGTAGGCCATTTCTTCTTTATCACGGTCTCAAAATCTTGATCCTTCATCTTATTGGCATGGTATCGCCAGGTATTCAAGGATTTGGTCATCATGCTCAGGGCTTTCGTCGCGACTCTGTTTCTGTCAGCCTCAGGGACGGAGTACCTGCTGAATAGCCTGTCCAGGAGGAGAGTTCGAAGATGCTCGGTTTCTCTCGTCCTTATATCGGAGGTTGTGATCTTCACCGTTTCACGCAGGATGCAGCCTACGGCGTTTGAGTACCCCTGTGCGGCTCTTACAGGACTGGCAGGTTTACCCAGATCGTCCACTCGAGTGATTACGAACGTCTCGGTACTCAACTTGTTAGGTCTCCTAGGCGCGAGCCGCCTTTTCCGCTTGGCTGGTGGAGCCCCGTCCGCCTGTTCTTCTTCAATAGCGGTCTCGTAGTCATGGCCGGTCCCTTCGTCACGATCTGTCGCGTCTTCAGCACCACCGGACTCTTCGTGGGACGACTCGTACTCGTTGTTATCCCCGGCAGCAGGCTCGTCGACGATGGCCAGGTCCCGGGGAGCTTCCGTACGGCCCTCGATATCTCTGGACGACGCCGGGGCATCCATTGGTGTCCGCGACGAAGAGGGAGAACTTCCGGCCATTTTGGGACTAAATGGAATTAAACTTGTTAAACAAAAAGTAACGGAAACAAATTTCCGCAGGTTATTGAAATAAGTTGTTGAAAATTCAAAATTTCGGCATGACCTTTGCTAAAATTATGCAAAATTGAGTATCGAACGTTGACAAAATGTTGACGAAGCAACATTTCGTCTAAACGTTGAACTCAGTATCCCTGAAAAAATAAACATAGCAACAAATGTTGCCTCGGCTCGACGGCCGGTACCACAAGCATATCTCACATTCACATCTCACATTGTTCACGAATAGAATTTCTTTTCCATAAACTGCAAACTAGACTTGTCGGATCCTCCAGCCTACATGTACTGCCATGAGGTACAGAAACAACAGGATATCCTTTAGCTAAAATAACGAGACAACATTATGGAAGACACATAATCGTTTTCTGTGATATATTCTGAGAATTGCAGAAGGACAAGGAGAATAATATAGATACTTCACAAAATTCATAGATAATAAGATAAAAATGAAATAAATTACCTCTACATCTATATTCCGAACAATCTTATCAAAGTACGGAAAAATACGTATCCCTAAGTACTAACGAGTTGCAGGAACATCAATACGGTTATCCTGAGGAAGAAATTCATAGATAATAAGAAAAATACTTATCCCTAACAATGCACTGTTAATCTTTTTGAAGAAATAAACATCAATACTGTTATCTTGTAACTACATTATAGGCACTCATCAACAGCAGCAATTTACATTAACAAGCACATAATCCACCAAGCATTTGCATACTTGAGAAGAAATTCATCCAGATATGTCGCCTAAGTACTAACCCTAGTCCTGATGGAGGGATCGGAGGTGGCGGAGATCTGGAGGAAGCGGCGGTGCAGAGCTGGAGGAGGACGGCGGCGGGGTGGTGGAGATCCGGAGGAAGGGCGACGCAGATCAGCAGGAGGACAACGGCGGCGAGGGTGGCGTCCGGCGAGGGAGGCGGCGAGGTCGGCGTCCGGGGAGGAGCGGCGTCCGGCGAGGGCGGCGTCCGGCGAGGTGCGGCGGTGGCCTGGCGGCGTCGGTCGCGCGAGAGCGGGCGATTTTGGGGAATTAGGGCGTGCGCGGGATTTGGGGAATATTTCCCCAAGTCCCGCGCGTGAGGGGTTTATATGTACTACTTACCGGTGACGGGCCATTACGGTCGCTCGTCACTGATAAGATATACCAGTGACGGGCCAAACATAGTGCTCGTCACTGGTAATATACATACCAGTGACGCTCCAGAACTATTGCTCGTCACTGCTAATATACATACCAGTGACGCTCCAGCCCGAGAGCTCGTCACTGGTAATATAGATACTTAGGGTTAGTTATTTAGGGTTAGTTAGGGTTAGTTATTTAGGGTTTGTTTGGGAATTAGGGTTAGTTAGTTAGGGTTATTTACTTAGGGTTAGTTAGTTAGGGTTAGTTAGTTAGGGTTATTTAGTTAGGGTTAGTTAGTTAGGGTTCGTACTTAGGGTTATTTAGTTAGGGTTAGTTCATTAGTTATTGTTAGTTAGTTAGGGTTATTTAGTTAGGGTTATTTAGTTAGGGTTATTTAGTTAGTTAGGGTTAGTTAATTAGTTAGGGTTAGTTACTTATGGCCCAATCTTTCTTAAAGAATTATTTACGATATAACTTTCTTAAAGAATTATTTACGAGACCGTTTGTTTATTATTTGCGCGCGCAATGATAACTTCGTGCGTATAAATACAATTAACATAAATACCATTATTGTTATATACATAAATTATGCAAAAGTGAGCTATACATCATTAATTAACTTAATTAAATTACGACATTCTTCGGCAATCTTTTCACTCTTCGACAGTCTTCTCAACGGTAGTCTTGGTCTTCTTCCTGGTATAGGTTAACCCCTCGGAGTGACTTCGTCTTTTGAAGGGACGCACGGCGGGACATGTAGTATTTCTCCTTCGGCTGGGCCGTGGCTGATTGTCTTCCTCCATATCCGGGTCGTCAAATTGGTCATAGTCGTCTTCGTCAACGACACCATCGATTCCAACGATACTCCTTTTGCCCCTCCTCATAACATGACGGCTTGGCCTCGTCGGGTCGGTTATGTAGAAGCATTGGGCCACTTGTTTAGCTAATACCCACGGCTCATTTTTGGCACTGATCGCTTTCACATTTACTGTCTCAATAGGAACTGCTTTCGGTATGACCATGGTAGTGAAATAGTCTTCCGTTTCGACATTCTTCGCCCATCTTACCCGGAACATGGGGATCTTGGTTACGGTGTAGTCCAGTTCCCAAATCTCTTCCAGCCTACCATAGTATCTGTCCTTTTTCTTACCGGTCAGGGCCTCCATCGTCACCCCAGAGTTCTGGTACACGCTCTTCTGGTCTTGTGCCTCTGTATAGAACGTGTATCCGTTGATGTCGTATGCTTGGTACGTCCCGACATTCATCAGGGGTCCCTGTGCCACGTGGAACACCGTCCGTGCTACGTCATCATCTTTTGAGAAGCTATGCTCGTCGAAGTAGTTCTTTAGCCACCTGGCGAACGTTGCGTTGTGCTCTTTCATGAGAGCCGCCTCGGTCTTTCTTGAGCCGTGCTTTATTTTTAACATTGCCATGTGCTGAATAACGTAAGGACGGACCACTGACAGGTGCTGTAGCACTACTGTGTGCGCTCTGACGTAATCGTCTGATCGGTTCGGAGAGTCACTGTGCACATGTAAATCCTTCTTTCCGCGTCGGTGACCTACGCCATCGAGCTTGCCAATGTGCCGATTAACAGGCACGCCTATAGGTTTGTCAGCTTTCATGTAATCCGTGCAGAACTCGACGCTCTCCTCCGTGAGAAAGCCCTGGACGATGCTCCCGTCCGGATGAGACCTGTTGCGAACGTATCGCTTGACGACCCCGTTGAACCTCTCCAACGGGTACATGTTGTGTAGGAATACTGGACCTAGGTCGATGATCTCCGGGACGATATGGATCATGAGATGAACCATGACGTCGAAGAATGCGGGCGGAAAGTACATCTCGAGCTCGCAGAGTATGACAATGATCTCCGCCTGCAGTAGCCGGCAACGCTTCTTACTGATGGACTTCTGAGAGATAGTGTCGAAAAAGTTACAGAGGTCAAGCAGTGTCCCGCGGATCCATGGCTCCATTAGCCCTCTAATTGCAACCGGAAGTATCTGCGTGATCATCACGTGACAGTCATGAGACTTCATACCGATTAGTTTGTGGTTCTGCGTGTCTAGAAATCTCTGTATGTTTGCCGAGTAGCCGGAAGTTACTTTGACACATCTGAGGCATTTGAAGATTTTATCCAGCTCGTCTGTACTTAGAGTGTAGCAAGCGGCGGGACAGTCCGTCTTGATTTTCGTAACATTCCTGCCCAATTTGGTCTTCTCCTCCTTGGCCCACAGCTCTCGTCTTATCCCCAGTTGCTCGTAGTCAGCTCGTGCCTTCGGCCCATCCTTTGTCTTGTCTGCCATGTGGAGCAAGAGACCGAGCACACTCTCACAGACATTTTTCTCAATATGCATGACATCTATGCAGTGGCGCGTCTCGAGAAAAGGCCAGTAAGGCAGATCCCAGAATACAGATTTCGTTTTCCACACGCCTCCCAGCGGCTTTACCTTCTTCTGCTTCTTTCCCGCCCTAGGGCACTCACCCCAAGAGTTCAACATCTCGTATATTTCTTCCCCACTCCTCTTACGTGGTGGTCCTCGGGTCTCAACCGTATTGTCGAACTTTTCTTTATCTTGTCTCCACGGGTCATCCTGTTGAAGCCATCTTCGGTGGCCCATGTAGACGATTTTGTGAGAGCCCGGTAGGTGACGACTTGTTGTATCTTCCATGCACTTAACACATCCGTGGTATCCGTGGCAAACCTGGCCGGATTGATATCCATAAGCAGGATAGTCTTGCACCGTTGTGATCATCATAGCTCTCATATTGAAGTAGTCTCCTTCGTGAGCGTCCCAGACCCGGACCCCTGGTTCAGCCCACAGTGTATCTAGCTCCTCCTTCAGTAGTTGGTGATACACGTTCAGATCGTTCCCTGGTTGCTGTGGACCTTGAATTAGCATAGACAGGTGTAGGTACTTCCGCTTAAAACAGAGCCACGGAGGGAGGTTGTACATCCATACGACCACGGGCCAGGTGCTGTGCCTGCTGCTCATCTTTCCAAAAGGATTGAGTCCGTCCGTACTCATTCCAATTCTGATATTCCTCGGCTCTCCTCCGAATTCGGGGTATTGGTCGTCGATTGCTTTCCACTGGCAACCGTCCGCAGGGTGTCTCAGCACGGCGTCATCTTTCCTTGGCCTCTCGTCGTGCCAACGCATCAGCTTTGCCTCCTTCTTGTTTGCGAATAGACGCTTCAAACGGGGAATGAGTGCAAGGTACCATACAACCTTCGCAGGAGCACCGCTCTTCACTCCGTTCTCACCATCTGGTTGGTAGTTCTTTCCCCGCTTGAACCGGGATGCTTTGCACTCGGGACACTTGCTTAGCTCCGCGTACTGCTTCCGATATATGATGCAGTCATTCGGACACGCGTGGTATCTCGTCACCTCCAATTCAAGAGGGCACACGACCTTCTTGGCCTCATCGCAACCACGAGGCAACACGTTCCCCTCCGGCAGAACTTTTGCGAGATACTCCAATGTCTCATCGAGGCTTGTGTCCGTGCTGTTGTGGAGTGCCTTCAGTCTTAGAAGTTCGAGCGTGACTGAGAGGCGGGTGTGCTCAGGATTGCATCCGGGATACAAGGGAGTCTCGGAGTCTTTCAGCAGTGTCTCCAACTTGGCAGCCTCTCTACGAGCCGCACTATCGTTATTCGTCTCCTTCAGAACCTGCTCTTGCACATGACGGTCCTGGACCATTCCGGCCAAATTGTCCCCCGTGCTTCGCGTATCCGCTTCGGCCTCTTCATGTCCTCCGGCATCTTTATAATCCAACCGTTCTGCTTCCGGCTCCCCATGTCCTGCTTCTTCATCTAACCCTTCGTCGTCGGCAACAACCTCATCCTCCTCACCGTGACTTGTCCACCGTGTGTAACCTGCCATGAAACCCCATCGCACCAGGTGCATGTGCAAAAAACCAGATTTCCTCTCGTACATCTTCTGGTTTTTGCAATCACGACACGGACAGCATATCTTCGTGCCACCCTTTCGCACCATATCTCGCTCGGCGAAATCAAAGAACTCATTCAAAGACGTATAGAAACTCTGTGTGTTCCGATCGCCGTCATACATCCAACTTCGATCCATCGGTCGTTCGATCCCTAACATATACGAAAATAAATTAGTACCAACCTTTCATGAGTGGCTAAAAAAAGTAATAAAAGTTTCTTTGCAATTGAGATTTTCAAATATTACATAAAACATTCCAAATTTTGGCAGGTTATTGAAATAAATTGTTGAAAATTCAAAATTTCGGCATGACCTTTGCTAAAATTATGCAAAATTGAGTATCGAACGTTCACAAAACGTTGACGAAGCAACATTTCGCCAAAACGTTGAACTCAGTTTCCCTGAAAAAATAAACAAAGCAACCAATGTTGCCTCGGCTCGACGGCCGGTACCACAAGCATATCTCACATTCACATATATGACGAAATACATTTCATGCACATCTAAGAAGTTATAGTACATCACATTTCTTACGTACATTGAGAGTCTCACTTACTCGAGTCCTATGCTACAAGCACTTGGGTGTGCGCAACATATGTTTTATTGCATCGATATATAGTACTACATATACAGCAAATACATAATCAGACGTTCTAAAATTTGTGAGAGAGCAATACACAAATCATGCATGCATTTAAAAAAGAAATAGAGGTAGCACCCCGGTCTTTGCGTCGACTCATGCATACACATCCATTAATGCTATTGATCAAAGTTGTTACACAAAGATCATCCACGGTGGAGAATAATTAAGAAGTAGTACACTAAAATGATACAAAATGGATCAAATATTTCAATTGGGGGAGAGCATAATCAACCTTTGCTAGATCATTCAAATAATACAAGAGCAAGCTAGCTACCTAGGAGAGGTGGTAACTAGATCATTCAAACTCACCTGGTAAAGCAAATTAAATTGAATTGGGGGAGATAGCTAGAGCAAGCTAGCTAGAGCTAGGTGATGATCTAGGTGATGATTTAGTTAGATTTGAAGGGAGAAAGAGTTGGCAAAGGAGCTAGGAGAGGTCGGGGAAGAGTTTGGAGGGCTAAGAATCCTCCTACGGCGTGTACGGCGGCGGCGGACGTCGAGGCGATCGCGAGCTCGCTGCTGGCCAGTGGAGGTACGACTGGCCAGCAGGGAGGTCGCTGATGCTTTTAAAGGGCAGGTTACCAGTGACGGGCACATGTACAGGCCCGCCACTGGTAAACCACCTAGCAGTGACGAGCCGAACGTGAGCCCGCCACTGGTAAGAAGGCCAGGAGCAAGTTTGGCGGGAAATATTAGCAGTGACGGGCACGTTGGATTGTACGTCACTGGTGTGTAATATATCAGTGACGAGCTTCTCTTTCAGCCCGCCACTAGTAATTGCTGCCTTACCAGTGACGGGCGTTAATTAGTGCTCGTCACTGGTAATTATTTACCAGTGACACGTGGCAATTCCCGCCCGCCACTGGTAACTTTTCGGTTTACCAGTGACGTGTGTTTTCTATGCTCGTCACTGCTAATATGCCTTCTATAGCTGTTTCTGCAGTAGTGAATGCCTCAGCTAACACATCGGCTATGGAGATTATGACACCTTCTTTGCAAGCTTACACTGGAGGTTACGTCATCCACCAGAGATGATATGTCACATCATTAATCTCATCGTGCAAGCAGGTTTGAAGGTAATGAAGCCTAATTTGGATAATATACGTACTGCTATTATATTCATTACATCATCACCAATAAGGTACAACGCGTACCACGACTATTGTAAAGCCAACAATAGCACTGCCACTGTGTGGAAGAAACTAAAACGCAAAGCTTCTAGTGAATCATCTTTCCAATCATCTGGCAGGACGCAATGGAATCCCATGAGTTTGACCTTGCAGAAGGCCAAGATGTCAACCTACTTATGTGGTGGAAGAACCATCATAGGATATATCCCGTGCTATCACATTTTGCGTGGGACATACTCATGGTTCTCGTATCGTCTGTCTCATCTAAAGCCACTTTCAGTACAATAGGAAGGATAATTGAGCCAAGAAGGTCATCCCTCGCACCTGAGATGGTTGAGGCACTTACTTGCCTCAATGACTGGGACAAAGCAAAGAACCAGCAACAACATCAGCTCGAGGATCTGAAGATCATGAACACGATGGCGGACCTTGAGAATCTCGACATTGAGTAGTGTCCATGTATGCATACACATATGGTTATTGTACTCTTTTCCTTACATGGGGTACTCCACACTGGAGTGTAAGGTTTTTAACGAGCAATAACTGCGTATCAATAAAATTTAGTTCTTCCTCCAAATATTTATCTGTTTACTATTATTTATAATTTTATTTTTATTTCTTTATCTCTATCCTATATTTCCCTTTTTTTAATTTTCTTCTCTCCCTCTTTATTTCTCTTCTCCTAACCTTTTTCTATTCGTTATTTTCCCGCCCCTATCTTGCCATGCAGCTCACCCGGCTCCCTATCCAGCCATCCCCCCACACGCCACGTGGCCTCCCTTCCCCGCCCCATTCCCCTACCCAGCTAGGCTCCCCACCACATGCCCTCCCCACCCCTCAATTTCCCCAAATCCCTAATTTCACCCACCCTCCCTGCTCGGCCACTCGTCCGCTTCCCCATCCCCAAATGCCCCCGCTGCCCCGTCTCCCTCCTCTTCGGGCGCGCTGCCACCACGCGAGCTCCGCCTCCGCCCTCCCCTCCCCTCCTCTGCACCACCACGAGCTCCGCCCCCACCCTCAACTCCTCTCCGCCACTGGTGAGCCGTGCGCCCTCCTCCCGCCGCCACCGTCCTACCTCCTCCTCTCCCCTCGGCCTCGCGCGCTACCCGCCTGGTCCGGTCCGCCTCCACTGCATGCAACAACCAGTAGCACTCCTCCCCGCGCTTCCTCTGCCCGGCGGCCGACTGCGGCAACAGGGGCTCAGGCCCTTCTCTCGTGGCGTGCCTATGCCCACAGGGCCCGGAGGCGGCACGGTGGGCCATTGTGCCGTGTTTGGGCCTTGGCTGCGGCTCACCGTGCTGTCACAGCACGACACGGCATGTAAGGCAGGCCGTGCTGGCACGGTCAAACTCTAGCCCGAGGCACGCTAGGCTCATGCCGGGCAGGCCCAGCACGGCCCAAGTCGCGGCTTTACTTCAAGCCAGTGCACTATAATGCTTGGAAGAACAACCCCAGACCCCCCTACTGCTGCTAACAGTAGAGACAAAGGTTCCACAAAAGGCAACTATCGCCGTGAGAGAAACCTTTCCTGTCAGTCGTCTGCCACCGAGAATCTTGTCTTTGACTACTACTACAAGGTGCAAGCACTTGGTCAGATCATGGGTACCTTCCTATCGTCATTCTTTGTTGGTAGCCGCCTTTTGAGAACTCGCATGCCAAGTGTTCAAGGTATGCATCATCCTAGTCAATTATATCTATCTCTATTCTTAACCTTGCTTCCATGTGTTATAGGTCAATATAACTTGCTTGCTCTCGACTCCATCTCCTCCGATTATACCATGGACGTTTGGTGCTGCCCACGTATGTTTGCTAGTCACAGTCCATGCAATGGAATTTTGATCCTTACGAGTACTCTTATATATTTTTAAGATCAAAAATATTCTATATTTTTAAGATAAAAAATATCCTACTATCACCGGTGGTACCTACACACGCGCTGCATGAATGCCACATAGTAGCAGAGGACCTACAAAAGTCAAACATCTAGCAATCTTTACATTATTACTGGCTTGGCGCTTCGTGTTTTGTGAACCCGTGTTCAGAAAGATTCTCCAAGTGGATCAAGGCTGCCCTCTTTCTCTCCGCGGGATCGACATCGTGCCATAGCAGCAGCTGCGATGGTGGCCGGCTGAGTCAAGGCAGCCATGGGGTCCAGCCTAGCCTGGCAACACCCAAGTCTAGCTCCTCCTCAAGGTAGCTCCACTAGCGGCGGGGTAGCAGAAGGAGACGCCACGGTAGAGGTCGTCCGGCTAGCAAGCGCCTCTAGCCAACACGAGGGCAGCCAAGATGGTGGGGAGCGCCTTCACGCGGTCTTTGGTGGTGTACTTCCTGCACTCATCTGCGCAGGTGCAGTCTGTGTAAGTGGCGATGGTGTCGGAGGTCAGGAAGCTCGCCCGTCTCGTCGAGGAGCTGCTACGCCGGTGGACGGGGTGGCGGCAGCATGGAAGCCACCCACAAGCTCCGCCTGCTCCTCCAGCTGTGCGCTCCTCGATGCCGACTTCGCCATGGCGCGTGTCACGGACCCATTCCTTACCTGCTCCTGCCGCGACTACCCCACCATTGTTGGTTGCACCAAGTCCTTCCCCAACGCGCTCAACCGTGTACACCGTTGCGCCAGCGGTGCAGTGCCTGCACTTCCCTCCTGCCTACTTCTCCATGGACGGGCCGGCTCTGATGGAGAGCAAGAAGAAGGGGGATCGAGATGTTGCGGGGCTCTTCCCCGTCGCCGGCACCAGGGAGGCCACCAAGTTGCTCGTCTCGCAGTGACCAGCACCCTTCAAAATTTGCAGCAAGACCAGCAAAGTGTGTAAGAGATCGTGAAATGACTGCGCCAGAGACAACCATTCTTTATCCTACTAGAGGTGGTAACATCAACACTTTCAGAGCCATCACACCTTGTGCTCTCTTCGACGTCCTTTCTCCACCCCATTCTGCTGAGAATGGGAGAGATTGTTCATACTTCCTAAAGTCTTCAGTGAGGGAACCATCTGGTATATACAGCTGTTCGAACTTGATTTTTTTTAATCTATTGTTATGCCAGTTGTGAGATGTTTTAACATTTTCTGCAACAATTTACATATTCTTTGCCAGTGAAATAAATAGCTTTGAGGTAGTCTAGTTGGAGGAATTGTAGGACCATCAGGCTCCAGAGGGCTTTGTTGTTGCGAGAGGTTTGTATAAAGGCCCTGTGATAAGGAGATAGTCAGGTTTAAAGCACTTCTATCCACAGATCATGAATCAGCTTAGGATGCAGGCTCCTAGTATCTGTTACATGTTGCTTAGTAGAGCAAGCATCATCCAGTCGACCTGCTGCCGATTTACAATGTACACGAGGTGATCTGTGATGATTTAACGACAATTTTACAGAACAAAATTGAAGAGCATTCTGACTGCCATTTTGATTGTGTCTGCTTGCTACTTAAGCAATGCTATTCTGTGATGTAGTTACCTTGATCTATCAGATGAAGGCTGTGGAGTACATACTTTTGAGAAGAGGAGAGTTCTTGTCATGCTGTATTAGGTAGAACCACTACTACAGAAACCATTCAGCAAGACGCCCTCTATAGACCATTCAGTATCACAAACGGTTCCATTAACGAACCGTGTGAGAAAACAATGACCGGTGGTACTCATTAAGTGGGACGCTATAGTACAAACAGTTCTTCTTACGAACTGTCTATACAAATAGTACAAATGGTTACTCTTACGAACCGTCTGTACTATCGATGGTATCACAGACTGGGTGGTTGAAACTGCCTGTCAAAATATCATAGACGGTTTCCCCAACTGAAGCTGTCTGTACATGTAGCACTATAAATGCACTCCCCAGTCTCTGCCCACCACGAGCTCGGGCTTTTGCTGTCTGAAGCAGAGTAGTGTGTGGCAGCGGCACTGCTTGGAGAAATGACCGGCTATTTAAACCAAAATGGTGGAATTTTCCGATGAAAACTCATAAATTCAATGGCATTTGTTAGTCTAAGGTGAGGGTTATGTTTTAATTTGGTTTGGGTATCTAAGTTTGTTATATTTTGGATCTTGACCTAGCTAGATGTAGAATTTGCTCATGATGGATATAGAATGTTTTAATGTAGCTAGATATGAGGCTTGTTTTGGAATAATTTACATACGTCATTTAGTACATGAATTTTGTTATAACTAGCTCCGAAGTTGAATTTTTTGCATAATTGGATAATGCAATCTAGAATTGGATAATGCATAATTACATAAATGGTTAGCTCAAATGAAGTGTCTTAGATAAATCTACACATAATTGGGTTAATTTATGCATTACCATAAATTGCTAGCTTAAATCGATCTAGGGTTTTAGAATAATTTACGTCTGTCTTCTTCATTACATGAATTTCATTATGCACATAATTAAACAATCAATAGTATTTTAACGATAAGTTTTAATTAATTTTAGCTCATTTCTACATACTTGGATTTCTACTCTTGCATATGACATTAATATTATTTTTCATCTAGCTTTATTAGCTAGCTAGGTAGCTCCTTTTTCTATGAAAAGCTAGGTGGCTCTATTTTAACATTAATTTTCTCGTTGTGCAGCGTGTGTAGCTAAATGGATCATGGGTGAATGTACAGATCTTGTATGAACCAAGGTTCCCTTATGGTGTGACGAATTTTCTGAGGGTTGCTGAGGAGGATAGGTTGAAGAAGGGTGTTGAATTTATATATTGTCCTTGTTGCGATTGTAGAAATGAGAGATCATTTCTCAGACATAACTTAGCCCTACTGATCCAAGCGCACTTGATTATTAGGGGGCTTCAAACCAAACTACACGTGTTGGACCAAACATGGTGAAGAGCAGAATATGTTACATAAAGGGATTAGCATCATTGAAGAACCCGAAGTCAATGAAATAAGAGAAGATGACGACGAAGTATGTGCAGACAGTGATTGTGGTGGTGCAGAGAATGATGATAGGTTGGATTAGATGCTCCGTGATGCAGATGTGAACTTTAATACTTGGAGAGACTTAAATAAATTCTTGTGCTTGATTAAGGACTCCGATAAACCTTTGTTCATGGGTTGCAAGCCAAAATACATAAAGTTTTCATCAGTCCTTGAGCTGCTTAAATTGAAAGCAAGCTATGGTTGGTCAAATAAGATTTCATAGCACTCTTACGCCTCCTATCTGACATGCTTCGGATGAAAACTAGCTGCTAAAAAAATATACCAAGCAAAGCAGGTTCTTTGTCCATTGGAGATGGAGATAGAAAGGATACATGCATGTCTGAATGACTGTATCCTCTACCGTAAAGATTTATTAAGCTTGCATTCAGTCTAGTGTGCAAGCATCCGACAAACTAAAGGTTGAAATATGCCTAGACAATAATAAAGTGTTATTATTCTATTTTATATAGAGGCAATAATAAAGTTGTTATTATTCTATTTTCATCTTCATGATTAAGTTTATGTTCTATGCTAGAATTGCATTGGTTCTTGAATATGAGATCAGAGAAAAACCTAATTGCATGTGTGGAATAATAAACACCACTCAGATCCCTAGTCAGGCCTCTAGACTAGCTCATGTATTGTTGATGGTCTGTTTTTCTGATCATGGGCATTGTTAATGTAACAAGGATGCCGGCAATAATGGGAACACATTGTTAGGGTAACAATGGTGTTGGATAGGCCCCCTTATGAGATACTGCGAGATCACTTCGTCAATATGTTGTCAGTATCTTCTCATTATGTGTTAACGTTTACTTGCGTCCTTAGACCATGAGAATATCGTAGACCCGGATACCGGATGGTTGCTTTGGGGTCATCAAACGTTACTCCGTAACTGGGTAATTATAAAGGTGACTTTCAGGTACACCAGAAAGTATATCGTGGTTCTAGATATCTCAAGACTGGGATTTGCCCATCGGCGATGGAGAGATACACTCTGGGCCCACTCGGTATTACGGTGTCCAGCATCGCCTGGCCAGGTATTGTGACTAAAGGTTAGTCATGGGGATACCGAAATACGGAAACGAGAAAACAGTACAAACCGGTAACGAGGATAACTAGGTATGGTGATCAAGGAGTTGATCACAGGGATACTGTCAAAGTCTCGCCTCGGGTTGTGTAACATATCATGAGGCAAAAGGATGATATGCGGTAATACGAGGTTCGCTCGATAAAGATCTTCGATGATATGTGGGAATCGTTATGGGTGTCCAGATCCCGCTGACGATTATTGACCGGAAGGTGTTCCGAACATGTCCACATATACTCGAACCTATAGGGTCACACGCTTAACGTTTTAGCGACATTTAGGAATGCTACAATTTATGGAGAACGAGAGAGAAGGGTTTCGAAAGTGTTTCGGATGATCTTGAAAGTGTTCCGGGAGGTCCCGGATGGTTCCGGTGATGTCCGAAAGTGTTCCGGAAAGTTCTAGAAGGTTCTAGAAATTCTAGAAGGTTCTAGCAGTTTTAGAAGGTTCTAGAAATTCTAGAAGTTCTAGAAATTCTAGAAGGTTCTAGAAGGTTCTGGTTGAGTTGGAATCTAACTCCAACAGGGTGTCCCTGCTGGAGTAGGACTCCACCTGTCTAGGGAGAGCTGCCCCAACCCCTATAAATAGAGGAGCAGGGCACCTCAAAGGGTATCCGAGCAGCCCCAGAGGCAGCCCCAGAAGCAGCCCTAAACCCTAGGCCGGCCATCTCTAGATTGGCCACAGCTTCTTTTTCTCTCTCTTCTAGATTGGATCTAGTACAGCTGCCGGCGCGCTGCTGCTTCTCCTTCTCGTAGATCCCCACTGTTCTTGTGTGCTGGTCCACACATTACCGCGGTGTCGCTGATCCGGTACGCGTGGATACCTCGGAGACGTCGTATACTTCGGTGTTCGATCGGGTGCGAAACTATTCGCGAGGAGATCGCTCTCGTGGCTGGGAGGTATAACCTAGCTGCGGGAGTCTGCGGACTTCATCGACATCGGTCAACTTCTCCGCTACATTGACGTGATCGTCGAAGGTATGATCTCGTTGTCTGCACCTCGATAGTGATCTTGGGGTGGATTGTGCGCGGTAAATTTTTGTTTTGCGTAGCACGTTCCCCAACAGTGGTATCAGAGCGGTACTATGCGTAGTTGTAGGTACGACTAGAGCATATGTGATATGCGGCATTGCACATATGATGTGCGGGGTGTTAGATGAGATCTACCACCGGATTTTTTTGTTGTTTCCCTCTCATTGCAAAATTTTGATCTCGGCGGCATCGTGAAATTTTCAGAGGTCCGGCGAACCTTACGATCTTCGGATCGAGACATGCTAAGGATGACTTTGGTTTCACTTTAGTTGAGAAAGATAAATTTGCAATGAGCGGGCTTGTAGATGTGATCTACACGGGGGTCATGCGTATGACGAAGTTTAGTATGGGGTTCGAGATTTCCGAGTCTCCAATTCCATACACCCCGACAGTTAAATAACTGCAAGAGCAATCGTGCTTATGGTAACGTAGGTAGTAAACGGTTTGCAACGTAGCCATAAAGCCACGTATTGTAGCATAAACGTTAGAGACGTCTAAATTCTATTTGCAGGGTATGCATGTGATCTGCTATAGCCTATGTGATGCAATGTGATTGCATGAGATGCAAAGTGTTTGTAATTTTAATTTTGTCATGACCTGTGTGTCATGAGTACGGCAATCGGCAGGAGCCAATACGATTGTCATTATTTATTGTATTGACCTACGCGTCAACTAGAAAGTCATGTAATGCATTTATTTTATTAGCTATGTGATAGCAAATAGTTATAATTGCAAGGACATGGTGGTGACAATCTTACATCGATGGAACTCAACGCTACGCCGTACGCGAAGAAGGAGTTCTCTGCCAAAAGATGTTGAAGAAGTCTTCTTCAACAAAAGGGGCTATACCATATCACAATAATTTCATTGCATGTGATGTAAATCCCTTTTATGCACCTTGTTTTATGCGTGGTAGACGTTGTTAAATAGGGTGATCCCTCACACAAATATCAAAGTAGTTAGTGTTCTTCCAAGTGTAGCACCGTCTGGAGTATTTGCCATTCTGAGGTGCACTATGTCACATGGGTACGATAGGTTTGACATATATGAGGCGGGCGCGAACCGTTCGCGCAGCAGGGCACTCGGTTGTCTTGACGAGCTTTGCAAGATCGTCTTGGGCTCGGAACACACCCATCGAAAGATGAACAAGAGTCATATGGGATATGATTAGCATGTTGACCTACCGGTCTCATTATTCCGTCATCAGTGATGTCACATCAATGGTGGAGTAAATGAGTCGTGGATCTTGAATCACTAATAATCAATTATGAGGGATATTGGTTTTAGTGGGAGCTTACTCTAATTAAGTGTTAATTTGAGTTGCTTTAATCATGAACAATGTCTAAAGTGTATTTGTTTTCAAGTTGTAGATCTATGGCACCCATAACCACCTTTCCACTATGCGCGTTGCTTGAGAAAGAAAAACTAAATTCATCTGGGAACAACTTTACGGACTGGTACCGTAATCTGAGGATTGTCCTCAAGAGTGCCAAGAAGGACTATGCCCTATTGCAAACTCTCGGTGAACTCCCCGCTAACGCTACGGATGATGAGACTCGTATCTATCAATCTAAGAGCGATGATTCCATTACAGTACAGTGCATCATGCTTGCCTCCATGGAACCTGATCTTCAAAAGCGTTTTGAGAATTGGGCTGCTTATGAGTTAATCCAGGAGCTAAAAGCTTTGTTTCAGAAGCAAGCAAGGACTGAAAGATATGAGATATCCAAAGGCTTGTTTGAATGCAAGATGGCTGAGGGCAGCTCAGTGAGTCAGCACGTACTCAGATTGTCTGGGTACGTGCAAAGGTTGGATGCGCTAGGTTTTCCAATCTCCCAAGAGTTGGGCACTGATCTTGTTCTTGCTTCCCTCCCTCCGAGCTATAGTAGCTTCATCATGAACTACAACATGAATGGGATGGAAAAGAGTATGGGTGAATTGTTCACTATGCTTAAAACTGCTGAGAGTGGAATCCAGAAGGACGCCAATCATGTGATGATGGTGAATAAAACAACCAACTTCAAGAAGAAGGGCAAGTCTACGAAAAAGGGCAAATCCAAGGGTGCTAGTATGACTGACACGCCTAAGAAGTCCAAGACTGGCGCCACTTCTGATGTTGAGTGCTTCTTCTGTAAGGAGAAGGGACACTGGAAGAGGAACTGCAAGAAATATCTGGCAGAAAGAAGAAGTCTAGAAAGTCCAGCTCAGGTATGAGTGTCATACATGTTATTGATGTATTCCTTGCTGGTTCGCAATGTAATTCTTGGGTATTGGATACCGGATCGGTTGCTCATATTTGCAACTCGATGCAGGAACTACAGAGGCCTAAGCGACTGGCAAAGGATGATGTGACGATGCGCATCGGGAACGGAGTAAAAGCTGCTGTGCTCGCCGTCGGTGTCCTACCTCTACATTTATCTTCAGGATTTATTTTAGAGCTTAGTAATTGCTACTATGTTCCGGCCTTGAGCAAAAACATTATTTCTGGATCATGTTTGTTGCAAGACGGTTATTCGTTTAAGTCTGAGAACAATGGTTGTTCGATTTATATGGATAATATGTTTTATGGCCATGCTCCCGTTGTGAATGGGTTATTTATTATGAATCTTGATGGTAATACACACATCCATAACACTGACGCTAAACGTCGCAAGACAAACGATTTGAATTCCACTTATTTGTGGCACTGCCGTTTGGGTCATATTGGAAGAAGCGCATGAAGAAACTCCATTGTGATGGACTTTTGGAGTCATTTGATTATGAATCATTTGACACTTGCGAGCCTTGTCTAATGGGTAAAATGACTAAAACGCCGTTCACAGGCCACGTAGAACGGGCGATTGACTTATTGGAGATCATACATACGGATGTATGTGGTCCAATGAGTATAGCTGCACGCGGTGGATTCCTCTACTTCATTACCTTCACGGATGATTTGAGTAGATATGGGTATACTATTTGATGAGACATAAGTCTGAAACCTTTGAAAAGTTCAAAGAATTTCAGCATGAAGTAGAAAATCATCATAACAAGAAAATTAAGTTTCTGCGATCAGATCGCGGAGGGGAGTATTTGAGTTACGAGTTTAGCGAACATCTGAAGAGTTGCGGAATTGTTCCACAGCTTACGCCTCCCGGAACGCCACAGAGGAATGGAGTGTCCGAGAGACGTAATCGAACCTTGTTGGACATGGTAAGATCGATGATGTCATTAACTGAACTGCCATTGTCTTTTTGGGGTTATGCTTTAGAGACTGCCGCTTTTACACTAAATAGAGCACCATCTAAATCCGTTGAAACGACACCATATGAGATATGGCATGGGAAGAAACCCAACTTGTCTTTTCTTAAAATTTAGGGATGCGATGCATATGTAAAGCGTTTACAACCAAATAAGCTCGATCCCAAATCGGATAAATGCTTATTTGTTGGTTATCCCAAAGGAACTGTTGGGTATTCCTTCTATCACCGCACCGAAGGCAAAGTGTTTGTCGCAAAGAACGGTGTGTTTCTCGAGAAAGAGTTTCTTGCGAAAGGGGTGAGTGGAAGGATAGTGCAACTCGACGAGATTGATGAATCTTCGTCGTTAGGTCAAAGTGATGCAACGCCGGAAGTGGTTTCGGAGTTTTCCACAATGACTGATACGGAAGCCCCTACATGTGATGTAGAGACTTCGGTCGAGCCAGCAGCTGAGAATGATCAGACCGTGAGGACACCAGGTGTGTCAAACTCGCCCCCAGGATGCAGTTCAACCACTTCGGGGATGCAACAGCCCGGTCAAGCCGGACTCGGACATTTCGTTGGCCAACTTGACGATTATCATAGGTCCACGGAGTCCCACGAAACCCGATGTCATGTAGGTCACAGAAGGACAGCACCTCACGGAACTCCAGCATTTGGCTTTCCGATCTCCTTGAGCTCGAGAAGTGCTCGTGTTGCATCATTGCTTCATTGAAATCTCCTATCATCAGCCATGGATCCTGTGAATTTGGTTTGATTCGACGTAGCAATGTCCACATCTCGTGCCGATCTTGCACACATGGTTCGCCGTACACGAAGGTGCCCCTCATCTCCTGCTCTGCGGCGACTCACATATCAACACATCAATGTGACAGTTATTGTAGGACTTGAGTTCCACATGTACGCTTTCATCCCAGAAAAGCACAATGCCCCCGCCTTTGCCGTCTCCATCTACTGCAAAGCAGTGCCGAAGACCAATCCTGCACCTCAAGCTTTGAACACGTTGTTGACATTGTCTAGTTTCCGCTAGGAAAACTAGTTTGGGCCAGTGTGTCTGCACAAGGCAAACAAGTTCGTGAACTGTTCGGGGACGCCCCAGCTCCCGGCACTTCCAGCTTAAAGCATTCATTGTGAGCGGCGGTACTCCCTCTCGGAGCCCGCCAATTGATCATTGTCATCCGACATTACATTACTTGCAGCCTTCTTTTGACGCTTTTGTTCTCTTGCTGGCTGCACCCCAGCAAGAATAGGGAGCTCTGCTCCCTTAAGGTCCTCGATTGTGTTGCTCTCCAGGTGTGAGTTGCTGGCATCAGTCAACATGAGTTGTCCTGGTAATCTTTTGGCCACTGCATCAGCCTCAATGGATATGCGCTTACAGACAGAAGGGTTCGTGAAGGTGGTCTGTCTGCTGTGTTGCTTCAGAGGGCTAGACGCCGTGCTATTGAAAGCTTCGTCCTCCTCCCGGTCCTGCATCGAGTTAGGGCGCGCCTATCAAAGCCTCCCCGCTCTCTCTGTCCTCCATGAGAGTTGGAGTTCATTCCCCTGCTTCTGTTCAGAACATTTCGCGGGCCTGGTGGTGCTCTTAGCCACTCCCCATACTCAACATCCTTCTCCTCATGCATGCCATCTCCGCACTCCTTTACACTGTGGCCAAGGAGTCCACACACTCCACAGAAATTTGGCAGCTTCTCATAAGTGATCATGATTTGCTTGCGCTCCTTCTTCACTGGAGTTGTAACGAACCTGGTAAGCGGCTTGTTCAGATCAATTTTCACGCGAATGCGCATAAAGTCTCCGAAGGCCTTTTCCTCGCCATCAGTGATCGAGATAAACTGTCCCACGCGCCTAGCAAGTTGAGAAGCAATGCTTACAGTCTGCATCAGTTCCGGCAGTTTATGGACCCTGATCCAGATTGGTAATCCATCAAGCGATACTGACGAGACGTCAGAAAGTCCATCAAACTCCTCTAGAAGAACAGCGCTGCCACGGAAGATCCATGGACCACCGTCCATCACACGTTCCCAGTCGCCCAAACACTGAAATTGAACAGAAAAGAGGTTCTTGTCCATCGCCCGAAACGAGCAATCCTGGGCCAGGCTCCATGCAGCTCTCATCGTGGAGTACAAAGCCCCATGGGAGAAAGGTTTTGGAGAGTGCACTTTGGCAGTCGCCAACCAGCGTCCTTCTTTTTCGAGCTTGGCAAGATCATCATCATCCAGTTCAAGATCTGCTTCCTCCTCTCCACGTAGATCGAGATTGTTCAGCAGATCGTCAATCGAAACATCCTGTTTGTTCTTAGGGACCTCTCCGCGATTCCGAGATGTTGTTTGTTCTCGTCCCGCTCAGGTTTGCAGACAGATACTTCGACCCTGAGGCACTTGTTTCTGAAGACGCACTAGCCATGGAGCCATGGTGGCGATAGCAGAGAGTTTCGCCGTCCCCAAGGATCATAGGCAGCCAGCAATATAGGCGCATGATGCAATCCTGATCAGAGACGAACACGACTCCGATCAGGAGGTAGAGGAGTTGTTGGAAACTCTCGGCCACCGACCTTTCCTTCGTGAATTCCTTGCTTCTTCTTGGTTCCCTCCGTCTACTATATTCTGATATGGAATAAGTCTGGATAACCCCTGTGGTTTGGGGCAACAACTAATTAACCCCCTGAGATATAATACCGGGTATCTAACCCCCTAATATTTGCAAAACCATTTAAATAACCCCTCGGAGCTCCGTAAGGTGGTTTGGAGGGCGGTTTTGTCCACGTGGTGCGCTGAAGAGGATCAATTGTCCACATGTACTGCCATCTCACCAAACCTCGAGGGGTCATCCGGACTTATTCTATATATATAAGGAAAAAATCTATTTATCTCTCATAAAATATTTGTGAGGCTCACTTTACTCCCTAAATAAAATTTAAGCTTCTTGATGGTAAACAAAATTTAATATTACTTATTCTCTAAACATTTTAAATCACAGAATGTTTTGTGGTGAAGTGAACCCATATAAAAATGTTTAGGGAATAAGTAAGTTTAATTTTTATTTACTGCCAGAAGAAGATTAAATTTTATTTAGCGGGTAAAAATGAGCCTCACAAATAGTTTAAGAGAGAAAAATGGACTTTTTCCTTATATATATAGAATAAGTCCGGATGACCCCCTGAGGTTTAGTGAGGTGGCAGTATATGTTGGCAATTAATCCTCATCAGCGGGCCATATGGGCAAAATCTCTCTCCAAACCATCTTACAAAGCTTTGAGGGGGTTATTTAAACAGTTTTACAAAAGTTAGTGAAAGTGCATCTAATGCCCCCTAGTGGGTTTTGATGATTAATGACAAACGATTAAGGGACTAATGGTTTACTGAGTGTATATAGGTGTATAATCTCCAAGGTAATTTGTTTAACCAGTGAATGTCGACCCCTAAAAAGTTAATGATGAATGAAGGTTTGGACCTAGAAGATTAGTGGTGATTTTCTAGTGTTTAACATGATCAATGGATCATTTGAGTCTATAGGACAAGCTGTACTATTAAGAGGGGGTAAGATATCTAAGCTATAGGAAGAATCTTCATGTGTGCTCAGTCAAATTCTCTGAAGACTTCGTTGAAAATCTCTTTTGAGACATAGACAGTGATTCTCGGCGATACCGGTTTTGAGAACCGGATGTACCGAGATTGGCCTCTGTTGCGAGGTTTGATAACTTAGTCGTCTCAAGCCTCGAAGAGCTTCAATTATGACATAACCGGTTTCAAGCCCGGTGCTGCCGAGAATGGCCTCTGTGTTGAAGAGTTAGGGAATCATGCCGCTTAGGGTTTGCTCTAGTTTCATGTTCCAGAAATCGGTTTGTCCGTTCTTGAAACCAGTGCTTCTGGGATATGCTTCTATTGTCTTAGGCTAAGTCCCATTTGATTTGTCTTCGGTTCTACCGGCTTCGTTTTCGGTTGTACTGAGAATCCCTTCTGGACTTAGGTCTCTTTGTGAGTGCTATGTTACCGAATTGATTTCTGGTTTGACCGCGTCTCCTCTTGTGAGAGAAGAACGTGTCATTACTTCAAATCTCAGTTTAACCGTTTGTTAAAGTCGACACTACCGGGAATCGCTTCTGGAAGTGACTCTGCGGAGTAGAATCTTCAATCCCGGTGTGACCGTGTTCCTTTCGAAACTACCGACTTTGAGTTGAAGACTTTCACTATGCGTCTGAGTTCCTCAGAATATGACCGTTGTTTTGAAACTCGGTGCTTCCGGGTTCGTGTTCCGGTTGTTCCGAGGAAGAATTCCTCCAACGACTCTTTTCTGAGCTATGCCTATTTATAGCTCCCAACCCCCTGCAGGCTCAGTAGGACACTCTGTGCAAAATATTCTCTCTCTCGTACTGTGTGTTCTCCTTTCCTCTTGCACTTTGAGATCTACTTTGAGAGAGGAAGGATTTGAGAGATTTGAGACTTGATTGAGCATTCAAGCAAGAGCTTCTTCGAGCCTAATAATCTTGACTCATTACTCTTAGAGATTTGGCATCTCCTAGCTGGCTAGGTGTTGTTGAGAGCTCCAATCTGTGGATTCGCCTCCAACAAGTTTGTGAAGGTTCGGGGATCACCTCAAGATCCACCACGAGTGATTGAGCAAGTTCTCAGTGAACTTGGCTCAAGGAGAAGAAGGTGAAGTCTGTGTGACTTTGGAGCTAAGTGCTCAAGCCTCTCCAAACGAAGACGTAGAATTGTTGCCAACAACTTGAACTTCAGGATAAACCTTGAGTCTCCTTTCTTGCTCTTTACTTAATTGTTATTCTTCATTTGAGCTAGATTTGGTTTGGTATTTATTGCTTCACCTTTAAATTGCTTCACTCTTGCATGCTAATCAATAAATTTGGGTAAAATTTGATAATCTGCTATTCACCCCCCTCTAGTCGATAGATCTCGATCTTTCAGTTAGGGGGGTCATATACTTTGTATCATATCTTAGGGGGTTAATTAGTCATTGCCCCAAACCTCAGGGGGTAGACTAGAATTATTCCTTCTGATATTGCCTCTGAGATGCATGTGATTGGTTGAGGTGGTATCGATTACAGTTGTTGATACCTCTCTTCTTGTTCATGGTCACATTTAGGGTTCTCACTGTGTAATTTGGTGGGTGTTCTTTTGGTTCTTTTGCAGACATTGTCCATAGGTGCATCATTTAGTGACTGGCTTGATAGCATTATGGGTATCCTAATCTTTTAAATAGGACATGGTATCGACTTGGGAGGAGAAGTCTTTGATGATACGACTACTCATGTGACAACGGTACTCCTTACCAATCGCTAAAACCAACTCCAAAGGGTTATTGACCTTGCCGGGAAGCACGATTAACCTATCTAGGAAGGATGCATTCCTGTAAGCAATAGAAGAACAAGCAAGAACAAGATAAAGACAATCTAAAATTGCAAATATAGATGAAGTACTCAATGATAAGGGCGGGATTCCATAAAGTAGTCTTGACCAATGGTCTTCCAACTTCCAACACAACAATAAAACAATGTAAATGTAATCTGCCCTAAGCTAGAACTATTCTCAATGAAACCCCACGAATCTAGTTGCGGCTAAGAGGTATTTATAGGAGGAAAAACACTTCTGGGTCGACTCAGACTCAAACGAACCTAAGTCGGTTGGGTGGTTTAAACCGGCTATGGACAGTCTGACTGACCACAGGAGCGGTTTAAACCAGCTAGTACACTTTTGGCAGCCAATGACTCTCGAACGACTTTAATTTGTCTAGTCTTTTATTGTTCTTTTACTTGACCGAAGCTTCAATTGATCTTCGAGTAGGTCTCTCCGCTCTTCATCTTCATGTTGTCAGGAGGCTTCATCTTGTAGTAAAGAGTAGTTAGGTATTGATCATCTTCATATATTCTCCTTAGCTTGATCACATTCTCCCTCCATTGCTTGACATGCTGGTTGATCTTGATCATTATGACGTCTCTCTTGTAGTTGGAGGTCTTGTGCTTGTCTTGATCTTGATCAATGGGTGGTGTAGTGAAAGTAGAGGTAGCAGTGATCATATCCGTAAAGGTCATGTCCTCATCGTCTTCCCTTCTTTAAAAACAAAGTCATCATCGGCTTTGCATAAGCCGAAAAGAGGATAACAAAAGAGACAAAGTGTATGCATAATATACGAATGTATATGTCATCTGCTTTTATTCCTCTCCGTTGCATATGCTGGAAATGGGAGATATACATATATACATAATGTTGTTCTATGCATGATCGTATCTCTTTACATGAGTGCGTCTTAGCTAGAAACTGTAAGGATGAAGCACGGGTGCAAGGACATATGCAATGTTGTTTCACTAATAGTGGTGACCCCATACAGATTTCAAAATCAACTCGAGGAGTAGGAGTTTATGAAATAAGATTCTATGATCTCAAGAAATATTCTTGGTACTATGTGTTTTATGCAGAAGAATTTCTTATGGCTTGCAACGCTCTTACAGTTTGTCACATTTAAACTTTGGAGAAAAAAGCCACATGTAATTCAGATGATAGCTATACTATTAGTTGAATTAGTTTATATGTGATGCATGATATTCATAACCACCACATCCCTGTGTATCTCTCTTTGTAATTATATTTATACATTTCAGTGCTCAGTGATTTACGAAGCAAAGCGTTATAATTTCTTATTAGTGGTGACGAGTCTTCGGTAAGGCCCATGGACGTCTTAGTCCAAACTCGATTGCATGTCCGCTTGCATCGTGTGAGTCGGAGGGTAGAGCAATGATCCTTGACGTCATATCGCGATTCGACGATGGAAATTTTCGGATGACATGTACAACGTGGTTGTTGCCCTGGTATGATCAGTCCCGGTTTAGTTAAATGTTTGAAAACGTATTGCTCTCCTTGCAGATATCGTCACCCTAAACTTTTAGGGAAGTTTGGTGACATAACAGATTTCCCGTGGTACTAGCTGTTTCATATTTAAACATATATTCGGTTTTTGATTCGTATATGTAATGAAAAAATATAGAAAACAAACACATTACAATCTATGTTTAGTACTTTCCGAGAATTTCAGAGATTTTGCATTTAATTCTGAGAAAGCGAGGCGCTCACGCCGAGAGCGCGGGTCCTTTCCGGTGGTCATAATAGATGTGAGTATTTTTAGACCATCTTGACTCAATCGCCTCGTCAAGCTAAATCGGTACGTTCCGGCTTTTACTAAAAGTTAAAATTATTTTAAAATTTTAACTTGTCTTAGAAAAATTAAGGCCTCTTTGGAACAAATAAATTTTGGAGTAAAAGTAAAAGAACTTGATCTACAGGAAAAATTACCACGAGAGGTGTTTGGATTGGAGGATTGCTTCAAAGGAATCTAATATGATAGGAGAATTGCCTCTAAATTTGGAGGAATTCTAAATGGGGCCCAACTTACAAATTCCATCATGAGTGCCAACGTATACTCTCTTTCTTGCTCAGTTCTCTCCCTAATCAAGTAATGGCTGATATCAAAATCTCTGCGTTATTCGTGTTATGCAGCCAAACATTTGTTGTGAGCAATTTTGAGGTAATGTTTTTTATATGATTCAACAAGTCATGACATTTGTAGAAGCCCTCGCAATTTTAAGTGGACTTTATAATACCGCAAGTTTATAGGGATATTGTATAATATTGCATAAATTCTCTAAATATTCTAGGAAAAGCTTTCTTTCCAAACAGTACACTTGACTGTAGCCTGCTGCCAGACCCATGCGATCTCTGCACACTACCATAACTCGTTACCCGCTGCTGCACCCTTTGACTCATGAATGTAAGAACACTGCAAAGAACCCGTAAGAGGAGCACACGGCGTCGACGGCGATGATGGCAACCAACCATTTGTTGAAATGAATGACAATAACATTTCGACTTTGAAAGTACATTTCTATAAACCGACACTCTTTATGAAGAGTCACTCAATCAAACATAATTTTCTGTAACCTGTAAACCAAAAACGGAATCAATTGTATACATTAGCCTTTATCAGCTGAAACGATCTGAACTCCAAGCTCCCACTTCATGCAGAGACGGGGTGGAAGGCAACGACGGAGTGCTTGGCAATGTGCAGGCTGAACTGCCCGCCTTTCTCGCTCACGTCGAGCTTGTCCACGCCGGGCGGCGGCACCATCTCGAAGCTCCTCACGAGCTTCCCGACGATGAGCGCCAGGATCGGCAGCGCCAGGATGATGCCTGGGCAGCTGCGCCGGCCCACGCCGAACGGCAGGAACCGGAAGTCCACCTTGCCGCCGACGGCGGCGTCCACGCCGCTCTCCTCGCCCAAGAACCGCTCCGGCCGGAACTCCTCCGGCTTCTCCCACAGCTCCGGGTTGTTTGCCAGCCACCACGCGTTGACGACCACCTTGGAGCCCTTGGGGATGATGTACCCGCCGAGCTTGGCCTCCTCGAGGTTCATGTGGGGGACAAGGAGCGGGATCGGGGAGTGCAACCGCAGCGTCTCCTTGATCACGGCCTGCAGGTACGGCAGCCTGTGGATGCTGGATTCGGTGATGGGCTCGTCGTCGCCGAGCACATCCTTGATCTCGCCGCGGACCTTGCGCTGCACGTCCGGGTGGTTCACGACCTCGGCGAGCGCCCACTCGATGGACCACAGCGTCGTCTCGATCGCCGCGACGTTGATGTTCTCGACGATGTAGATGACGTTCTCCGGCGTGATCTCGCCGTTCTTCTCTGCTGCGAGGATGTGGTCGATCGCGCACCGGAGCTTGTTCCCGTCTCCTGGCGTGTCCATCACCTTCCTGTTATTCATTTCGAAATTAACAGTTTAATTCCAAATTCAATTGGCAAATGCAAATCAAGTCGATAAAGAGTGCTTGCGAGCATGGACATTACCTTCTCTTCTCGATGTAGTTGTTGTTGAAGAAGGCGAGCCTCCTGCTCTGCAGGTCCCTGCATTTGTTCAGGTAACCGCGCAAGAAGGGCCTCAGGATGGGAATGAAGTCGCCGTAATTGTAGTCGAAGCTCTGCGCGAGGCGGCTGCGCTCGGAGTTGAACTTGGTGGCCTCGACGAACATGGGGTCGTCCACGGACTCAAACCGCGCGTCGAACATCATGCGGTACATGATGTTGTAGAGCATGAGCTGCAGCCTTCGGCGCACGACGACGCCGGCTCCCTGGGCGCCCGCCAGGTCACCGCGCAGGTCGGACACGACGCCGTCCATCTCGGCCTCCCACATGGCCCTGTACTGCTGCACGACGCGCGCCGTGAAGAAGGGCAGCGTCATGACGCGGCGCATGCGGCGCCAGTGGTCGCCGTACTCGGTGAACACCATGTCGGCCCCGTTGGCGGTGAAGATGTCAAACACCACGTTCCGCGGGCGGGAGCCGAACTCCACCCCCTGCGTGTGCAGCACCTCCGCGGCCAGCCGCGGGTCCGACACCACCACCAAGTTGCGCACGCCGAGCCGCAGCCGGAACACGGGGCCGTACCGCGCCGACAGGCGCGCCAGGAACCGATGGTTGAGGTCGTTGCCCACCTGCAGCCAGTTGCCGAACACCGGCACCGCCGACGGCCCTGGCGGCGCGCCGGCTGATCCGCCGGCGCCGCGCTTTCCGCCTGCCACAATGGCAACGGCGAAGGTAACCACCGGTAGCAGCAAGCTCAGCACAGGGTGCTGCGTCTGGAGGAAGGACCTGACGAGCCAGTGCGCGGCTAAGGAGGCAGCCGTGGCGAAGGCTACCCTCATCACGGAGGCTGCCATGCTGTCCTTGAGCGTGCTTGTTGTGTCGTGTGAGTTTAATTAAGCTGGTACTGATGTGTTGGTTGCTGGATACGGTGGCTTCCACCGTGGTGTGCTTATATACCGCCTTGGGTTGGTGATAGGTTTGGTGGGTCGTGGGAGCGGGAAAGGGTTCGGCACGAGGAGATGCGGCGAAATTCGATGGTTTTGGGCGGAAACCCGTGTGCCGGTGAGGGAAACTGGGTAGGCGCGAGTGGGGGAGCCGGCGGAAGGGGGGACCTTGGATTCACGGTGCACTGTTTTCGTCACGCTCGTGCTGCGATCGGAGTTGACAGACCGCTGGTTGGTGGGCGATTTCTTTGACCGCTCTGACCTAGTCACGTCCGGCTTCTCTACCGTGGTGCAAGAAGCTGAGGTACATGGTACTGTGACATGTCGCGATGCATGAATACCGGGAAATAGATAAAATAAATCTAGCATTTAAATGATAGGGGCTAATTTACGGTCGATTGTTGGTATGATCAAGCCGGACCGGCCATCGATCATATCCGAAGGCCCACGTGCTCCCCCTTTCCATTTTAGTGCTTTGACCATGAAGTATTGAGTTTCCAACTAAATTAGTTATACCTTTCAACTACACTAATTACACATTTCAACTACGTCATGAGCTGATTTTAACCAATAAACAACAAGAATTATCGAACTTTCAATTAAAATTTTTGAACTTTAACTAAAAAAACTTTTCACTAAATATTAGAGAACTTTCAACTCAAAATTTTACAATTTTCTACTGCATGAATCACAGGTTTCAACCTAATTAAGAAAAACACAAAACAAAGACTTGTAGGAAGACAAAAACCTGAGATCTCCAACACCCACCTCCTCTAGTGGAGTGGATGGCCATGGCAACAAGCGCGTAGCGTGCGGCGGTATCGGGCATCATCCTCCATGGCCGCACCGCCCACCATGGCTGCGCTGTCGGGCGGGGCCGCACTGCCGGCCATGGAACCATCACCCAAAGCTAGCGAAGGGAGAGCGTGGCGGTGGCAGTCCCATGGAGGAGGCACGAGAGAGCGGTGACTCGGGCGACATCAACAGGAAGGACTGCCCTTGCAGTTGCGGGTGAGGGTGAGAGAGGGGCCTCGGGGGGTGAAGAAATGAGAAAGGGAAAGAATAAGGAAGAGACAGCACCGGTGGCTAAAGGAAAGGAGTGGTGGCCCCGCCATCACATGCGTCAACCATGCCTGTGGTCAACCATGGAAGAGACATTTTGTTAAAATGAGTGGGTTAAATCGCAACCATTTGATGTTACTTTCTATACCGATTAGCTTAAATGGACAATGTACTACGGAAAAAAGTTTAATGGACGTGTAAAAAATACTTGAGCTAATAAAAGCTGGCTTACTATCAAAACTCTAAAAGATCTTTTAACTTTTAAAAAATCATATAAATGTAGTCAATGATTTTAATATCACGGTCTAAACTTTGCCGCAGACAACGGGTTTTGCAAATGTTCTCTAGTGTGTAAACCGGGTCTTAAATATGAATTGGCTCTTATGGTTTAGCTAAGACCCTTCCGATGTAAGTTACTGGATCTTAGCAACAAAGGATTCCCTAACACCATATGTTTGGCACATATTTTGGATGCTCTAATATGTCAAATGTACTTATTTTAGCCTCCTCTGTCCACATTATTCATGATAATCTATAGTATATATGTACAGATACACTTGTTAATTGAGAAAAAGAGAAAAATCAAAGCTAGTTATCTGGAATATTTAGGGCACTCAACAATAGTTGTATCTATAACGTTGGCATTGCTCCCAAGGTGAGAGAATACACTGATTGAGTATGTAGATACAACCTCTCTAATGCATAGTTTCTACTTGTTATATCTAAGATTAAATGCAATCTTCTACTTTATGTAGCATGGTGTGAGTGATTAAAAGTTCAAAAAACAAAATAGTTTTTGATTTTTCTAATTTAGTTTTATCTTGTACGAGATGCGACCTCATTTCTCTCTTCGCTAAATCTTACTCCCTCCGTCCCAAAATATAAGGCATATTTTGATTCGTTAGGACAAGATTTTGACCAACAATTACTCTATTAGTATGTGGCTTATGTGATACAAAATCACAATTATAAGTAAATACTTTTAAATGTGAATCTAACGACATCAATTTTATGTCATATAAATTACATACTAATAAAGTAATCGCTGGTCAAAGCCTTGTCTTAACGAATCGAAATACGCCTTACATTTTGGGACGGAGGGAGTATTTCACCTCAGCTTTTAGATAATCGATACTGCTCACACGGACCCTTTTTGGAGTGCCTTTATGGCTCGGATCTCATATGCAATAACCGATAAGCCAGCCGATCGGCCAGCGACTTCCACAATTTGATGTGATAATCAATTTCCACCCGAATCTCTTATTGTCCCTTTCTATTCTCCGACCGCACGCCCCTTGCCTGATCTTCTCGCGTCGCTGCCTCATACGTGGATACAAAGCAGCTCTCCCTTCATCCACAAATGTAAAGCGTGTATAGAATTTTAGGTTCAACTTTGACCAACAATTAAACCAATACTATTGAATTATATGACATAGTTAGTGGTATCATTGGATTCATATTCAAATGTATTTTCAAATGGTATCACTTTTGTATTATATAATTCAATATTATTAGCTTAATTGTTGATCAAAATTGAACCTAAAATTCCGTGCACGCCTTACATTTGTGGACGGAGGGAGTAAAAAATTATTATAGACGGTTCACAAACATAACCATCTGATTTTATGTGTCTGAAATAACATCAAGTCACTGCAGATGATTTTTGAATCATTGGTCAAACATTTATTACAAATTATTCTTATTTGTGTCAGTTGACTATCGCAGATTGTTTCTTTAAGAACCGTCTGTAATATTATTTTGTATTACTATAATCATCTTAGTTTATTAGATAGCTTTAAGAAAATGATAGACACAGCCTCTCAAACAAATAGATTACTACGAGTTGTAAGACTCCCGCTGAGCATTTTCATCAAACAAGATATAGGTCTATATTTAATTATCCTAGTAACAAAGTAGTGACCAATTAAATATACTAGGAACATATCGGTCTGTACTTAAGTAACACATAAAAACAATTTTACCACAAACACCTAAGTTATTCGAGAGGCGGATATGACACCTATATAGCCTCTCACGACAAGTGCGACCGAAGATGGTCACCTTCAGCTCAGAGTTGCCAAGCGCCTTGAACATCAACAACTCTCCCCATTCCAAGTTATGAGCAGTCACAAACTCAGGCCATCCTACTTGAAGGAAGAGCCTCCTAGATTCCTCTCCAAGCTGCACGTGCAAAGAGCAAATATTCTTGCTTGTCCTTAGCTTCATTGTTCTTGGTAGGGGGACATTTAGATGAGGAGCAACCATAAAAGGAAACAAACCAAATCTTAAAATTATTCCCAAAATAGATAACAGAGGGAGACACTAAAAGAGCTAAAAATCAATGGTAATTCACCACCCTAACTTCGATTGGTTTAGAACCCTCACAAACTTGCTCGCTGCCCTTCCGTCCTGGTTGTGCCCTACTTTTGAAGGCCTACCCCTACGCTTGTGTGCACTTTGCTAACTGGGTCCACTGTACTGACACCACTGTGTTGACGCACGTCAGGCCTAGCTCGAATCATCGCTGCTTTTGGTGTCAGGCCCCTACCACTTGGGACTCGCTATACACAAATACACATTTTCTCTAAACAGTTTCCAATGATGCAACAAAAATAGAATTATGGTTACAAAAAAACAAAAACAAAAGGAAGAATGCTAGTGTCCTTCAAAGGAAACTGTGTGACCTTCAAAGGCTTCGGAACTTTCTTTTTATCCTTTGGCGGTCTATCACCTCCTATGGCAATACTCTGCTAGCCCACATCATCCACAAGTTTATCCTGAGGGACCTTTAGTGACTGAACCATACCTTTTGGAGCACTTTGTTCGTAAAACACACCTTAGAAGATAGTATTTTCATGAAAAATGGAAATTAAGGCACAATACATGCCAATCGAAACTAACATAACAATGGTAAGTAAGTTGTAATAGTTTGTTTTCTTTACTACTGGAATCATCTCAGTATCATACCACATATAACATTCTGACAAGTTTCAAATCATATGACACGAATCATACAGTGATTGCCACGTTCGTACCAATGGAGCCACCACTACTACAGAAAGGCTCATCCGGGAAGTGTCATCTCAGTCGAACAAAGTTCAATCGTCTCTGATTTACTCATCACAAGTGGGTTGCCATGGGCACCGTCTCCGATGTTGACGCTGTGTCCCCACGATGGAAACATCCGAGTCGGTTGAGAGATAAACCGCCTCAGATGAGTCATCTGAGGCGGTTTACAAAGGAAGCCGACTGTGATGTCTAAACAGATCTCAGTCGGTTGGTATACAACCCGACTGAAATGAGTCATCTGAGGCGGTTCGTTTGTGAACCGACTCAGATCTAGGGTATATCACAGACGATCTGAGCTGAACCGCTTGTGATGTTATATCACAGACGGTTTTAAGTGACCCAACCGACTATGATATATATCGCCTTCATAAGCAGGTGAGTCGGGAAGTCTTTTAGGGTTTCCCAAATCTGTTCTGTTGGATGGCGGCTGGTTCGGATAGGGGTGATTTTGAGGCGATTTTGAAGGGAGGGAGAGTGGATAATGAGGAGTAATTGCATTGGACATTGAAGAAGGTTAGTACTACTTGCCCCTCTCTCCCTATTTTGCTTTCATTTGGTTGGATGAGATAATTAGGTTTAGTTGTTTAAAGATGATGAAGTGAAAATTAATCATATAATTAGGATCTTTTAGTATGTGGTAGGTTAATAAGTGTCTTGCATTATGTGCGAGATGGATCGAAGTTGGATGTATCCCGAGAACCGTGTGACCCAAGAGTACATTAATGGTGTAGATGATTTCCTATTAGTAGCACGAGACGATATGTTGGCAAAGGGAGCCAAATTTATGTGTTGCCCGCGCTATGATTGTAAGAACAAGAAGATGTTCAAGGACAGAATCCAGATACAAGATCATTTGATTCGTAGGGGTTTTGTGAGTGGTTATACACGGTGGACCAATCATGGCGACGCGCACATAATTTTACCGGGTGGAGATGAGGCGACTAGCAACGAAGATGATATCGACGGTGAGTCCGATTGCGAGGAGGATGAAGATATGCAGCCGGCCGATAATGAATTGGAGGAAATGTTACGTGACGCAGAAGGAAATGACCTAGAGGGGAGACAATACGAGTAATTCCTGGGCTTGATGGAGGACTCAGAGAAATCTTTATTTTCGGGTTGCAAGACCAAATACACAAGATTATCAACTATTCTTGAACTATTCAAATTGAAGGCAAGCAATGGTTGGTCCGATAAAAGTTTCACCTCTCTCCTAGTACTCATGGTAGACTTGCTTCCACAGGGAAACGAGATGCCCAGAGCACATACAAAGCGAAAAGATTCTTTGTCCTCGAGGTCTGGAAATAGAAAAACTCTATGCTTGTAAGAACGACTGTATCCTCTTCCGTAAAGAGTACGTGAACGTACATGTATGTCCAGTATGCAAGACATCCAGATACAAGCAGCTCGATGTTCAAGGTGATGAATCAGAGGGTGTCGAAGATAGGAAAGGACCACCGGCTAAGGTAGTGTGGTATCTTCCTATAATTCTGCGTCTGAAGCGTTTGTTTGTAAACAAAAAGCACGTGAAACTTATGAGATGGCATGCCGATGATCGTAAGAAAGATTTCATGCTAAGACACCCCACTGATTCAATTCAATGGAGAAACATCGATATTAGGTATCCAACTTTTGGAGCCGAGACGCGAAATGTAAGGTTTGGGTTGAGTACGGACAGAATGAATCCCTTCGGTAGCATGACCTGTCGACATAGCACCTGGCCGGTGGCTATGTACGTGTACAACCTCCCTCCTTGGCTTTGTATGAAGCGAAAGTACATCATGATGGCCATGCTAATTCAAGGCCCGAAGCAATTTGGAAATGATATTGATACATACCTAGCACTCTTCATGGAAGATCTTCAGACTCTATGGAACGAAGGGGTTGACGATGTATGGGATGCCGACAAAAGGGAACACTTTACCTTACGCGGCCTCCTGTTCTGCACCATAAATGACTATCCTGCCTATGATAACCTGTCTGGTCAAATCACTCACGGACCTAACGCTTGCGGTCAATGCTTGGATAATACGGCAAGTGTGTACCTCAAGCACTCGCACAAGACAGTGTACATGCGGCACCGTAGGTATTTGCGAAGGAATCATCCATACCGAAATCTCAAAAAGGAGTTTGATGGCACAATAGAGGAGGGAAAGCCTTATTCAGGAAAGGAGGTCTACGATATGGTGAAGGACGTTAACGTAGTTCTTGGTAAAGGAATCCCATTGAGAAAGGGCATATCGAAAAAGAAGTCGATTTTTTGGAAATTACCTTACTGGGAACACCTCGAAGTTCACCACTGCATTGATGTCATGCATATAGAGAAGAATATATCTGATAGCTTGCTTAGTCTGTTATTGAACATCCCTGATAAAACAAAGGACGGTGTGAACGCAAGGCTTCACATGGTCGATATGGGCATCAGACTTGATTTAGCACCCCAGAAATCTGAAAAATGTCAAACATTCCTTCCACCTGCAAGTTACACCCTGTCAAAGGCTGAAAGAATCGAACTTTGCAAGTGCTTGCATGGTATCAAAGTTCCATTCGGTTACTTCGCCAACATAAAGAAACTTGGTCGATGAAAGATTTGAAATTGCCTGGAATGAAGTCTCATGATGTCATGTTTTGATTACACAAATGCTCCCTGTTGCTATTCGATGCATTTTGCCCACAAAGGTTAGAGAGACAATCATAATGTTATGCCAGTTCTTTCAGGCAATAACCTAAAAGGTCATCGACCCCCTTCAGCTAGATGCTTTGCAACAACGATTAGTGGTAATTCTATGTCATCTTGAGATGTATTTTTCGCCGACTTTTTTTGATATCATGCCACATCTCATGGTTCATCTCGTCAGAGAGATTAAGATGTGTGGCCCTGTCTTTCTTCGGAGCATGTACCCGTTTGAAAGATATATGGGAATTTTGAAGTCCTATGTGCGTAATCGATCCCGCCCAGAGGGGAGCATTGTTGAAGACTATGCAACCAAAGAGGTCATTGAGTTTTGTTTGGACTACATGTCGAATGTGAAACCCATTGACGTACCTGAATCACGCTATGCTGGGAGGCTACAAGGAATTGGTACTCTCGGAGCAAAACGAATCAATCCCGATGTAACGACCTAAATATCATAAGCCGCTAATTAGAACTTCAGAGCTATGCTTGAAGTAAATTGGTCATTGTTGCATCTTATATCATCATGTAGGCCGGTTAAGACCTGCTTGAACTCGAGAACCTTACCTACATGAACAAAAACCTAATCTTGATGATGTATGGAAGATAATGCCTACTAAAATATCTTCCTAACCTACTTTCACATTCAGAATTTCCTTAAAGCAATCATCCGCAAGTTTTAAAGAATTTTAGCTACAATGGGTTCTCTTATAATTGCTTGGTAGTTGGATGATGCAAGAAGTAGTCTTGTACTCGAAGGAATATTGCAGGTCAAACGTTACAAAAGTTTATATTCGAATTTTAAATGTTTTTCTGGACCCTCAAATTTAGTTTCTCAAAAGTATTTGGGCAATATCTGGCGTAGCTACGAATATACCTCATATTAAACTTCTTTTTTTGAAAATACCTCATATTAAACTTCCGCAAGGGATGCCATAAACATGGCATAATCGGAAAAATTTCCATAACTAGTATGTATACACTCTCCAGGGACTCACAGCATTTGATAATTAAGTGAGGTATCAATTAGGAGCTGCTGTGGATTCAAATATATTCAAACAGATTCAGCATTTAAATAACTAGAAATACAAAAGACAAAAAGAAAAATCCTAAACAGCCGAATGGGCTGCAGTCGGCCCGCCTCTCCTCCGGGTGGGCCGAAACCCATATCCTTCCCCGCCTGCACCCGAAGACGCATTTTCTTTTCCCGTTTTCTTCTCTGATTGGCGCACTCCTTCCCCATTTTCTCTCCTCCAGGTCAGCTTCTTCCTCCACCGAGTTCTCCAAAGCCCCAAAATCGATGTCCGCCTCCTCCTTCTCCCTGGACACACCGAGGCGCCATCAATCCCAACCCGAGCACCTCGGCTTCTTCTCCCGCAACTCCCCACGCGCTGCCCTCTCCCTTGCTCTGTCGCCAGCGCGCGCGCCCTGCCGCATGTGTGGCCTAGTTGCCGCTGTGCCGAGCGGCTCCGCCGTCTGTTGCCGTCGCCAATGCGCCGCCGCACCGGACCTCCTTCCCACAGTGCTCCCTTTCCCCAGCAGCCCTAGCCTTGGATCCGCTGCACAGATCGTTGCCGCCTCCGAGCCTCGGTGGAGAGCTCCCTGCGCGCGCTCCCCTGCCGCTGCTCAAGGCACCGCCACTGCCGACCAGCGGCTTGTCCTGCCTGACTCGCCATCTTCAACATCGCCGGCGCCTCCCTCAAGCCTAACGCGCCAGGCCCCGACTCCGACGTCTTCTTCGAGCACTGGCATCAACCCTGCCACCACTGACCTCGGCAGCCTCTCCGCATCCCCACCATCGGAGCGTCTTTGCCGTCGGCCCTCTGCAACTGAGCCCCGCCGGTCACCCTCCTCGTGCAGGTGCCGCTGGAGCACGCCACCCTCGGCACCTACGCCGACCACCAAGTCGCCGGAGCGCTGCCACCGACAGGGTGAGCTACTCCCCACTCCCCTCTCCTCTGTTCTAGGGTTCTTTTGGCTGACTAGCTGTGATGGGAATTTGAAATTTGTGGTGGTTGGGGCACAATTCACTGCATATGCTCCTTAATTGATAAGAACAGATGCGGTACTTGCTCCTTGCTAAGCACTTTGGTATGCTAGGTTGAATGATCTCTGTTAGAGCTATGGTCGCCTTTCTTCATTTTGATCCCTGGTCATTGATCATGTTTATGCACGGATCAGCGAGATATGCTCATATGCTTAGGTTTAAGGCTCGAAGTATATGTCAGTTATTGAATAAAAGACTGATCGGAACAGACCTCCTGCTTTGCTCTTTATCTTAATTCCTTGATGAATACATCTGAGGAAACAGAGGTTAGAGAAAGGTATAGCTTGATAGGAATAGATGCTTATTTAAGTTGTGGGGATAAGTGCATATATGATTGCATATGTAGACTAACAGATGCTACATTTGATCCTTGCTAGCTAAAGACGATGCTTGTATCTGAAATGCTTTGCATTCTTTTATATGTTTAAGCTGATTACAGTACCTGACGTTTTGGAGAAGATCACTCATTGTGACCATTAGCTGTTAGTGAGGTTTAGGCTCTAGATCCCCTTTTAACCAGTATCTAGCCCGTCTAACCACTTCATTAAAATGAACAATGCAAAAATACATGTATTATTTAGCTAATGACCCCAGTATTCCATAATTACCAGGTCAGCTCAATAGTAAGCAAATAAGTAGACTCAGAGATGGTGTAAACATGCCCTGGCTGATGTCCTAAAACTGGACCACACGAGCTACTATTGCCAAGAAATCAAGTTATTAACCTGCTAAGTTTTTGAACTAGTAATGACCATAATTCGTAGGTAAGTCGAGCAGTAGTAACTTGCTCAAATAATTGTCTCTATAGTGCAGCTGGATAGTGTCCTAACAGTTAGAGCACAATAATGAGTTTAGTTACCTGATATAAGTCAAATTTCAATTCTCCATGTGAAACCTAATCGAGTAGCGTAACCTATTGGACCACATGACCTCTTGCCACAATTGCTTATTTGATAAGTGGTTCATTAGCTTATATTTGCATCACTGAGCAGTAGAACCCAAGTACCATTAGATCTTGCAGCCAGCCAGTTGGGTGTAGTGTCTATTGCATACATGACTTATGATTAAAACCCGGATTAGAGCTAATGAGTTAAGTCAAATCTACTAAGCTAATCAGTAGAGCAAGTTAATGAAGCAAGTCATGGTCTCAGCTAATTATGATGTTGGGTCACTGAACCATACCTTATGTGCAATCTTGAGCTAGTCCATTAAAACTTGCTTAAGCAATTTAAGTTTATAATGAGTAGTTCTCGTAGTTAAAGCTGAGACCTTCCGCGCACAATTTAGTGACCTTTCGTTGCTAACCAGATATTGATACCAAAATAAGAGTTATAGTCCTTGTCAATAGCTCCATTTAGAGTACTCATTTGCCCAATTTTGACGAACGGTTCGTGAGATAATGCCAAAATATTCCTGCTGTCCAGAACTGATCTGGGTGAAGTTTGCAATCTGACTCAACTAAGAACAGCCATGCATATAACTAAATTAAACAATAAATCATATGTGGAAGATGTTACTATGAAGTTATACTTAGATGCTGTTAGATTGTGTTAATGATCATGTCATCTTAAAGTATAACTCATGTCATCGAAATAGGTAGGATCTGAAATTCTATATTTAGCACCTTATACCAATCCACTAGAATTTAACCTGCATTTTTAAATTACCATGTGTACATCATACCTGTTATTACTACGCTAATCCAAATTTTATTAAGATAAGCTAATATTAATCAACCAAATCTGCATGTTGTTTAATCTTGCTCGTAAAGAATTCACATCCATCTTAGTTACGTATCTCAAACGCTCGAATGCATCCATGCATCTTCGTCATTTTCAAATTAGCTTCTTAGGTTTGCTTTTCCTTTTTAGAGGTTATTTGCTTCTTACCGGTGTTTCGAGTATTATGGAGTTCTTGCGCATGATCACCCTACTTCTTCTCCAAGCAATGAGGCAAGCTCTGCAAAGCTCGATAAGATTCCTAATTACTTATGTTGTGGTCTTGAATGAGATGTGGTTTGATTGCAATGTTTACGTTGATGCTATGTTATGTGATGGCGAATCACTAGCATGGGTAGGTTCCATTGACTGTGAGATCAGCGGCGATCTCTTAATTGGACAAATTAACTATGGAACCCTAATGGTGAGTTGTGAGGATCGGGGTATCGACACCTACAGATGGATCGACACGTGGTTAACCTGATCGATACCGGTATCGTAGGGTTTTACCCGTCACCCATGGCGGGGTTTGAATTGAGATTGGTGGGAAGTCACGGTCGGCCAACCTTGAACTTACACATTCTCCATTCATCCCTCGCGTCGGGTAAGTTCTGGTTCTCTTGCCTGACCACACCTTCGGTTGAGCCTCGGTTGGAGCAACCGCGAATAAATTGTCTTGTTTGACAGAATGTGATGAATATGGATGAATCTTGGCTGATTTTCATAAATTGAAAATATGAGATTTATTGTTTTTAAATCTTAGAATGAATGTTGGTATGAATCTTGGTGATATTGCCTTATCGTTCATGATTATGCTGGTATGAATCTTGGTGATATTGCCTTATCGTTCATGATTATGCCATGTTATCATGTGCACACTACATGTGCAATATTCAACTCTTGTTCAAAGCCATGCTTAAGTTAATTAGGATGAGCCTACAAAGGATCTTGCAAGTACAAAAGTACTTAAGGAATTCCATTCCTAACCGTTGCAGGTGAGACTACTATAAAAGGTTTTCGCGTTGCAGATTTTGTGAAGAATTGACGCTCTATTTGCAAGTTTGTCCTTCGCGGTCACACATGTGGGTTGCGTGTTTCTCAGGAAGATGGTTGGGCTGTCATCTCAAGGTTTTATTTTTGTGTTCACTGCTGTTTTTGCAATCCGAAGACCTATATTCAGCCTTCGAGTTGGTAGCTATGTGATATGGAACCCCTTTTGGGCAATGTTAACTTATGTACATCTTTAAATCCTTCTGTTGTAGAGTTTTGCAATTGTATTTTAGTTGTTTCGGTGGCTGCCCATATGCAATGCGTGTATGAAATGAAGTATATGGGTATGCCGTGAAGGGTTTCAGCCGATCCTCTTTTCACTAAGTTGAGCAGGTATCGGTTGAGTGACCCGCTGGCTGAGATGCTGTGCCAGCCAGGCAGGGTGTGGGCATATTCTACCGGGCTTTCGAGCGACCCACTAGCTTTCGAGCTAGGTTAGGGTGTGGGTAGAATCACCGGGCTCCTCCGATCTTGTTTTGTGTAGTGGAATTGGGAATGACTCTAAACCTTCATAGGATCAGGAAATTGTATGTGGTTTTAGAAAGTTTAGTCGCTTCCGGCCGGTTTGACCAACGGTGCAGGCATACGACATCGGGAAGCGTATGGTGCGTTGGTTAGGTGTCGGTCCACTCCGTCTCAATGTTCACGGCGCAGGTACCGTGCCACCAGGCCGACTGGTTTCTCGGTCCTTGGCGACTATTTGTTCTCCTACCCATATATAATTCCGGGGTCTGTGACACCCGATCCGGATGCACTTGCGAAAGCCCACTTTCTTGTGTTGCAACACAAGGATGTGGTATCTCCCTACATCACCGAGCACTTTGAGTTGATACGGAAATAAAATCCGAATAAATCTCAAAGATGGATCACTATACAACATAACTCCAGGTTCAATCAATGGCTACACGACCGAATCACCAATAGCTCATACATCGATGATATGCTTACTTGGTTGTCAAAAAAACCATCATACCAAGTCATGACGTATCAAGAGTACCAAATAAATGGGTATACATTTTACACGAAGGCTCAAGATGCGAAAAGCTCATATCAGAACATTGGTATCCGTATAGATGCTGTAGGTGGTATCGCCCATGAGGCACGGCCATACTATGGGTTTGTACAAGAAATATGAGAGCTTGACTACGTGAAGTTCAAGATTCCCGTATTTCGGTGCCATTGGGTGTATCTTTCACATGTGAAGGTTGACAATTATGGCGTTACTACCGTGGACCTTGGTCGCGTTGCTTATGCAAGTGAACCATTTGTGCTTGCAAAACATGTTCACCAAGTCTTCTACATAGTCGATCCATCTAATAAGAAGCGTCATGTCGTAAGGAATGGAAAGAGGAGTATCGTCGGTGTCGATGAAGTGGTCAATGAGGATAACTACAACAGATTTGGCGATATCCCTAATTCGGACGAAGTGACGTGCGAAGAAACACAACGTCATGACGATGAGACCTACATCCGCAATGATCATCATGAAGGTCTTATTTTCAAAGAAAAAAGACAAGTGCATGATTAATGATGTGGGTGCAGGTTCAAATGGTTATGTATGCTTGCATTGTGTTGAAATGAGCACTTGAATTTTGATTGCATTTCAATTTTCGTATTCTATATCGGAATGAATGTGATCCTTGTGTAATGTGAATTCTTTCTATGTGCTGTGTGATTTATGATCTCTATGAAAACTTTAGTTCGAATGATAAATGATATTTAAACTGTCGTTTAATCATATGAAAACTGATGTTTTCCCCTAAAAACAGGGATGTTTATGTCTGGCTAAAGGACTCATCAGAGGCGGTTATTAGTCAAAACCGCCTCAGATATGTGTCATCAGAGGCGGTTATTAGTTAAAACCGCCTCAGATATGTATTATCAGAGGCGGCTCTATTACTTAGCCGTCTCTGTTCATGTCACACATCCGAGGCGGTTGTTTCTCAGAATCGACTGTGATGATGTTGCTATAAATATCGGGGACTTAGGGTTTTTTTTCATCCCCCCAGTTCTGACCGCAGCCCCTTCGCCTCCCCATCGCCGCTGTGCCGCTCGTCGATCCGCCGCCCGTCCCGCGCCACCCCATCCTTCCCGACGCCGCCGCCCCGGCCCCGACCTCACCGCCCCGACCACCCTGCCGCCGCCTAGGCCACCCCATCGCCGCCACGACCTCCCCGGCCCCGACGCCGCCCTGGCCACCCCGTCGCCGCCCCGACCTCCCCGGACACCCCGGCCCCGACGTCGCTCCGGCACCGACGCCGCCCCCGGCCCCGACGCGTCCCCGGCCACCCCGTCGCCGCCCCGACCTCCCCGGCCACCCAGGCCCCGACGCCGCCTCCCCGGCCACCCTGTCGCCGCCCCAACGCCTCCCCGGCCACCCCGACGTCCCCATCACCGCCCCGGTTTGTCCTCTTTTTCTTATTTTATATTTTTTCTTATTCCGCATTACAAGAATTTAAGTAATTCTTCAGAATTTAAGTAATTCTTAGGATGATTGTAATTCTTTGCTAGATTAAAATCATTTTGCATTATATGAATGCTAACATTGTATAATTTTTGCCGAGATTAAAATCATTTTGCATTATATGAATAGGAATAGAAGTGAATTTAAAGCATTAAAATCAAACTTGAATTTGCATTTGCTTAAATCTAGATAATAAGGCTTTATTCAAATAGGTGTTTTTCAAAATTTATGAATGTGGATAATTTACTTTTGGGTTTGTACCTTAAATTAGGGTTTAATTTCAGTTTAATGTTAATAATCTTCGTAATGAATTACAAGATGTCGGACGCACAATCTACTTCAAACTCGTCGTCCTCTACT
>JAGXJF010003655.1:0-116542 GCA_019208055.1 Stipa capillata | reverse complement strand
CAGTGACCACAGCTCTAGTCTAATACCCATATCTTTCATATCAAGCCATGCTTCACACTATCCTTTATATGTCTGCAATATTGAGCAAGAGACCAATGAAGCTATTGCAAACATTTTTTTGACATGCATGACATCTATGCTGTAACAGGTATGTAGAACTTTCTAGTAAGGCAAGTTCCAAAATACTGATTTTCTTTTTCCAGATGCCTGGTCTTAGCTTTTGTGTCTTTCAGGCACAAATCGATATCTTTGACAATCTCATAGATTTCTTCTCTAGTCTTTTCCGTCGGTCGAACACGATTCTCAACTTCTCTATTGAACGGCTCCTTGCACTGCTTCCATGGGTCATTCTTGGCCAGCCACCATCGGTGACCCATGTACACAATTTTTTTGAGTTATTTAAGAACTGACTCACGGTTTTTTCTCGGCAAATGACACATGCTTCGTGTAATTTGATGGTCTAGCCAGCCGAGTTTCCATACGCAGAATAATTATTGATAGTTGTGAACAACAATGTATGTAGCTGAAAGATCTCTTCTTTTCCAGCGTCTGAGACTTCTGCCCCTTTGTGCCAAAGTGTCTCTAGTTCTTCCTTCATTAGTTTTATGTACACATCAACATCATTTCCAGGTTGCTCAAGCCTTTGAATGAGCACAGATAGGTGTATATACTTCCGCTTCATACACAACCATGGAGAAAGGTTGTAAATCCAGAGAAGCACTTGCCATGTGCTATGTCTACTGCTCATGTTACCAAATGGATTGATTCTGTCCGTACTCATACCAAATCTTATGTTCCTCACCTCCTCACCAAAATCAGGAAATTCCCTATCGATAGTCCTTCATTGCATGCATTGGCAGGGTGTCTCATCATTCCGTATTCCTTTCGCACTCTCTGAGTGCCAACACATAAGTTTTGCCTCCTTCTTGTTAGCAAATAAACGCATCAAACAGGGAATGACTGGAAGGTACCAGCACACTTTTGCAGGAGGCCCCTTCACTTCGTCCTCATCCTCGTCATAGTTGTCTTGATTTGTAGCCCGCTTGTACTGGGATTTCTTGCACACCAGACTTCTGTGCAGGTCTGCATACTCTTTGAGGTATATAATGCAATCATTCGGACATGCATGATATTTTTGCATGTCCAATCCAAAAAGGCAGATAACCTTCTTGGCCTTGTAAGTGTTTGTAGGCAACAAGTTTCCCTCTAGAAGAATGGTAGACAAGAGCGCCAACAACTTTGTGAAGCCCGTGTCGACCTAGTTATAGGTTGCCTTGAGCTTTAGAAGTTCTAGCGACGCGAACAACCGTGTGTTCTTCGATTTATATCTGGCAAACAAGGGTACTTCCGAGTCTTCCAACAACCTTACGAACTTATTGAACTCTCTTTCATCATCAAGGTTCACCATCTCTTCCATGTCATACAACATTTCATCTAAATCTCTCATCTGGTCAGCCATATCATCATCCGACGATTCAAAATCAGCTTCTTGTTCGACCGCTACATGTCTATCTTCAACGACTTCTACCCCTTTGCCAACAGCAACTTCTGCCTCTTCACCGTGATATGTCCAACGTGTATAACCATCTCTGAAACCCTTTCTCGGCAAGTGTAATTGCAACTCCCTTGTGGTCAACAACATCTGCATGTTATTGCATATATGACATGTACAACACATCTCGCATTTTCTCTTGGTCACCATATCCTTTTGGGCGACTCAAAGAAACCCGTTCAAAGCATTGACAAAACTTCGGGTGGCACAATCCCCGTACATCCAACTTTGATCCATCGATCATACGCTAATAATTCAAATGAGAGCACATAATTAATTAATTACCTACATCTAGCTATCTATCATGTACATATTAATTAACTAGCACAAACTAGTTACCTTATTTTGATCCCCTCCAAATCAAGTACAGCTACAATTAATGCCTGCCTTACTTCCTCTCTCTACAATTAATGCCTCTCTTACTTCCTCTCTTTACAATTAATGAATGTGAGAGCACTAATTAACAAGATCCAAACAAATACGATCATATAGGGAGTGCACTACTAACCTTTGATTAACCCCAACTCAAAGATCCAAAAAGACTGTTTCAATCCAACTCCTCCTCTCACCAAACCGCCACTTAAGAACATAATCTAGAAAACCTTAGGAAACGGGAAGAGGTTGCAGCTTTTATACTATGGATAAATACCACTGGCGTGTAAGAACTTAAGAAGTAAGAGGTAACATTACCACATCCCATCAGATGTGATCGATTAGAGCATTTCATCTGAACCATCAGCCATGGGTAATAAACTCACCCGTCAGTCACATCAACCACTAACGGGTACTAACATCACCCATCAGTGGTAACTTGTAGTCACATCAACCACTGACGGGTACTAACCTCACCCGTCAGTGGTGACCTGTCCCTTCATCTTCAAAAGGTTGCTCTATTTTGCACGATGTGTCGCTTCGTCTTCACGCACTTCATTAAAACCACATTCTTCTTGCGCTACTTTAAAACCCCATTTCCCTTCGCTCTTCCTCTCATGCTGCTAGCTCCAACCCTACCACGTCGCCGCCTCCATGGACTTGTCTAGTTCCCGGCTGTCCAACTATTCCTCTGATGACGACGAGCAAAAGATGGACGTCTCCTTCGATGGGCTGACCGACTTCTCCGATGAGATGGCGGCGTTCTCCTCCAATGACTGGATGGACGATGGTTCTCTACCACCGCTCGGCTCAGAGGATGAAGAGGACGAGGGGAAGGACGAGGATCTGAGGACCCAAGAGTAAACTCCCAGACCCCCACTATATATCTCCTCATCAATCCAAGATCAAGCTGATGAACATAGGTGAATTATACCACTACACATATCACAAAATTTATTATAAAACAACTGAGTGATAGTAGCCACATAGCTACATAAAGTAATAGGACTTATGTCCTTAACATTCAGTACACAAAGGAAATGATAAAGCGTAGACATCTCCATCTCAGCCACAGGTAGTCGACGAAGTCCAACGTAACCTACTCCTAAACCTTGTCGTACAACTTCTCACAATCTCCATAGTTATCTGAACATGTGCAACAAACAACATGCTCGATGAGTACTTCACATACCCAACATGCCCCCTTCTACATCTAGGCTTAAACAAAGGAAGGCTTTATGGCTCTTTTGCATAAATGACACTCTTAGTTTAAATATCTTTAATAATTTCGAAGGCAGGTTTGAGACCAAAACAGTTTTAATAACTACTATCTAAAACATGGAATGGTCTATGTATATATGCAAACCATATGAAATGCATTGCACATTATGAACTATGTGTGTAATCTTAGTCATACTATAACAAAATTTATCTGTTATGACTAACTTTTCTATAACACCATTAATTAAAACAGGAAGCAAGTATATATGTAATAAAATTTTATAACATTGCATAACATCATCTCATACATTCATTTAAATCTACACATATATGTTATCAATCCTAACATGCTTATTAAGCAATATCATCTTATGTGATTAAAGACACTAACATGCTAGTAAGCAACTGTGTGCGTGCTAGTAGGTGTACATTATACAAAGATCAACTAATATGAGATATGTCATATTAATATTAATTTGGTAAAGATTATGCTTCTAGTATTATAGATTATTTGCAATAGTAAGTTTTATTATACATATGCATTACACACTATATGTGTACATGTATATGATCATGCAATACCAACCTTGTTAAACATGGACAACTTTATTCATGATATAAACAAGATTGGTCTAACATGTTGAACCACCTCGTGTCTAATTACTATTAAAGCAGATCTATATTGTATATATCCATATTATACTCAACTATATAAACCTGCAACATGTAGCTATATGAACATGGATAAACCTATTAATGAACTAAACATAATTGATCAACATGATAAATACTCCTAAGTATGAACATTATATAAAAAGAAAACAAGAACTATACATATAACTATACGAAACTATAGTCTAACATAAAATGTTATTTAATTGGGTGATCAAACAATGATGAAAATTATTGGAGATGAAACATGGTGATGCGGGTAGTTTTGGCTAAATAGTAATGGTGGAAAACAATGGAATAATGTACCACACGATGATGGGAGACTAAGGGCCTGTTTGGTTGGGCTGTGGCTATTGACAAAACTGATGTTGGTTAGCTATCTGGAAAAGCTGATGTGCCTATGAGAAAGTGAACATATGGCTTTTGGTTGATCCATACCATCTACCATTTTGGAAAATGAGCACAAAAGTTTCAACACATTGCAAAAAGCTAGCAGAAGACAGATTTTCCAAACAGCTGAATTTGCACTGCAAAGCCCATGGCTACCATTGGCAAAAGCTGCTAAAAAGCAGGCTGTTTGGTTGGGCTGCAACTTTTTCTAATAGAAAGCTACTAAAAGGGGAGATTGAAAGAGCATCTAGGCCCCAAGTTGATTTTGATAGTTAATGGCAACTCAAACTGAAATCTAATGTTTACATTGAGTGTAGGCAAGTTAGTAGGACCCAGGAAGAAGGGTCATCAGGAAAAGGATGACCACCCAAAAGTACAAAGGTGGTTTCCAGGACAAGGAGATAACTGTGCTAGGCAGCTGTGCCACAGCTGTGAAGAAGCCGGTGTTGTGCAAGGAGTTGCAAGTAAGGTGATGGTGGCTTGATGCGTCAAGGGCCATGACTACAGTTAGTGGAAGCTGAAGTCTAGGTTTGCTAGTTTTCTTGAGTCCTTAGGAAAACACCTGTACTATCACAAGGGATGAAGTAGCAATAATTTTTAGAGGTTCTTTTGCTCAATGCTCAGAGTATTAGACAGCAGCACTAATGCCTTGAGGTCAGTGGCCCTGTAAAAACAGTTTTGCACAAGTGTGAAACTAGGATTGTGCTAGCACACTGCTGTGCTAGCTTCCTAAAACCCTAGAGCCAAAGTTACCTGTGTGGCATAGCTGTGTCACAGGTGAACAACCGCTCTATGACTTAGGTACATCTCTGTGCCAGGGGAGAGCTTGTAAATACTAAGGGAACTGCACTGCAATAGTTTATCTGTCGAGTCAGAAGACTATTGGAGGTTCTCTCCTGAGTAGGTATCAGAGTTAATGTGTGCGCTGAGGGCATGTAATATGCCAAGACCGGGCTGAGTAGTGAGGCTACGTCAGTTAGAGTTTCACCTGTGTCAGCTTCCGGTGACACAGGTGTCAGTCTGCCTGAGCCGGTTACCATTGTGCGTTGTGATTAGCTGTGTCACCGGTGCCTGTCACTGGTGACCCACTTAATCCTACGTGGCATGAGTGTAACGGTCAGGTGCCTGTGGACTCTATATATAGAGGGACCAGGGGAGGTCACAGACCTCAATCTTTGCCAAACCTCTGCAATCCATTTTGACCGTTGCAAACCTCTTTTCTCCTAAACAGAAGCAAACCTTCCAAAGTCTTAGTTCAAGTGAGAGTTAGAGCTTTGAGCACAGAGCACTGGTTCCTCCAAGAGTTATTGTTGCAGATTCTTTCTTGGAGTGTCTACTCCTAGACAGGTGTAGGAGTTGCTGTGACCACCCAAGCTTGTGTGGGCTGGTGCAGTAGTTTGTGAAGGTGATTTGAGGTCTACCTGCTGCAAGGCGAAATGACTTCCACAAGCAAGAGAAAGAGACCTGAAAACTTAGGTACTCGGAGAACAAGCATGATTCAGTGTTGGCGATCTCTTTGGAGTAGCCTCTCCAACGGAGATGTACCATCTCTGAAAAGAGTGGGAACTTCGGTGAAAAATCACTTGTCTCTCTGAATACTTTACATTCAGTACTTACTTATTCTTATTCTAATTTGCATGCTTGTGTGATTCACTGTCATATACAATCTAGCTATTGTAATCCCCAAACTTAACGATTAAGCATTCATGCATACATGGCATCACCCCGCACTACCTCATTTAAACTCGAAAAGGGTATAACTGTAATTTATAGAATATGTTAATATCTCATCCTCGGTGGAAATTCGTGCAAACACCAATCAATTTATTTGACGTACCGAACTTCGATAAAGCATTTGCAAGTTGTGGGGTCAGTGGAACCGTCGATGAATTCCCCTAGTAACTTCTCCCTCCTATCATTCCCTCTTCTTTCTCGAGGTTGCCCCAAAAAGGAAACCACATGAAGTAACCCCTAATCCAAGCATCCGAGAGGAAACCTTAAAGTGTCGAGGAAATTAGGGTTTGAGAAAAAGGGGACCAACTGCGAATGAAAACTTGCCAAACTTTGGAAGTAGGCTTGAATGGTGAAATGTAAGATCCATGCCAAGTTTCAGAAATTTTGGAGAACCCTAAGCCCTAGTTGCAGTTTAAACTGTCGAATTAGGTCAAACCTTAGGTTTGAACTAGGTCCCTATTCAAACTAACTTTAAATTGGCTCAAACCTTTACAGCAGCTCACAAATAATATACTAGAGACCCTGTAAAAATTTCAAATCAATTGGAGAAGAAATTGCACATGAAATGACGTGGGGAAAGAACCAGAAATAAATAAAAAGAAAAAGGAGAAAACCCTAACTCCCTCGGGCCGACAGCCCGCTCGGCCGGCCCACCAAACCAGCCCGCTTCCCCCCCCACCATTTTCCGCCTCCGCCCTCCCCACTTCCCGCCTTCTTCGCGCAAAGGCGCCCCCGAGCCCATGCGCGTCTGCCCGCTCCCCTGTCAGGCGCCCGGGCCCGGCTGTCAGGGCACCCTCGCCACGTCCCGGCCGCGGGTACGCCGGCGTGGGCGGTGCCCCGCCACCGACGCCACCGGTCCGAGCTGCCGCCGCCCGTTTTAAGCCTCCTCCCGACAGTCTTGTATCCCCTCCTCCTTCGATCCCGCAAACCCTAGCGTCCCACTGCCTTTTCTCCGAGCTCCTCCCCCATTTCCAGAAGCAACTCCGGCGAGGAATCGGGGCAGCTCCGGTGAGTTTCAGCCTCCCTCGCTCCAACCCCAAGACTCCTCTCCATCTCCCTCACCGTTTCCCCCTTTTCATTTTGAAGATCCTCCACGGGACTCCCGGCTCCACCGCCTTCTTCCTCATCTCCGGTCCCAACCCCGGCGAGCTCCCGAGCACTATCCGGTTCCCCTTCCTTCCCATTTTCTTCGGCATTAGCTCCCTTTCTTCCTCCTGAACCTCCTCCTCCCATTTTCCTCGCAGATCTGTGCCTGGGGCACCTCAACGCCGACGACCCGAAGCTTCACGCCTCCTCCTTCGTCGCCGACCCCCTTCCCGGCCTCCTTCCTCCTCCCCGAGCACCGCAACGAGTCCGGGGTGAGCTCCTCATGCCTCTGCACCCCTCCCCGAGCCCAGCAGTGCACCGGATCTAACTCCGGTGAGCTCACCGGTGAAGCGCCGCCGCCTAAACTCGCCGCCGGTCGGTACAGAAGAGAGAGAGGGCGAGTGCGAGAGAGAAAGAGTGAGAAAAGAGAGAGAGAGAGAGTGAGGTGACCGCGTGGCCCTTTCTGATTGGGCCACGGGTACTCGGTCGACCCCGCATGTCATCGAGATGGGATTATGAGCTGAAAAATTGGGGTGAACCGAGTTCGGGTGCGCGTAGGATTTGAGTTAGCACTGGGTACGGTTCGGGTATGTGTAGCAATTAGGGTTAGGAATTGTTTAGGGCAGATTTTGTACTAAAATTCAAATGCTCATAACTTTTGATCCAGGAGTCCAAATTTAAAAATTTTTATATATTCGGAAAGCTTGTGCAAAACTCTACAACTTGGCTGAATCAAAACTTGGTTTTGGATACATGCACAGGGTGATGTTTAGGGTAGAAGCCTTACTACTTTCGAGAGTCGATAAACCCTAGAATCCTAACCCTAGCCCCGTTTTCGACGATTCTTATATTTCTGGAATCCTTGTGAGATATCTTGCAACATGGAACCACTGAAATTCCAGTACGGATACATGCACGATAAGTTTCAAGCTATTAGCCCCTGTTAACGTCGTTCGTCATAAAACCCTAACTCGACCACTATAACCATAATTGCATTAAGCCAGTGACTAGCATTACTTGGGTTATGCTAACCTAACCAGCCATTGTCATACTCTGCCATCAATCCTATTAACCCTAGATCACCGTATCCTCATACAAACGACATGCATGCACATTTAGGGTTTTGCACGGCGCATATTAACTCAACCTAAGAAATTGCACTACTATAGTTTCCAACCGTCCTAAAGCCAACATAGTAATGCATACTTAGCATGGTACATCATGCATACATGCTGGACTTATTACATTTTATCGTTTCTTTCCGGTTCTTCGTGTTGCTTATAAAAGAACCTGAAGAGGAGCACCACCCGGCTTACGACTCCCCGCAAGACCAGGAACAACCCGAATCAGGCAAGCAGAGCTTGTTGCATCTTTACCTTCCGTACTCTCATGTATGCCCTTGTATATGTGCTATGTGTATGATTGTTATCGTTGAGTCGTTGCAAGTTGTGCACACTAGCATGTGTAGGATGTGCCTTACGTCGAGAACATCTTATAGCACTTCAACTAAATTGTTAAGTGAGTTGGGAGAGCCGAGGGCGTGCACAATGGGTACGGTTGGTGTGAATTGAAGCATGACGGCGACCCAGGTGTATGAAGGTTTTTGTCGCCATACCAACCCTATTTCCAGAGTGTCACCATCCCTTATCACACGTGAACGCTAGCGAGAACCAACACTGAGGATAGCTGGGGTAAGCCTCCATGCACTTTGTGAGGCTCGCTACCTCCAAACTGTTATGCACTCACTATGCCTGCAGGGGTTGAGTTGTCGGTAGTAGTTCGAGAGATTTAAAATGAAGATGCGAGGGTTGGATCGAATTGGAATTGTTAACTCATGTATGGATTGGATCAGTTTGGATTTTACTTAGGGGCTGCCCTAATCGGATCGGATAATGTTTAATGGATTGAATTGGATTGGATACACGGGATGCCCCGATGGAATTGGAGTTGATGGTTTGATTTGGTGGTACACATGGGTGTGATGTGTCGTGTTATGAGTTAGTTGGTACTTAGTTCGTCTTACTTCACCTTATTAATGTTATGTTCTTAAGTTGTATATTGTTACTCTGAGAAGCATTCATGTTTAATTAATGTTGAACTAGTATGAGTAGGACATTTAATCAAGCACGGATAAGTCTTGCGAGTACGTTCGTACTCACCCAGGATACCCCTGGAGCTTGCAGGTGAGCCGGTGGTGGAAGATTATTTCGATGATGCTTAAACTTGCTGTTTCCTCGGTTGTGTTCGATTGATGGGATAGTTGTAGCTTTTGCTCAGCGGTCGCTAAGACGCTGTGGGACCCATTCACTTGTTTCCGCTGTCGTTTAATTTCTCCGTACTCGGATATGCTTTCAGTTATGACTGAATATTGTAATGTGTTGTCCCATCGTGGGCAGTTAATATTAATATCGTATCTGTAGAGCTCTGTTATGATATCCGAGTTGTTAATCCCAGGCTGCCCTTACGCAATGCGTGTATGATTTGAAGCGTTTTGTGTATGCCGTGAAGGGTTGCGGTTGTACCGGTTGTTACTAGGTTGGGCACGAATCGGTTGAGTGACCCGCTGGCTGAGATGCTGTGCCGGCCAGGCAGGGTGTGGGCGTTCTACCGGGCTTTCGAGCGACCCACTAGCCTTCGGGCTAGGTTAGGGTGTGGGTAGAACTGCCGGGCTCCTCCGACCTTGTCTTCCCTGGTAGTAATTGGGAACGACTCTACACCTTCACCGGATATTGGAATCCTATGTGGCTCTGGGAAGATTGGTCGCTTCCGGCCGGCTCGCACGTGGCGGGTGTCGGATCGTTCAGTCTTGGTGCGTACGGCGCAGGTACCGTGCCACCGGGCTGACGAGTCCTTCGGTCCTTGGCGACTTCGCGTTCCCTTAGTCATATGCAATTCCGGGTCCGTGACAGCTTGGTATCAGAGCCGAGTTGACCGTAGGAAGCCAATTGCAGGTGGTCGTTAGATAGGAGCTTCCGCTGCGCCTCGTCGATAGGCCAGCAAAACTATTTAAAAAGTAAACCCTATGTTGAAAATTAATAAGTAGATTGCTTTTATTCCTTACCCTCATCGCTCTTAGTTCTGAAATTCTCCTCTATTGCATTTGTTTTCTTTGTGTGGCTAACCTTATCCTCTCTAACTCCAAACTTGTATAGGATGGTGTATAACATTGTGACCGACCCACATCAACTAGGAGGATGGGCTACCCTGTTATGGAGAATGATGGGATACCTTGGCGTGCCCCAGGAGGACCTCCCTGCCTTCCATGCCAAGACCTACAAAGTTCACGGGAAGACTCATTTTTGGATGGGATGGGTCACAGTGAGAGTTTCGGATCTGGATCAGACCTTTACAGCACCCAGACCAAGTGATGCGGATGCCCGACTGGAAGCCTCAAGAAAAGCAGTTCTCCACCTACGACATCACTTCGATGAGATCTTCCTATTTTCCCCCTTCCGTCTTATTCCCCAGGTTACCGATGGAGGCGCCAGCATTTCGGTACCAGCACCAAGTGACGACGAAGAAGAGGATGAGACTGAGATGGAGACGGCCAACCACATTGTCTCTGCAGAAGTAATGCACGATAGGTTGTATCGGGACTACGGAAATGCTACTCAAGAGGTGGAACGACTAACAAGAGTTAACCGCAAACTTCGCTACGAGTTGCGTCGAAGGTATCATGTAGCAAATGAAGATGAGTCTTGCGGCGAGAGCCCCTTTGTTCCAGTACAAGAGCCGACCCCAACTCCACCTGGTGAGGCAACTCAACCTCAGAATTCTGGAGTCAAGCCACGTAAAAGGATGACCTCCCGACAGTACCTCCGGCTCTTCACTCCAAGGCCCTCACAAGAAGATACCTCCACACCAGCCGCTTCAGTTCCCACCAATGAAGCTGCTGCAAGAGAAGAAGAGGAAGAGGACCCTGAGGAACGTGTTTGGTACACCACCAGCAACCCGCCAACTAACGAAGAGTAGGCCGAGTGGTTGAAGGATACGATTCGAAGTACCCAGTCGTAGAAGTTAGTCGTCGTAGTGCCGATTGGATTCGAGTGGCAAGTTGTTAAAGGCCTTCTTATGGATTGTAAACTGAACCAAACCCTAGGTCTAAGTTATCTTTTGAAAGGCATGTAATTGGGTACTTGTGGCTGCAATTTTGGTATTTTGTATACGTTTATTTCACCATAAGGGTGATTTAAATCGCAGCCCCATGCATGAACTCCGGCGGTTATATTAATGAATTCGAGTGTTAACCCTAACTTTCCCTGCCCTTGTTGGTGCCCTTGTCTTGAGGAAGTATGTCTGCAGTTATGTGCCATGTTCTTGGATGCCTTGTTATACCCTCACGGATAGACCCTTGAGTTTCCAACTTTCTAGCTTCCTTCATCTCATCCGGTGTCTTCTGATTTCAGCAGCATGGCTACCGGAACCCGTGGAGCTGCACGTGGACGCCGTGACCGTGAGGAAGAAGAGGTGCCACCCCCTCCCCAGCAGCCAAGCATTGCAGATCTGCTGATGACCCAGAATAGAATCCTCGAACAACTGGCGCGTAATCAAGGAGCCGGTGGTGGCCAGGCTCGAGGTGGCCTAGCGGAGTTCCAGCGAACGCAGCCGCCCACCTTCAATCGATCCGACGACCCTATGGACGCGGATGACTGGATCTGCACGATTGAAAGAAAACTCCAACTGGCACAGTGCGCCGAGGCAGATAAGGTTAACTTCGCCACCCACTACCTGGAAGGTGCTGCAGCAAACTGGTGGCAGAACTTCTTGGCCATCCAAGCTCCTGGTCATGTAGTCACGTGGGCCGAGTTCCGAACCGGCTTTCGTGCTTCCCATGTCCCCAAGGGCGTCATGAATTTAAAGAAGGAAGAGTTCTACAACCTCCGACAGGGCAGAAAGTCAGTGTTAGAGTTCCTCCACGAATTCAACCACCTATCCCGTTATGTGCCGCGAGAAGTCTCCACCGATGAGGACAGGGTGGAGAAATTCAAGCGCAAGCTGAACAATGAATTGCAGGCCAAGCTAGCTATCGCCGAGGTGCAGAATTTCCAGCATTTGGTAGATAAGGCCATCGAGATTGAAGCGAAGGAGTCTGTCCTTCAACAGGACCGCAAGCGCGAGCGGGAGATACAGAGATCAGCTGCGAGCAGTTCACAGAAGCCGCGGGTGTGGCAGCCCCAACCATCTCGTCCTGCGGGGCCATATCCGCCAAGACCTCAAGTCTACGCTCCCCGTCCTCAGCAGCAGAATTATCAACCCCGTCCTCAGGGAGTGCAGCAGCGACCTTTTCCGGACATGAGCAAGGTCCGGTGCTACAACTGCGGAGCCATGGGGCACTTTGCCAACCGCTGCACGCAGCCACGCACAGGACACGTATATGCCCCCAACCTGCCGCAAGGACAGCCACGAGGTGGTCAGCAAGCTAAAGGATCAGCTCCAACCAAATCTCAAGCCCCCGGCCGTGGCCGAGTCAACCACGTCACGGCGGAGGAAGCACAGGACGCACCTGAAGTGGTGCTGGGTACGCTCTCAGTCAACTCAACTCCGGCTACAGTTCTTTTTGATTCTGGAGCATCCCATTCATTCATATCCAGCAAGTTTGCACATGACCATCATATTCCTTCATCAGCATTGCGTTCCCCTCTTATTGTCGCAACTCCCGGCTCCGAGCTGAGGACCGAGCTGATTTGCGAGGGTGTTCAAATAGAAATTGGCAAGGAGATGTTTCGGGCAAACATGGTAGTGTTGGGGTCCGCAGGGCTAGATGTGATACTAGGTATGAATTGGTTGATCCAGCATAAAGCCCAGATAGATTGTGCCAAAAGGTCGGTATCCCTTACCTCGGACTCCGGCAAAGAGGTGATATTTGTATCCTTGTCCCCATCGGGGTGTCTTTTTGCTCTGAACAGTGTCCCGGACCAAGGAATCGAGCTCGTCCCAGTAGTGTGTGAATACCCGGACGTGTTCCCCGAAGAGTTGCCGGGTATGCCCCCTGACCGTGCCGTGGAGTTCGTTATCGAACTTCCACCGGGAACCGCTCCTGTGTCAAGGCGACCCTACCGGATATCCCCGAAGGAGTTATTGGAAATGAAGAAGCAGCTTCAGGAACTTGAGGAAAAGGGTTTTATCCGACCTAGTTCATCGCCGTGGGGTTGTCCAGCCATGTTCGTGAAAAAGAAAGATTCAAGCTTACGGATGGTCGTGGACTATCGTCCACTGAATGAACTTACGGTGAAGAACAAATGCCCTCTTCCTAGGATTGATGATCTATTCGATCAGTTGACCGGAGCCTGTGTCTTCTCCAAAATCGACCTCAGATTGGGTTACCACCAGATAAAGATTAGATCCGAAGACATTCCCAAGACAGCCTTCACTACCCGATACGGATTATATGAGTACACAGTCATGTCCTTCGGTCTAACCAATGCCCCTTCCACTTTTACACAACTCATGAACTCAGTCTTCATGGAGTTCCTGGACCAGTTTGTTGTCATCTTTATCGACGACATCCTCATCTATTCCAAGTCTGAATCAGAACATGAAGACCATCTGAGAAGGGTGCTCGACAAGCTTCGTGAGCATCGTCTGTATGCCAAGTTCTCCAAGTGCGAGTTTTGGAAACACCAAGTGGAGTTCTTGGGCCATGTGATCTCAGCCGCAGGTGTCGCGGTAGACCCAAGCAAAGTGCAAGCGGTACAAGAGTGGAAACAACCCAAATCGGTTACCCAAATCCGAAGCTTCCTCGGACTAGCGGGATACTACCGTCGGTTCATTGAGGGATTCTCTTCCATAGCCAAGCCGATGACAGAATTGCTGAAGAAAGAAACCAAGTTTATATGGTCTGACAAGTGTGAAAAGAGTTTTCAAGAACTTAAGGAAAGGTTGACCTCAGCCCCAGTGCTTGTTCTCCCAGACGTTAATAAGGATTTCGAGGTTTACTGTGATGCTTCCCGAAATGGATTGGGCTGTGTCATCATGCAGGAAGGCCGTGTCGTAGCTTATGCTTCGCGTCAGCTGCGTCCTCATGAGGCCAATTACCCTACCCACGACTTGGAACTAGCAGCCGTGGTTCACGCTCTTAAGATATGGCGACATTACCTCATCGGTAATCGTTGCGAAATCTACTCGGACCATAAGAGCCTAAAGTACCTGTTCACCCAACCGGACCTGAATCTCCGACAAAGAAGGTGGCTCGAGCTCATCAAGGATTATGATTTGGGCCTGAACTATACCCCTGGCAAAGCTAACGTTGTTGCCGATGCCCTTAGTCGAAAGGCTTACTGCAACAACATCATGATCAAGGAGCAACAACCACCCCTTCACGAAGAATTTCAGCGGCTGAACCTGGAAATGGTTGAACAAGGAACCCTCACCACTCTTGAGGTGAAGCCATCCTTAGAAGATCAAATTAGGGCGGCTCAAGCTCAGAATGCCGGAATGCAGAAGATCAGGGAAAAGATGAAGGCGGGTACCGCAACCTGTTTCACGGAAGATAAGGATGGAGTATTATGGTTTGGAAAGCGACTTGTGGTACCCAAGGATAAGCAACTGAAGGACCTAATCCTTCATGAAGCACACAACTCCCCATTAGCCATCCATCCAGGCAGTACCAAGATGTACCAAGATCTACGTCGCCAATTCTGGTGGACCCGAATGAAGCGGGAGATTGCCCAATATGTTGCTGAGTGTGATGTCTGTCGCCGTGTGAAGGCCGAACACCAGAGACCAGCAGGCCTACTTCAGCCACTCCCTATTCCCGAGTGGAAATGGGAAGAGATTGGTATGGATTTTGTAGTAGGTCTGCCGAGATCCCCGAAGGGCAACGATGCAATATGGGTAATCGTAGACCGTCTATCCAAGGTCGCTCACTTCATCCCTGTGAAGACAACCCACAAGGTAAGTCAGCTAGCAAGATTGTACATCTCTCGAATCGTGTGTCTCCATGGCGTTCCCAAGAGAATCATTTCAGATCGAGGCACTCAATTCACCAGCAGATTTTGGAAGTGCTTACACGAGTCTATGGGAACTTCCCTATCCTTCAGTACGGCTTTTCATCCTCAAACCAGTGGTCAAGTTGAACGGACAAATCAGATCCTTGAAGACATGTTGAGATCGTGTGCGCTCACGCTGGGTTCCAATTGGGAAGATTGCTTGCCATATGCAGAGTTTGCTTATAACAATAGTTATCAATCCAGTCTCGGTATGGCACCCTTCGAAGTACTTTACGGGAGGAAGTGTAGGACTCCATTGAATTGGTCCGAGACCGGAGAGAGGCAATTCTTTGGGCCTAACCCAATCGAAGAAGCAGAAGACTTAGTCCAACTCATCCGTGAACGTCTTCGTGAAGCTCAATCCAGGCAGAAAAGCTATGCCGACCTTCAGCGACGAGAAGTTACCTTTCGAGTTGGAGACAGTGTGTATCTCAAGGTCACCCCATTCAAAGGTGTTCGCCGCTTTGCAATGAAAGGAAAGTTAGCTCCTCGTTACATTGGACCTTATCGCATCCTAGCCAAAAGAGGAACCGTGGCGTACCAGTTGGAATTACCTCCGGAGCTATCTCGGATGCACGATGTCTTCCATGTATCCCAGTTGAAAGCTTGCCATCGAGTTCCCGAGACGAAGACTAATCCTGAAATTGAAGTGCTGCATGAAGACCTCTCTTACCGAGAACATCCGGTGTGCATCCTTGATGAGATGGAACGCAAGACTCGAAGTCGCACTATCAAATTCTTCAAGGTCCAGTGGAGCAACCACACTGAAGATGAAGCCACCTGGGAGCGTGAAGAATGGCTCAAGAGCGAATTCCCAACCTTGTTTGTCGACCGTTAGCGATCTCGGGACGAGATCTTTTTAAGGGGGGTAGGTTTTGTAATCCCCAAACTTAACGATTAAGCATTCATGCATACATGGCATCACCCCGCACTACCTCATTTAAACTCGAAAAGGGTATAACTGTAATTTATAGAATATGTTAATATCTCATCCTCGGTGGAAATTCGTGCAAACACCAATCAATTTATTTGACGTACCGAACTTCGATAAAGCATTTGCAAGTTGTGGGGTCAGTGGAACCGTCGATGAATTCCCCTAGTAACTTCTCCCTCCTATCATTCCCTCTTCTTTCTCGAGGTTGCCCCAAAAAGGAAACCACATGAAGTAACCCCTAATCCAAGCATCCGAGAGGAAACCTTAAAGTGTCGAGGAAATTAGGGTTTGAGAAAAAGGGGACCAACTGCGAATGAAAACTTGCCAAACTTTGGAAGTAGGCTTGAATGGTGAAATGTAAGATCCATGCCAAGTTTCAGAAATTTTGGAGAACCCTAAGCCCTAGTTGCAGTTTAAACTGTCGAATTAGGTCAAACCTTAGGTTTGAACTAGGTCCCTATTCAAACTAACTTTAAATTGGCTCAAACCTTTACAGCAGCTCACAAATAATATACTAGAGACCCTGTAAAAATTTCAAATCAATTGGAGAAGAAATTGCACATGAAATGACGTGGGGAAAGAACCAGAAATAAATAAAAAGAAAAAGGAGAAAACCCTAACTCCCTCGGGCCGACAGCCCGCTCGGCCGGCCCACCAAACCAGCCCGCTTCCCCCCCCCACCATTTTCCGCCTCCGCCCTCCCCACTTCCCGCCTTCTTCGCGCAAAGGCGCCCCCGAGCCCATGCGCGTCTGCCCGCTCCCCTGTCAGGCGCCCGGGCCCGGCTGTCAGGGCACCCTCGCCACGTCCCGGCCGCGGGTACGCCGCGTGGGCGGTGCCCCGCCACCGACGCCACCGGTCCGAGCTGCCGCCGCCCGTTTTAAGCCTCCTCCCGACAGTCTTGTATCCCCTCCTCCTTCGATCCCGCAAACCCTAGCGTCCCACTGCCTTTTCTCCGAGCTCCTCCCCCATTTCCAGAAGCAACTCCGGCGAGGAATCGGGGCAGCTCCGGTGAGTTTCAGCCTCCCTCGCTCCAACCCCAAGACTCCTCTCCATCTCCCTCTCCGTTTCCCCCTTTTCATTTTGAAGATCCTCCACGGGACTCCCGGCTCCACCGCCTTCTTCCTCATCTCCGGTCCCAACCCCGGCGAGCTCCCGAGCACTATCCGGTTCCCCTTCCTTCCCATTTTCTTCGGCATTAGCTCCCTTTCTTCCTCCTGAACCTCCTCCTCCCATTTTCCTCGCAGATCTGTGCCTGGGGCACCTCAACGCCGACGACCCGAAGCTTCACGCCTCCTCCTTCGTCGCCGACCCCCTTCCCGGCCTCCTTCCTCCTCCCCGAGCACCGCAACGAGTCCGGGGTGAGCTCCTCATGCCTCTGCACCCCTCCCCGAGCCCAGCAGTGCACCGGATCTAACTCCGGTGAGCTCACCGGTGAAGCGCCGCCGCCTAAACTCGCCGCCGGTCGGTACAGAAGAGAGAGAGGGCGAGTGCGAGAGAGAAAGAGTGAGAAAAGAGAGAGAGAGAGAGTGAGGTGACCGCGTGGCCCTTTCTGATTGGGCCACGGGTACTCGGTCGACCCCGCATGTCATCGAGATGGGATTATGAGCTGAAAAATTGGGGTGAACCGAGTTCGGGTGCGCGTAGGATTTGAGTTAGCACTGGGTACGGTTCGGGTATGTGTAGCAATTAGGGTTAGGAATTGTTTAGGGCAGATTTTGTACTAAAATTCAAATGCTCATAACTTTTGATCCAGGAGTCCAAATTTAAAAATTTTTATATATTCGGAAAGCTTGTGCAAAACTCTACAACTTGGCTGAATCAAAACTTGGTTTTGGATACATGCACAGGGTGATGTTTAGGGTAGAAGCCTTACTACTTTCGAGAGTCGATAAACCCTAGAATCCTAACCCTAGCCCCGTTTTCGACGATTCTTATATTTCTGGAATCCTTGTGAGATATCTTGCAACATGGAACCACTGAAATTCCAGTACGGATACATGCACGATAAGTTTCAAGCTATTAGCCCCTGTTAACGTCGTTCGTCATAAAACCCTAACTCGACCACTATAACCATAATTGCATTAAGCCAGTGACTAGCATTACTTGGGTTATGCTAACCTAACCAGCCATTGTCATACTCTGCCATCAATCCTATTAACCCTAGATCACCGTATCCTCATACAAACGACATGCATGCACATTTAGGGTTTTGCACGGCGCATATTAACTCAACCTAAGAAATTGCACTACTATAGTTTCCAACCGTCCTAAAGCCAACATAGTAATGCATACTTAGCATGGTACATCATGCATACATGCTGGACTTATTACATTTTATCGTTTCTTTCCGGTTCTTCGTGTTGCTTATAAAAGAACCTGAAGAGGAGCACCACCCGGCTTACGACTCCCCGCAAGACCAGGAACAACCCGAATCAGGCAAGCAGAGCTTGTTGCATCTTTACCTTCCGTACTCTCGTGTATGCCCTTGTATATGTGCTATGTGTATGATTGTTATCGTTGAGTCGTTGCAAGTTGTGCACACTAGCATGTGTAGGATGTGCCTTACGTCGAGAACATCTTATAGCACTTCAACTAAATTGTTAAGTGAGTTGGGAGAGCCGAGGGCGTGCACAATGGGTACGGTTGGTGTGAATTGAAGCATGACGGCGACCCAGGTGTATGAAGGTTTTTGTCGCCATACCAACCCTATTTCCAGAGTGTCACCATCCCTTATCACACGTGAACGCTAGCGAGAACCAACACTGAGGATAGCTGGGGTAAGCCTCCATGCACTTTGTGAGGCTCGCTACCTCCAAACTGTTATGCACTCACTATGCCTGCAGGGGTTGAGTTGTCGGTAGTAGTTCGAGAGATTTAAAATGAAGATGCGAGGGTTGGATCGAATTGGAATTGTTAACTCATGTATGGATTGGATCAGTTTGGATTTTACTTAGGGGCTGCCCTAATCGGATCGGATAATGTTTAATGGATTGAATTGGATTGGATACACGGGATGCCCCGATGGAATTGGAGTTGATGGTTTGATTTGGTGGTACACATGGGTGTGATGTGTCGTGTTATGAGTTAGTTGGTACTTAGTTCGTCTTACTTCACCTTATTAATGTTATGTTCTTAAGTTGTATATTGTTACTCTGAGAAGCATTCATGTTTAATTAATGTTGAACTAGTATGAGTAGGACATTTAATCAAGCACGGATAAGTCTTGCGAGTACGTTCGTACTCACCCAGGATACCCCTGGAGCTTGCAGGTGAGCCGGTGGTGGAAGATTATTTCGATGATGCTTAAACTTGCTGTTTCCTCGGTTGTGTTCGATTGATGGGATAGTTGTAGCTTTTGCTCAGCGGTCGCTAAGACGCTGTGGGACCCATTCACTTGTTTCCGCTGTCGTTTAATTTCTCCGTACTCGGATATGCTTTCAGTTATGACTGAATATTGTAATGTGTTGTCCCATCGTGGGCAGTTAATATTAATATCGTATCTGTAGAGCTCTGTTATGATATCCGAGTTGTTAATCCCAGGCTGCCCTTACGCAATGCGTGTATGATTTGAAGCGTTTTGTGTATGCCGTGAAGGGTTGCGGTTGTACCGGTTGTTACTAGGTTGGGCACGAATCGGTTGAGTGACCCGCTGGCTGAGATGCTGTGCCGGCCAGGCAGGGTGTGGGCGTTCTACCGGGCTTTCGAGCGACCCACTAGCCTTCGGGCTAGGTTAGGGTGTGGGTAGAACTGCCGGGCTCCTCCGACCTTGTCTTCCCTGGTAGTAATTGGGAACGACTCTACACCTTCACCGGATATTGGAATCCTATGTGGCTCTGGGAAGATTGGTCGCTTCCGGCCGGCTCGCACGTGGCGGGTGTCGGATCGTTCAGTCTTGGTGCGTACGGCGCAGGTACCGTGCCACCGGGCTGACGAGTCCTTCGGTCCTTGGCGACTTCGCGTTCCCTTAGTCATATGCAATTCCGGGTCCGTGACAGCTATAATCCTTTCTCATTGCCTGTGTTAAGCTAGCTGTGTCACAGTTGCTTTATTGCTTATCACATATCTGTGCTAGTTACCTGTTACAGATATCTGTCATATACATCTTTTTAGGGCTTTCTGTTTACCTATGTTATCCATCTGTGAGACAGCTGTGTGTTAATTTACATATCAAATACTGCTTGAGTAGTTGACCTGTCTCACAGCTAGCTCAACACTTCAACTTGTTAAGCCTTAATCTTGATAAAGTGAAGTAATTGTTTAAAATTGGTTAGCCTCCTATTCACCCCACTCTAGTCGGCACCTACGATCTTTTTAGTGGCGCGGAGGTTGGGGTGGCACTAAGGGTGCAGGTTGAAGACTTAGGTTTTTTCGTAGATGGAAAAAACAGTCCGCGTATATAAAGGGGGGTCATCACAGGCGGTTCTAACCTAGAACCGCCTATGATGTTAATGTTATCGCAGACGGTTCTTTGTACGAACCGTATGCGATATCCATTTTCCATTTTTTTCATTTTTTCTATTTTGAATTAGGGTTTAAATCTTCATTGCATACATACACTGTGTTACCATTTCTTTTAATTTAATTTCTTTTTCGTTTCATCAATGATTCCATTAAATAGGAAATATAACATATATGTAATTGATATTCCGATTCATATATATTGTACATCCTTACTTGTGGAATCAACATGATTCGATATATATCTAATTTGCTACATATGTGAGACCTTCGTGATGATCATTGCGCACGTACATAGCTTCGTCTTGGTTTGGTTCGTCCTCTACCGTGATGCCATCTCCAGAAGAAGGCATGTCCTCAAACCAATTGTACTCGTGCTCGTCTACTACATCGCCAACTCCAACAATGTGTCTTTTTGAGTCTCTTACTGCGTGCTGCCTCTTATTTGAAGGATCGGTTATGTAGAATTTCTGTCGAACTTGATTAGCTAGGACAAATGGTTCATCTTTGTATGCAGTACTTCTGAGCTCGACTGTTGTCAAGCCGTACTAATCAACTTTCACCTATGAGAGATTGCCCAACTGCTTTACATAGTCTAGCTCCCAGATTTCTTCTATGTACCAGTAGTACGAGCTCTTCGTCCCAACCGTATCTCGAGCATCTATGCGGAATCCACTGTTTTGGTTCGTGCTCTTCTGGTCCTGATCTCTCGTATAATATGTGTAGCCATTTATGTCCATCTATTGCCATGTCACAACTGTACATGATGGTCCTTGTGCCAACCATGTGAGCATTGGGTCACCTGACAATAAACCATGAGGTTGCTCATATAACCATTTGTTGAACTGACGATTGTGCTCTTTCATCACCCAAACTTCTGTCGCTTTGGATTGTCAACACGTAGCATGGCCTTGTGTCGGTCTCTGTTTGGACAAGAAGAGATATGAAATATTTGACTAAGACTTGATTTCATTCCACTTTCCTATTTCTCAACAACGACTTCTCTCATCAGCTATTTCGTGTTTTCAAAATCATTAATTGTCTCATACCCTATTTTCGATTTGATAGTATGGCGTAGTGTACCTTATGCAAACAAAATTCTAAGGTTTCCTTATTTTATTATGCAATAAGAAGAATTCTTCCATTCTCTTTTTCTTTGGTTTTGGGAAAACCCAAACTAAAACTTTTCTAGGGAGCAGAATTCCTAGTGCAAGACCATGAAGTGCACTTGATCAACATCCTTTCGGTTAGGAATGACATCTTTCTTGCCAATGGTTTTGATATCTCGAAGCATCCCCTCATGGTGAGATTCAGGTAAACCTATCGGTTTAATCGCAGCCATGTAATCGACACAGAACTTAACGACCTCTTTAGTTGCATATCCTGCAACGATGCTTCCCTCCGGACATGACCGGTTTCATACAAAATGCTTTAGAATTCCCATGTATCTCTTGAAAGGGTACATGCTTCGAAGGAATACAGGTCCGCACCACTTTATCTCCATCACAAGATGCATAGTGAGATGCACCATGATATTGAAGAACGATGGGGGGAAATACATCTCAAGTTGACATAAAGTTTTCACCACCTCTTCCTAAAGAGCATCTAGTCCTATAGGATCGATGACCTTCTGAGATATTGCGTTAAAAAACAAACATAATCTCATGATTGTCTCTCGAACCTTCATAGGTAGGATATTCTGAATAACGATCGGGTGCAGCTGAGTGATCAGTACATGACAATCATGAGACTTCATGCCAATCAATTTTAACTCTTCCATTGAAACAAGTATTCTTATGTTCGAGGGGTAGCCGGATGGAACTTTCACACCGTGCAGGAATTGGCACAACTCTTTTCTCTTAGACCTTGACAGAGTATAACATGCAGATTTGCAGAACATCCGACCAGTTTGAGTCTCTTTCGGGTGTAACTCTTTTTGACTCCCATCTCCAACAAGTCAAGGCGTGTTTTGAGGCCATCATTAGTTTTGCCCTTGATATTCAATAACAAACCAACCACGCTATCACATACATTTTTCTCTACATGCATGACGTCGATTTCTAGAATATCGACCTCTTCTTCCACACCGCCTTCTCACATGTAGGTTTTATTTTTCTTCCCTTCCCACACGTAACTTTTATATCCTTTACCATGTCATGTACCTTTGTATCGCTAAATTGCCTCGGAGGTGTACCGTCCTCGAATTATCCATCAAATTGTTTCTTCATTCGACGATACAGATGGTCTCTTCGAAGGAACCTATGTTGATGCATCATGCTTAAGCCACTGACTACTGTATCATCCAAGCAATTAGTACATGCTTTTGACCCTTTCGTACTCTGCCCTGAAAGGTTAGCAAGGGTTGGATAATCATTTGTTGTATAGAACAGCAAGCTACGCAGATTGAAGTTCTCTCGTTTGTGAGCATCAAATACATTTTCCCCATGGGTCCACAATTTCATGAGATCTTTCATCAATGGCTCTAGGTAAACATCTATATCGTTCCCAAATTGCTTTGGTCCTTGCACACATATCGTCATCATAATGTACTTCCACTTCATGCACAACCAAGGATGAAGGTTATAAATACACAGATTCACTGGCCAGGTGCTATGACGGCTGCTCATGTTTCTGAAAGGGTTCATTCATCCGTGCTCAATCCAAATCTTATGTTTCTAGGTTCCCTCCCAAAATCTTCAAATTTTCTATCAATGTTTCTTCACTGGATGGAATCAGCAGGATGTCTAAGCTTTCTGTCATTCTTGCGCTTATCAACGTGCCAACGCAACAGTTTTGCATCCTTTGGGTTTGCAAATAAACGCTTCAGACGGGGGATTATAGGTATATACCACATGACCTTAGCCGGAGTTCCTTTCGTCACCTCGTCCACCTCATCTTCGACGCCTTTCTCCTTATGCTTGTATCGAGATGACTTGCATACTGGATATGCATAGAGGTTTGCGAACTCCTTTCGGAAGAGGATACAGTTCTTTGAACAAGCATGTATTCGCTGTACTTACATTCCCAACGAACAAAGAACCTTCTTCGCTTCATACGTACTTCTAGGCAACTCATTTCCCTCAGAAGCATGTCCGCTATGAGACCTAACAACTCTGTGAAACTTTTTTCTGACCACCCGTTGCTTGCCTTCAGTTTCAACAATTCAAGCACTAATGACAATTTCGTGTACTTACCCTTGCATCCCTCAAACAAAGGTATGTCTGAGTCCCCCATCAAGAGTTTGAATTTCTCGTACTCTCGTGTATCACGATTTCCTTTTGCATGGCTTTAACATCTCATCCAAATGGTGATGATCATCCGACGATGTTTCTTCATCTGAATCATAATCGACATCATCTGCCATATAATTATCTTCCTCCTTGATGTTGTCATTACCACCTTCCTAGATTGTCTGCTGCTTACTGTGACTTGTCCAGCATGTGTACCACTCTAAGAAACCCCTACGAATTAGGTGATCTTGGATCTGCTTTAAGTTCTCAAACATGTATACATTCTTGCAGTCTTTGCATGGACAGCAAATATATTGTTCCCCTCTGTTCAACTTATGCTCTTCCGCGACTCTTATGAAATCTGACACGCCACTAAGGTACCGTTTACTTAAGAGGTTATCATCATACATCCAGTTTTGGTCCATCTACAGGACAAATTAAATAAATTTAATTAATTCATGTTAAATATTGAGGCTCACAAAGTGCATACCCATTAATCTATACAATATTAGTTAATATTATCGTTGTTATTCGGTTTTGACTACATGTACATAATAATTACCAATAATCTTTTTATTTCACGACCAATAATTACTATGTCCTACATGTGAATGATTATTACCAATATTTTATTTCATTCACGAAGATATGACCTAAATAATTACATATTTATTTACGATAAATACAACTTAATATAAGACTTACTTCATAAACAAAATTTTAATTAATCATGTCATTAGTACGTGGGTTTTTACTATATTAAAACATTCTTAAAATTTCATTCCATACGACCTTTCGACAATTATAGCATCTTTTTATGGACAAGATAAATCAATTCTAAAATAATAAATTACTCATATATGCTATATATACACATCTCTCTCTTTCATTAATCAAAACCACTCAAATATATCATTTTGCCACCATAAATTAGCTAGCCACATCCTCAATATAGTAATTGAAACCAATTTAGGCCTAAAATTCAACAAAGTCAAATAAAATTTGGCTTAACCTAGCTAGATCTACATTCTCTCTCTTTACCACATTACATCTACCAAATTAATCATACTTTTAAATCAATCACTAACCTTAGATCACCAATATGAAAGAGATATATAATATCCTCTCCAAATCCATAGTTTTTGGGCTCTATTCAATTTCCAAGTTAACAAATCGCAAGAGCTCCGCCGCCACTGATGCTATGTGTAAGAACAGAACATTGAAGACAAGGAACTCGGCCTGGCAGACTGTAACAATGGACAACTTATCACAGGCGGTTTTCAAAACAGACCGCTTGTGATAAGGCCATCATCACAGGCGGTTCTAAGAACCGCCTATGATATGTCATCTACATATCACAGCCAGTACTATAACAGAACTGCCTGTGATATCTTGTCATCACAAACAGTTCGCGTCTCTTTGAGTTAACCCAGGCGTTCCTCTTTGCGAACCGCCTGTGATCTATTATAACAGAGATGGGTTTTCAGGATCCAGCTGTGATGTGGGGTCTTCCATGACCCATTCTGTAGTAGTGAGTGTCACAGACACAACTCTATGCTAGCAACAGCAGGAAGTTCGTGAAGTTCTCTCAGCAGTCTGAATCATGGCAACCTAGCTATAGACAAGCTTTGCCAAAACCTAGTAGAGACTCTGGGCAATGCGAGGCTGCCCCTTCACCTATGGCGCAAGAAGTTGTGGCACTTGTTGCCACAATCTAAACACAATCAGGATGTTGCGTGCGCGACTCTATACGGAATCGGGGCAGGGTCGAGCGCATAGGGGGCTTACACCACGGAGCAACTTTACAGCATCCTACTGCCTACCCCCGCAACCAATCCTCCACAACCTCCATTTTTCGAACAAGTCCAACCCTATTTTCAAGAAGTTATTGATCTCATGAACCCTTTGGACTTGCTTAGCCCGAGGATTGCGGCCGTGCCATACCCTCCAAAATTCCACTGGACAGATTTACCAAAATACAATGGCACTACTGTCGGCGTGTAGACGCCTCTAGCGGTGGTCCGGTTGGACCCCCTTTGGGATTCGGCCGGGGGCGATATAGAGCTCTTCTTATGAGCCGGTGACGGATCGTGGGATAGGTAATGTTTGATGCAGAAGACACAAAGATTTATCCAGGTTCAGGCCACCCGGAGGTGTAATACCCTACGTCCTGCTTTTTGGGGTGTTTGTATTGATTCTATCGAGGTTACAGAGCTGTTCTTCCTATTTTAAGAAGAGAGTTTCTCCCGGCGCTCCGATCCTCTGGTTCTTGCTAAGGAACCAGCCGGAGAAGAGAGTAACCGGGGCGTGTCAAGAGTCTAATCTGGAGTTGTATGCTTATCGATCGGCCAACCCTTTGCATGGCCTCGGAACTCCCCTTATATACCCGGGGGTTTACCACAGCGGCCAAGGGCAACTACAGGCGACTTGGGCGCTAAGGAAACGCCCATTCCTTCATTTAATGTGCTGCGCCGACTTCCGCGAAGGCATGGGCGACCTGCACCGGCCGTCGAAGGGCGCTGTAGATAAACATGTGTTTACTGACACCCTATGCCCAGCGGGTCCCGCAAACGGAGACTTACCGGGCTCTTTCTGACAGAGTGGGTGAAATATCCGCTCCTGGGCCCCGCGGGTCAGCGACCAAACGCGCCGCGGGACGTGCGGTGATTTGACCCAAAGGGGCAAAAAGGGGCTGACAGCGGTGCGGGCGCGCGGGACGGCGCGCCGGGTCGGTCAACAAACCTGTCAGACGAACCCATCTCCTGGCAGGGGCTATGGCAAAAAGGGATTTGCCCTGCACGGATGGGACCCGGCCTGATCGATATCGTGCCCGCACAGGGCTTAGCATTTAATGTCCGAATGACGGGCATTAAATGCCTCTGCCGGTGCCGAGGCTTGTCGGAGAAGCCAAGTACTGGAACGATGGGCCCGGAGGAGGGCCCCACGGGAGGGCCCCACAACGCCCGAATGCTCCGACCCCGAACGGTTCCTTCGGCTCTCGAGGGATGCCAGCTGTCCCGGGCTGCTCCCGAGTGACCTCGTTCGCTCGGGGAGCGCTTGCTGGAGGCTTGCTCGGGGCCCCTCTCGGGGGGAGCGCCAACAGGACCGCCCGGGGGGTCGCCCCGAGCAGTCTATTGGGCCCCACACCCCTCGGGACGCCGGACGCTCGGGGAAGGAGCCCCGAGCGTTTCCTTGATTCTTGGGCCTCGGACCCTCGGGAGCCCAGGGCCCTCTTTAGAGGGCCTGCATGGCCCGAGCACCCAGGCTAGGCCACCGGGCCCACTTGCTACGTCAGCGGGGCCCTCGCTGATCCGGCCGCCACGTGCCACGCCCTGCGGCCTCTGGTTGGTCTCCACCGGCGGTTCGGGGGACCCTGGGCCCCATTCCGCCGACAATTACAGATCCACTCGAGTATACAAGGGTATACGAAGTAGCCATGACCACAGCTGGAGGCAATGGTGCCATCAAAGCAAAGAGCCTACTCCTAGCCTTAACACACACAACATAGTCCTGGTACTTGGGGTTCCAACCACGCTAGATATACTCATGGGATTAACCCTGTGATAAGATGTGCGACCACTTTCAAGATAGTAGTGACCACAATGCCATCAATTAAAGACCAGGCGAGACTATACATGAGTTTTAGAAGCGCTTCGCCGTGAAACAATCTCAAATGCGTGACATCACTAAGCAAAGCATATGTGACATAGCGAGTCGTGCAATCATAAATGAAGACTTACGTGCAAAGTTAGATAAAAAGAACCCGAGCTCCATCAAGGAACTCTATGACACATGGTGATATATGCCCGTGTTGAAGAGGGTAAAACACTACACAAAGCTGACACATGGAACACCTCACACAGATACGAACCTTACTTTGATGGTGGTGACAAGAGGCGACAATGACACAAGGAAGTTCATCATGTGTCCGACACCATCCCTCTGTTGGCCTCTCGCTTCACTTACGACAAGGACCGGTACCACTCATGCGAATACGCGCACCCCATGCATAGGAAGAAGATATCCAACACGCATGTCATGCACGTTCATGTGACGAAGTTTCCGACCCCGCGCACCAGGGACATCAAGCATGGGGCCAACGGGACAATCTTGAAAGAAGATTAGGCAATCAAGTACAGCGACCTGAACCAATTCAAGCACAAAGAGGCCATGCTCAATAGACATAGTGTGAAATACACTAATCACACACTCATATAGCGGCCGAGTGCGATGTCTTCTCCCAACACCAACAGCAGCAATGCTAGCAACCAGTAGCAGGACCAGACAAGAACATAATCGCCCCGACCAAGCAAGGTTACCATTGCTGCCACCTCCACGTGAAGCACCTCCTCCAAATGCTATAGAGCAACCATGTTTCATACATGTTTATCACAAGGGGAAACGTGCATACCTTTCCATCCAGGCATCAACACAAGGCCTATATCTAGAGAATCCAATGCATAGCTTCCTATCCGCCTATTGAGCCGCCTGAGTGGATCAACACCCCAATAAAATTTGGTCCTGAAGATGCCATGGGTGTCGGAATGCCACATCATGATGTGTTAGTCGTTAGAGCAACCATTTATGACATAGAGGTAAGAAGAGTCTTTGTTGATGGAGAAAGCTCCGCGAAAATCTTGTTCGCATCCACGTTGGACGAGTTGCGTGTTTTGTGTGCGTGTCCGCAACCGTTGGGAATACCTTTGCTTGGTTTCTGAGGGGAGCCAATCCGTGCACTTGAAAGAATTGAGTTAGTAGTCATGTTCGGAGATGCAACATGTGTATAGGTCCAAAGCATACTTTTCAATGGCTTGGACATGCCATACTAGTACAATGTTATGTTGGGCCGTGTTGCCTTAACAAATTTGGCACTATCGCCCATCACGCCTTTCTATGTATGAAGATACCTGGCCTTGAAGGTGTGATCACATTCAGAGAATGTTAAGAACTTTCACTCAGACTAGAAAGCAATGCAATGGATGGAATTTGATATGTGCATAATGTGCAAGCACGAGAAAACCAAGCAATGCAAGGTGTTACCACTAGTCCAAATGACAACAATTAATATTCTCACAAAGGGAGTGCCAGTCATCAATGGTAGCACAATATGGCTCGCAAAAGTAGACAATGAACATAAAACGTATGAGGATGAAGAGATATGAAGATAAATGCTCCTACCCACAATGGAAGAGAACTAGGAACACAACCTCATATCAACTTAAAAGAAAATCTATGTGAAGAGCAGAGGGCTCCCACACCACCATCATCAGAATGGTGGGCACCAAAGGCAAAACCTGATGAGGAAACTCATGTTGTTCCACTAGCAGAAGACACATCATAAGTGTTAACCTTTCTGTAGAAATAGCACAAGCCATACTTAACATGTTGAGATCCAACAACGATATCTTTGCTCACGAACATGAAGACCTTCCAAGTGTACCATGGAAGATAATTGAACATCATTTGTCCGTCAACCCACAGGCACATCCAATCAAGCAGAAGCTGCACAGGATGTTTGTCGAGCGTCAAGTGGCGCCGAAAGAACAAGTTTAGAACCTCTATAAGGCAGGAGTAATTCGTGAAATGATGCATCTCGAATGGCTTGCAAACCCGGTCTTGGTAAAGAAAGCAAATGGTAAGTAGCGCATGTGCTTGGACTACACCAATCTCAATCACGTGTGCTCTAACGACAGCCTTTCATTGCCAAGAACTAATTAGCTAGTCGATGCCACTACAGGTTGTGAACTAATGAGCTTGATGCATACTTAGGGTACCACCAAGGTTGAATGGTTAAGGAAGATGAAGAGAACACCAACTTTATAACACCCTGGGGCACCTTTTGCTATGTAAGAATGACATTCAGGTTGAAGAATGCTGGAGCAACGTTCTCCAAACTGGTGTACAAAGCTCTATCAAGCCAAGTGGAGAAGAGTATAGAAGCCTACGTAGACTGCTTGCCGTTAAAATATCCTCGCAAGCACGCATGCAGCGGATCTCCAGGAAACATTCGATAATCTTCAACAAGTCGGAATGAAGCTCAACCCAAAAAAATGTGCATTCAGAGTACAAGCCAGAAAACTATTAGGTTTCCTTGTATCCAAGTGCGGCATCAAAGCCAACCCATCCCAGATCAAGACTGTATTAGACATGCAATCAACACAAATGCCAAAAAAGTATAACGTTTGACAGGACGACTAGCCATGCTTGGTAGGTACGTCTCTCATTCTACAGAGAAAGGCCCCCCGTTCTTCAAGGCATTGAGAGGGATAACAACTTTGAGTGGACATAGGACAACCAGAAGACATTCAAAGAAGTTAAGGCATACTTAACATCGTTACCACCATTGCAGAGCCCAAATGTCGGGGAGAGCTTGCTATTGTACTTGAAGGCAATCCCTGTTGCAGTAAGCGTTGTCTTAGCTAAAGAAGAAGGAAAGGCTCAGCATCTGGTATACCACGTGTCTGAATCATTAAAGAGGTGAAGACTGTTAGAAATATGCCCTAGTGGCAATTATAGGGATGATCATATTTCATTGTATCTGTGAGAACCCTAATTTCTAGGTTAGAGTTAAGCGTTGTGAGATGGAAGTTAGGTCAACCCGCGTTGATGAGTTGACCCGAATCTACCGAGGAACGGTGAGAGCACGTCGAGAGCTAGAGAAAGAGGGGGAGGATTTGGTTGCGCATTCATGGCATACATCTTGATCTTCATACACATTCAAATATGATTAATATTGAGATTTTATTGATTATTGACTATTACAATGTATTGATACAACATTGTTACAAGTGTCATTATACAATGATTAAAATTTACAAAAATGAATAAAGAAGAAGAAATAAAAATTACATGATGATATTCTACCTATACAAATATCTAGCCCTAATCTCCGAATCTTCAATTCTTCGAGTCATGAGCCGTCAAGGAACACCGAGAGTCGGAGGGGGAAAATCTTCAGAAATGTTGGCGGTCATCCGAGGCCGTCAAGTATGGGCACTCGAGACCGTAGGATTTACGCCGTTGCTGTAGGAGGCAAAGAGTTTTCGAAAAATGATATTTTGAAATAAGTGTGGTCTTATCGGCACAGTTCCGCCGACATCCGCAGGGTTAGCTGCGGGGGTAAAATAGTGCCGACGACCTAAATAGTTTTTAAGTTTTAAAAATAGTTTGGAAAACATTTTTTGTTTTCAAAATTGTCCGAGGACCACGTGGCTAAGACCTTCATTCGGACTAATCTATTATATCGTATTAGAGAAGAGAGATGAGAAGATAAAAATAGTTTTATTTTTCTAATCTAAGTGCCTCCATGATTTTTGTTTTGAAAAGAAATTATTTTGCAAGCAAAAGAGTAGATAAGCCAACAGTTTATCCATATTTATCCTTCAACCCACAGAATTGACTAAAGTCAAATTTCTTGACTTATAAGGAAAAATCCATCCGAGTGACATACCCATCAACAGCTCACATATAAAATAAACCGAGGCAACATGTTTTGATAAGGCAACATATTCATTCCAGTAGTTCAACCAGCCAACAAGTTCACATTGCATGGTAGCAAGTGAAATATCTTTAGCCCACAACAATTGACCCAAGTCAAAGCCTAGCTCTTATAAGACAAGAATCCATCGAGTGAGTCCAGCAGTAGCTCACACTGTGACCAAGACCAAAGTTTCTTAGCTTGGAAGGCACCAAGTGAGCAAGTAAGGATAGCAATAGTTATCCAGTGGTGACCGAGCTGAATAGGGCAAGCAGGAGGTGGCAACAATTGCCACGACAGAGACCTTAGGAAGGCTCAGTACAAATAGTAGCACAAGGCAGCCGAGTAGAGTCTTGCACAATAGTAGTAGTCACCACCAGATTCAGCCGAGGAGGAGAAGGAACATTAGGGGAGGAAGAAGAAGGAGCTCAGGTGGAGAGGGAGTTAGCTGAAACAAAGGAGAGGAGGCAAGGCATCGACTAGCTTAGGAGCAAGCCACCAGCAGGCCGGGGAGCAAGACCATCGTCAAGTCCAGCCGGCCAGACCAAGGACCAGGAGTGTAAGGCAGACCACCAACAAGTGAAGGACCAGCGAGCTTGGAAAGCTTGTCCTCGTCCAAACCCATACGAGGTAAGGACCGTCAAAGGCATCATAAACCCTTCTACATGCATTTTAAACATGTTAATAGGGACCCTCAGAATATAGCCTCATCATCGGGTTTTTATTTTAGGCAACTAGAATAGCAATCTGTTCTTACCAGATTTTCTATTTCCAAACCTTTCTCAAGCTCTTCTCTCAGAGAGAGTGCTTCATCACAGTTTAAGTAAGGCAACCGATTAGGCAACATAGTAGTATCCGTTCTTATCTAAGTAATAGCACCTCTCAAACATTTTCTCAGATTTCTTCTTAGAGAAATCAGCATCACATATCAAGGCAACACATAGGCAGCAGGAGTAGTAGTCTGTTCTTATCAAATTCAATCATCATAGATTGAGCAAACAAACTAGATCAGGTGTAGCTCTGTTCTTTACAGCTAACATCTGATAGAAATACACACATATGTCTAAGCAATAGCATGTATTCTCAGAAGGAACCAAGTACAGTACCCATTTTTATCAATCTTCTTTAAAATGTTAAACATCATTGTAGCATGGTAAAGAATCAAGAAATGGACGACAACTACAATCTAGTGTAATAAATCTGTTCTTTCGGTTGAATAGACTGACATGCATGTGTATGTAGAAAACAGAGAGAAGCTAAATGAGATTTAGCATCTGTCCTTGCCATAAGTAAACCGATATACACATACTCATAGAGGAAACATAAAGAAGCTAAAATCAAGGGTGGTATCAGTTCTTATCTCTAATATATGGTTCAGCTATAAACTCGGAAAAGAAAAATAACCAAAATGATATGTATAGCAGCAAAAAGGGGTTAAGCTCAGGGGGAGAGTATCATGTAATCAGATCAAAATAAAGATACATATAGGGTTGTATGCAGCAGCACATAGCAAATACTCTCAGGAAAATATGGAGGAAATAAGCAAACGATAGGTTACCTAGTCATATCAAATGGTAACCAACATTCAAACAGTGTATATACCCGTAGTCTTATCGATATACAAATCTAACAGTACCAACACATCATTATCACCAAGGTTTATCTCAACTAGAAATCAGATTTTTAATACCACTTTTGAATACCTAGCAGGATGCATGAGCATACATTAGTGTTAACCTTCTAAACACATTAGCACTAGATGAACCAGTATAGAAGGTTGCAAACCACTTGACAAGGGTAAAACCTATTCAACCAGTGTAACACCCTTGTGAAAAGAATAGATAGTCTACGTGAATTCCTAACGAGTGACCATAGAAATTGAGTTAAACATGCTGGAAAGAACCAGGATCAAATAATCAAAAGTATAATTCTTAGCATTAGCTAGCAAATCTTCCATTTCAGATATCACCAATTTAGCAATTAGGACCCAATTAGCAGCATTGGCATAACCATCCAAGTGGGCTTCTATACTAGAATAAAGCCTTAGCTGTGGTATAGCAGTCAAAAGAGTAAAAAGAAATAATGACCAAGTCTATTAGAGATCAACAGAAACATATACACTGATTTGAATTGATGCAACCATGAACAAGATTAGTTCAATAGAGCTAATACCAGACCAAGGATAGAAACCGTATGTTGTCCGAGATATAGAGCATTAGTTGAGTTCTAGGTGCTTAATGGCTAACTGCTGATACTCAAATCAAACAAGCATCCAATGAAGAGTCATATAAAACCTTTTTAGCAGCAAGCAATTGGATTAACCGAGGAAGAACCCTAGAACCAAATCATGGTAGGGATAAGTGGGCAAGTAAAGAGGAGAAAGCCGGAGACTTACCTGGAGTCGGCGCGCCACCACGGTTGCGGTGCGGTGAACTCACCGCCGTCCAGCGGCGATGGCCGTGAGTGAAGGCGAGGCGGATGGGCCGAGGCGGCGGCGGTGCCCAAGGCCATGGGAGGCGGCGGCAGGGCACCAAGCAGGTGGCAGCCGATGAGAGATGGGGAGGCCGCGGAGGGGGAAGGAACAACAGAGGAGACCGGAGGCCGGCGAGTCTTGAGAAGGCGGCGGTGCACCCGGGAGGAAGGAGACGGTGGGGAATTGTTTCCCCTGTGCGTTAGAGAGTGAGGGAGTATCGGTTTGGGCCTAAAGGGGCCAGTCGGGAAGAGATTAAAAAAATGGGAATAGAAATGAAATGGAACAGAAGAAGGACTATATTAAAAATATATATGTATATATATATATTGATACAGAGGGCTCCCGATCTTCACGATTTGGATTGGATAACTAGCTTGGCCTAGATGGAAACCCACCCCAACAACAAACTCCAACGAGAAAGCCTTTGGGGAACTAGGAACCAAATCAACCAACCTCTCAATTGAATGCCACGTTTACCACTCGGAGGCACGCGCCGATCCGTTCAATCCAAAGGAAAGAAAGGCCTAAGGTGGAACTCCCAAACCTAGAGGGATGAACCCTAGATTAGGAGATAAGCTCACTTTTAGTCTTAACAATCAGTCTAAACCCTAATTCGAGAGGGGTACGGGGTATTTATAGTCTAACCCGCCACTTAAGGGATTACATGGGCCGTGGCTCGTTTTCCTGTGCACAGGCAGATCTGGACTGTCCGGATTGGGGCCGGACTGTTCGGGTGGCCGGAGTGTCCGGGCTGACCTCCGGGCTGAACTCCGGGTTTTCCAGAGAAGATCCGGACCCTCAGCCGGAGTGTCCGGGTTGAGCTCCGGGATTTCCAGAGGAGATCCGGACACTCAGCGGGAGTGTCCGGGTTGAGGTCTGGGTTTTCCAGAGGAGATCCGGACACCCACCCGGAGGGTCCAGGCTGAGGTCCGGCTCGGATCCGGAGGGTCCGGGCCTTAGCCGGACAGTTCGGGTCTTCACTGTTAATGCACATCTGGGGGTTTCGAAGCAGCAGTCCGGCTGGGGTTCGGCTTGGAGCTTGGGGACTTGATTCTTGGCGTATCTCCCTCAGTCCCGTTGCTCGTCAGTGGGCTCTTCCACTTGGCTGCTCCTTCATACCTTAGCAAGCAAAGAATCAAAGCATTAGGTAGCATACCATTCATGCTCAAATCAAGGGGAGATGTATCAAGGAATAGAGTTACCTCATGTTGTATAGCCTTGGCTCGAGCCCTTGTCATTGGTCCAATAGGTTGCAAGGGTGGATTTGGGCTCTTGTCATCCTTGATGGAGGTGATGTCCGCATCATATATTTAGCCTTCTTGAAAAGGAGTCGACCTCGACTCCAACTCGTTGTAGCCATGAAAGGGTGAAAGATCCGCGATGTTGAAGGTGTTGCTCACCGAGTACTTGTCCGGTGGGAGGTCAATCTTGTAGGCGTTGTCGCCGATGCGTTGAAGCACTTGGAAGGGTCCATCGCCACGGGGCATGAGCTTGGATTTGCGTTCTTCGGGAAAATGCTCCTTGCGGAGGTGAACCCACACAAGGTCACCGGGGTCAAACACCATCTTCTTCTTGCTCTTGTTGACCTTGTTGGCGTGTCGAAGCACTTGTTGCTCGATTGTAGCTCTTGTTGTCTCATGGAGTCTTTTGATGAAAGCGGCTCGCTTGGAAGCATCCATGTTGATGCGCTCGTGTAGTGGTAGTGGAAGAAGATCGAGTGGTGTAGAGGGGTTCAAGCCATACACCACTTCGAATGGGCTCATGCTTGTAGTGGAATGGACCGCTCGATTGTAGGCAAACTCCACATGGGGAATGCACTCTTCCCACTCCTTCAAGTTCTTCTTGATCATGGTGCGGAGGAGAGTTGACAAGGTACGGTTGACGACCTCGGTTTGCCCATCGATTTGTGGGTGGCAAGTTGTGGAGAAGAGAAGCTTGACTCCCAACTTGGCCCACAATGTCTTCCAAAAATAGCTAAGGAACTTGACATCGCGGTCGGAGACGATGGTCTTGGGCACACCGTGAAGCCTCGCAATTTTCCTGAAAAACAAATTAGCAACATGTGAAACATCGTCGATCTTGTGGCAAGGAACAAAATGTGCCATTTTTGAGAATCTATCCACAACCACAAAGACCGAGTCCCTCCCCGTTTTGGTCCTAGGTAACCCTAAAACAAAGTCCATGCAAATATCCTCCCAAGGGGCACTAGGAACAGGAAGTGGAGTATAAAGGCCATGAGGGTTTAGCTTTGACTTAGCTTTGTGGCATGTGACGCATCATTGGACGAATCTCTCCACATCTCTTCGCATTTTTGCCCAATAATAGTGGTTGGATAGCATCATGTAGGTCTTGTCCCGCCCGAAATGTCCCATCAAGCCACCGCCGTGGGATTCCTGCAAGAGTAGCAAACGCACGGACGACTCGGGAATGCATAGTTTGTTAGCTCGAAAGAGAAAGCCCTCATGCACATGATATTTATCCCAACCCTTTCCTTCTCTACAACTAGCAAAAGGGGAAGCAAACTCAGGGTCGTTAGCATATAAATCTTTCAAGCACTCTAAACCCAAAACCTTAACTTCAAGTTGATTCAAAAGGGTCATTTTACGGGAAAGAGCATCCGCCACAACATTCTCTTTACCCTTTTTGTATTTGACTACATAAGGGAATGTTTCAATGAATTCGACCCATTTTGCATGTCTACGGTTCAATTTAGCTTGGCCCTTAAGATATTTTAATGACTCATGATCGGAATGAATAACAAATTCTTTTGGCCAAAGGTAATGTTGCCATACTTCAAGAACACGAACCAAAGCATACAATTCTTTGTCATAAACTGGGTAATTAAGTTGAGCTCCATTCAATTTCTCACTAAAGTAAGCGACCGGTTTGCCTTCTTGCATGAGTACACCCCCTATACCGATCCCACTAGCATCACATTCTACTTCAAAGGTTTTAGTGAAATCTGGTAAAGCAAGCAAGGGTGCCTCGGTTAAGCCTTTTTTTAACTCTTGAAAAGCATTCTCTTGAGATTGCCCCCACACAAAAGGAACATTCTTTCTAGTTAATTCATTCAAAGGGGAAGCAATAGCACTAAAATCTTTGACAAAGCGACGGTAGAAACTTGCTAGGCCATGAAAGCTACGCACTTGACTCACGTTGATAGGGGTAGGCCAATTTTTAATTGCTTCAATTTTAGATTCATCTACCTCTATGCCATGAGTAGAGACAACAAAGCCTAAGAACACAAGCTTTTCCGTACAAAAAGGTGCATTTCTCAAGATTAGCAAATAAACGTTCATTCCTAAGCACTAGTAGAACTCGCTTAATGTGAGCAACATGATCGTGCAACGTTCTACTATATATGAGAATGTCATCGAAGTAGACTACCACAAATTTTCCGATGAATTGGCGCAAGACATGATTCATTAGGCGCATAAAAGTGCTAGGAGCATTAGATAAACCAAAAGGCATGACAAACCACTCATATAAGCCAAATTTGGTTTTAAAAGTAGTTTTCCATTCATCTCTTTCATTCATTCTTATTTGGTGATAGCCACTCTTCAAGTCAATTTTAGAGAAAATAGTTGCGCCACTAAGCTCATCAAGCATGTCATCTAAACGAGGAATGGGATGGCGATAACGCACGGTGATATTATTGATAGCTCGGCAATCAACGCACATGCGCCAAGATCCGTCCTTTTTGGGGACAAGAATGACAGGAACAGCGCAAGGACTTAAGCTTTCGCGAACATACCCCTTGTCAAGTAGCTCCTGTACTTGACGTTGTATTTCCTTAGTCTCCTCGGGGTTGGCGCGGTAAGGCGGCCGGTTGGGAAGAGGCGCTCCCGGGATGAGGTCGATGCGGTGCTCGATGCCTCGAATGGGTGGAAGGCCCGCCGGGATCTCATCGGGGAAGACGTCCTCGAATACCTGCAAAACACGAGACATAGCTAGAGGAAGTGGAGGTGAGTCGTTAGTCAAAGCAACTACATCTTTGTACACAAGTACAAAGTGTAGCGCAGGTGGGTCATTCCTCACTCCTCTCATCTCGGCTTTGGTGGTTAGCATCACTAAGTCTCTACTCTCTCCCTTGCTCTTTTCTCTCATTTTGGGCTTGTGGCTCTCGCTCACCGAATGGTGGAAGTCACTCAAGGTAGTGCTCTCTCGCTCACTCCTCTTCTCCTCTTCTTGAAGCCTTGCCAACTTCTGAGCATTGTCGGTGATGATTTGGCTTGGTGTCATAGGTCGCAGCACAAACTCCTTGTGTTGCCACCGGAAGATATACTCATTGGTGTGCCCGTCGTGGTGCGCCGATCGATCATATTGCCATGGACGGCCCAAGAGGAGGTGGCATAACATCATGGGCACCACATCACACTCCACGGTGTCTTGGTAGGCTCCAATCTTGAAGGCGACTTGCACCATGTGTTGTATCTTGACGGTGCCACTATCGCTTAACCATTGCATATGGTAAGGACGAGGGTGCTTCTTGTACTTCAAATTGAGCTTGGAGCATAATTCTTGACTCGCCAAGTTGTGACAACTCCCGCCATCGATTATCACTTTGATGGTTTTGCCGTCAATTGCGGCCTTGGTTTGGAAGAGATTGCATCGTTGTTCGGGTTCATCTTGAAGTTGGACGGTGAGGATCTTCTTGGTGACGACGAGTGATGGTCCCGACTCGGTCTCGCAATAGATTCGCTCTTGTCCATCTTCATCCTCTCCCTCTTGCTCAATCCTTGCTACCTCATGGATAGCATCAATCTCGCCTTCGCTTGCCGACTCATATTCGCCCTCTTCAGTGATCAACATAACACGTGCATTGGGGCACTCTCTTTGCATATGGCCACGTCCTTGACACTTGAAGCATACAATGTCACGGGTCTTGCCCGTTGAAGCCATTGAGGAAACATTGTTTCGAGCTGGGGCATCCTTTGAAGATGAGGTGGTAGGACGACTTGTGTTTGACCATTGGCGCATGCTTGTACTCCCACCTCCCATGTGACCTTCTGACTTAGTTGAGGTTAGCCTTGGAGCAAACTTAGCAATCGGAGTGGGGCGAGGAGCAACTACCGTGGCACGCGAGGTGTAAGGAGTGGAACGTGCGGCATATGTTGAAGACTTGGAGTAGCGAGCATCTTCTTGCACTTGGTGCTCGGCCTTGATGGCTTGATGCACTAACTCCACAACGGTGTTGTAGGGTTGGTAGTCGGTGATGCATTTGATTGGATGGTTCAACCCGGCCAAGAAACGGGCCATAGTCTGCTCTTCGGTCTCTTGGACATTAGCTCGGATCAAGGCGGTTTCCATTTTCTTGAAGTATTCTTCAACTGACCGACTGCCTTGCTTGAGGTCTTGGAGTTTCTTGAAGAGATTTTGCTTGTAGTACTTGGGCACAAAGCGGGCCCGCATCTCTCTCTTCATCTCTGTCCAAGACATGACAGGCTGCTCTCCATGTTCGCCTCGCTGATTTTGCACTTGTTCCCACCAAATAAGTGCATATCCATCGAACTCAAGTGAGGCCATAGCAACTTTCTTCTCTTCAAAGTAATTGTGCATCCGGAAGACCTTGTTCACCTTGAGCTCCCATGTGAGGTATTCTTCGGGATCCATTGCATCACCGGAGAACTTGGGCATTGTGAACTTAAGCTTGCCAAACTTTTCTTCCCCATCTCCTGGTGGACCCCTCTGCCGGTGTTCTGTATCCTCATCATGATAATTACGCCTTCTGAACCCTGGGTCTCTATCCGGGTATCTTTGAGGTCTTCGGTCATTAGGTTGATGAAAGCTTGATCCTCCTTCTGATGCACTTCCATCATGCCCATCACGTCCTTGGTGGCTCCTTGCTCGCCCGTGGTTGTGTGGCCCAAAGGTTGGGTCTCGGGCTCTCGACGGAGAAAGAGGTGTCCGGTGTCTAGCTGTTCTTCGAACCTGGGCTCGCCGTGCCGCCATCTCGGCATCGGTCTCATCAAGAGGTTCTTCCTCTTCAATCTCTGCTTCAGGAATGCGGCCTCGAAGAGCTTGAACAACTTCCTGCACAATGCTTGTCTTCATTGATTCCATCTGTCGGGTCACATCATGCCTCAAATTATCCACAGTGTCATGGAGGCTCCGTTGGAGGGCCAAGTGTTGCCCTCGAGTCACACAGTCTTCATTGCCACTTGCTCCGTGTGATCCTTCCCTAGACATAGATAGCAATGCAACAAGGTAGTGAAATATGTGGAAATTTAGAAATCTCTCACCTCACTTACCACCGAAGTCCTTGCCTCCTTGGATTGAAGGTTCGGAGGCCCTCGGAGGGTAAAAGTGTTTCTCAAGAGTGGGTTGAAGAAGTTCCAAGTCCCAAAGCACTAACTCAACAAAGCTTTTAGTGGATCTCAAAAGGATTAGCACAAAATACTAAACAAAATGGAACAATGAGATTTTACAATGATTAGTAGTAATCCACAATGAAACAATGCAATAAGAGTTGATCTCAAGGATATAAGCGAAGCACAAGACAACTCACGCGCAAAGATAATGAGATTTGTGCAACCAAAGAAGTGAGCTAGTACAAAATGTTTCTAGCGAAGACTATAAGCTCGTGTTGCACAAATACAAGGAAAGACGCTAGCTCGATTGCAATTAAGTAGGGCAAAAGATTTGCACACTCGGCCATTCCTCTTCCTTAGAATCTCTCCCTACAAGATGATCATGGCAATTGTTCTTCTTTTTTTTTGACTCTTTTGTTTTTTTTATATTACTTTTCTTCCTCTTTTTCTTTGTGCCAAGACCTTACAAGACTAACGGTTTTTCAAATTGCTTGGGTCCAAAGGTATTCTTTGTGCCAAGACCTTACAAGACTAACGGTTTTTCAAATTGCTTGGGTCCAAAGGTATTCTAGATAGCACGAGTGTACAAGGCCCTAGCAATCATCAAGGAGCTAGTCTCAATAGGTTCAAGGTATTCGCAAATGGAAGATGTTGGCTCACAAAGAAAATGCAAGGAAGATGGACTTGCCGGAGTTTTTACCTTGCTCGAAGAAGTGTGTGGTGATGATGATGATCTAGAGCTCGTCACCAGCTTTCCAACGAGTCCTAGATCGTCGAAAACGGACTCCGGATGTGGAAGTTATGCCCCAAATGGTGAAGTGTTGCGTCCTGTTTCTGGCAAATCCGGACTGTCTGGGTTGAATCCAGAGGGTCCAGCCGCCCGGACTGTCCGGCTGGAATCCGGACTGTCCGGATGGGGAACAGAGAAGCAGATCTGAAATCTAGGCGGCCCAAAAATCACCAAATCAAAAGGGCAAACGACCAAATTGGCTCAAGCAACGCAAAGGGAGGTTAGATCAACAAGTATAGCAAAGATCTAACGGATCAAAACCAACCAAAGCTCACTCAAGACTCCAAATTGCATCAAGATTTCAAATAGGGCTTTTTTTTGTGGGGTTTTCAAAATAGGTGAGAAAATCCAAAAGAAAGCTAGAATTTGGGGGTAGAAGAAGAAGGGATACAAATCCAAATCATGGAAACCTTGAGCTCTGATACCAAGTTCACATGGAGGGCTCCCGATCTTCACGATTTGGATTGGATAACTAGCTTGGCCTAGATGGAAACCCACCCCAACAACAAACTCCAACGAGAAAGCCTTTGGGGAACTAGGAACCAAATCAACCAACCTCTCAATTGAATGCCACGTTTACCACTCGGAGGCACGCGCCGATCCGTTCAATCCAAAGGAAAGAAAGGCCTAAGGTGGAACTCCCAAACCTAGAGGGATGAACCCTAGATTAGGAGCTAAGCTTACTTTTAGTCTTAACAATCAGTCTAAAACCTAATTAGAGAGGGGTACGGGGTATTTATAGTCTAACCCGCCACTTAAGGGATTACATGGGCCGTGGCTCGTTTTCCTGCGCGCAGGCAGATCCGGACTATCCGGATTGGGGCCGGACTGTCCGGGTGGCCGGAGTGTCCGGGCTGACCTCCGGGTTTTCCAGAGAAGATCCGGACCCTCAGCCGGAGTGTCCGGGTTGAGGTCCGGGATTTCCAGAGGAGATCCAGACACCCACCCGGAGGGTCCGGGCTGAGGTCCGGCTCGGATCCGGAGGGTCCAGGCCTCAGCTGGACAGTCCGGGTCTTCACTGTTAATGCACATCCGGGGGTTCCGAAGCAGCAGTCCGGCTGGGGTTCGGCTTGGAGCTTGGGGACTTGATTCTTAGCGTATCTCCCTCAGTCCCGTTGCTCGTCAGTGGGCTCTTCCACTTGGCTGCTCCTTCATACCTTAGCAAGCAAAGAATCAAAGCATTAGGTAGCATACCATTCATGCTCAAATCAAGGGGAGATGTATCAAGGAATAGAGTCACCTCATGTTGTATAGCTTTGGCTCGAGCCCTTGTCATTGGTCCAATAGGTTGCAAGGGTGGATTTGGGTTTTGTCATCCTTGATGGAGGTGATGTCCGCATCATATATTTAGCAAAGAGTGAATTGAAAATTAGAGTAATTCTTTAAGTTGAGATAATTCTAAGAAATAAAAAAAAAGAGGAATCTAAACCTATTTAGAATTTTAAATTTCTCTAAATAGAGTAAGGTGCATTATTCCTTTCTAAGAAAGTTAAATGCTTTAGTTCCTAAAAATCTTAATCTAACACCTAAGTTAACAAAAAGGGTTTGGGAGGAAATATTGAACTCTAAGTAAATCTAAATCAAAGATTAAGTTGATTAGGGTTATTATATGAAAGACTAATGTCAGATAGAAATGATATCGATGGCTAAAACTTGATTATTCATCGAATTGTTTAAATCTTCTAAAGAATGTTTAAGTTAATCATGTCTAGATTCCAATAGAATATGTTGATAGATGCATCATCACATATATGTGTAATACCATGTCATTCGCATTTATGCTCAGAAATTTTCTAGATAAGTCCTTATCAGACTTTATTATAATTTTATCAGAAGCCGGAGTTCAGCAAGCAGAATCGTCGAACTCCACTACCTATCCGTTACCAGGCAAGTCCAGTTTTTTATTCATGTCCGTTGATAATGATTTACAAAATTTCCCTCTTGTCTATAATATGCACAAAACAAAAATCTATTTTCTAAAGATGAATCAACTGTTGTTTTATTTTGATCGCCGGTTCTTGGGCAATAGCATGGTGGGTGGTGAAATCCTAGAAAGGTGCCGGAGGCACATTGGGAAGGTGGATTTCATCACACGGGATTGTTTCATATAAGGTTAATGCAACCAATGATCGATTGTGTTCAAGGGCCGTAGTGATCACGCATACCACATACCTTGTATGGGCGGGGGCTGAGCTAAAGTACCTTTACCCTAGGTTCATACTCCCCTGGGAACGCAAGACCTCAGTAGTGGGATCGGCTACCGGGAAGGTGATACTGGCTGTAGGGCTGCCCACAGTTGTTGATGTGGCATTGGCCGTAGGGCTGCCCACATTTTGTTAAAGTGATATTGGCTGTCGAGCTGCTCACTTCTTGATAAAGTGATATTGGCCGTCGGGCTACTCACTTCTGGCTAATGTGACATTGGCTGCCGGGCTGCTCACATTATGATTTGGGTGCCGGGCTGCTCACAGTATGACCGAGCGGGCGGCGAAAAGGCTCTGTGATCATGAGTACGTGATTCGGGGCTGATCACCTTGGGTACATGCTTATGATCGTTTGTGGGTACAGTTGCGCACCTCTGCAGAGTGTATTGAATCGTGGCATTGTCACTCCATGTTCTTGGTTGGAACTGCGAACCCAGCAAGAAAGGGATTCATCGAGAATCCTAGCAGCTTGTGAAACAGGAGATCATTAGTCTCTTAAATTAAAACTTGACTCTCTTACCTTACAAAATTGCATTGCTTTTGGAGAGCATTGCTGTTATCAGTAGATAGTGCATCAAACACCTCTTTGCTATTCCTGGACTTATTGAGTACCTTCTGTACTCATCCCTTTACCTAATTCCTTTGATTAAACGGTGAGCCGACGACGGAGATGGAGATGGTACACGTCAAGATCGACGAAGAAGTTCCCGAAGAGCAGGCGTCGACGAAGGACGACGAAGGCGACGACTACTACGTCGAGTTCCGAGACAAGACTGCTACCGAGTAGATTAGTAGGTCGGGTGAGTTGAGAGTAGTAGTTAGGGCTTTTGCTGTAACCAAATGATAACGGTTTTTAATTCCCCGTACTTTTGGGAATATGTTGTAAGACTTTATGTTGTATTTCGAGTTTGTGAATTAAGTTTGTAACATATGGACCACTACAATATTTCTAGTGTGCTACTTTGTACAACATATCGAGGATAAGAAGGCACTTTGTCTTCGATATGTCAAGACTGGCATATTACCCAAGAGGGTAGTATGTGGGTCGCCGTAGTATCCATGATTTATTAAATGTTCCTTGAATAATATCATTTGTATTGATTGGCAAGTATGTGACTTGTTTGTGGAACTCCGTACTAACCTTGAATGATTAATCTAAATTGGTCCCTAGTTGAAACTCATGTGAGGACACATATGAATAATAGACTAGCATATGTATTGGTTGATGATCATGTTTCACGGGTCATGAACATAGAGATGTCGAACCAATTGTATGAGCACATGTTAGGGAACATGGGGTTGGACAGACCCAACTTAAGATACAATGTGTGTGCTATGTCCTTTGACTTGAGATTGTCGTATGTGCTTGATATGTGTAAATGACCTAGGGGTTGCCGAATGCTACTCCGTAACTGGGTAGTCATAAAGGTTGCCTTCTTGTTTGTCATGAAGCATGATGCGAGTCATGGTCAATCGAGATGGGATTTGCCCCTCTCTGTGATGAGAGAGATATCTCAGGGCTCCTCGAGTGATCGGATTTAGAAATGCAAGACCGTGCTACTTAAGGTTAAAGAGTTAACCTAGTGAATGATTCTGAGCCACGTGATCGAGAAAGAGCTGTCAAACTCGAGTTTGAGCTTGACAAATATCGTGAGGCATAGAGAGTTGCATACATAACATTGTGATGGTTCGTCCGATACGACCTTTACGTACGTTTGAGAGTTGGCACGTCCTACTAGGGGCCGCTACCAATTAGTGACCAAGTAGGAGTACTTGGTTCATGTCTAAACGTGCGTGAACCTATAGGGTCGCATACTTAAGAGGCAGGAGCTTAATTCGAATTAGAATTCGAATTAGAATAGGCATTGAGTCTTAATGGGCCTCTAACGTAGAAGCCCATTATGGGACGTCTATATAAGGAGGAGGACGGACGTGTTAGGGTTAGGCCAACTCAGAGTCCCGAAACCCTAGTCGTCACCCCTCCCACGCCTAAAGTTGCCCGCTCGGATCTGGCAATCTGGACGAGCGACGTTCGTCCCTGAACGTATGGATACCTTGGAGGCGTTGCAGCTGTGACGCTTGGACGATCCGTCCGAGGGAACCGTGAGGAGGAGACGAACTGTTCGAGGGAACCGCGAGGAGGAGAAGGTAGTACGACTACAGCTGCTTCCGCTACATCGACTCTACTTCCTCTATGGTTCTGCATGACAAAGGGTAATCTCGTGATCTACTGCTACAGCAATTCCTGGTTTACGCGATAGAAAATTTTGTTTTGCGCTAGTGTAGTCTACCCATATCCCTTCTCATGTCATTAAGAAAGCTCCAACACCACTTTCTCGCTCACGTAATTCAAGTCCTATCATCATATCCTGTTGAAGAGATACTTCACAATAAGGAAGTGTCAGCTAGCGCCATTCTCCCTTGAGTCCCCCTTGATGAACAAACAAAATCACAAGTGCTAGCAAATTGTGAATCATGAGATGAGAGGATGGATGATTTAGTTGTGTCAAAACGACTTGTCATACTTTTTTATACTTCCACAGATGTATAGATGAAATTTAGATATAGTAGTTTATGACACTATAAATTCATCGTGTGCAAATTTATTTTCGAAAATTTTCGTGACATCGGAATGTTTTCCGTGGACGCCATCCGTGATGCGTCTCCTAGTCAGCGGTACGGCCAAACGACCTTTTCCACGAACCTCGTCCCCCTCTCCCCACAAAGCAGTCCACGCGCTCGCTTGCCCTCTCCCCCCCACCCACCCCCCACCCCAACCCCCTCCCGAGGCCACGACCATCTCCCACCCGGCGCGCCTCCGCCTCCACCGCCGCCGCCGCGATCACCACCTCTCGCTCGAGAGCTCTCCCAAGCTCTGCACTCTCCCCTGCTCCTCCGCCCCACCGCCCTAACGGAGATCCAGGGATTTCTTGGTAATCCTCCCTAGCTCCTGGCCGGTCTAATCCCCCTCATCCCATCTGGTTCCAGTTCTTGACTCCTTGCTTGAGCGATCGGTGGCAGTAAAACAGTGTGAGCGGGCCTTCTGGGGCGGTTCTGATTCGGGGTCGCTGGATTGATTGATTGGCGCCGGCGGCCGCGGCGATGAATACGAGGCCGGTGGTGCTGGTCCTCCTCCTGATCGTGCTCATTATCACGTCGCAGTTCGAGTGGAAGCAGCAGATCGGGGACGCCGCCGACGCCGACCTGGCCACCGCGCGCCGGCGGCAGCAGGTGCTCGCCAAGGAGGACGCCGTCAAGGAGAAGGTGACCACACCCGAAAGATTCTTGTTCGATTCCATGTAGCGCCTTTTTGTTGTGCTGTGGGCACCACCAAGATTAGCAGCGAGTTAGGTGCGGTCTTTGGCTAGAAGCAACAGAAAATATCTGTCATGTTTGTTCCAAGAGTTTGTTATCATTAGAGAGCAGCCAAAATCCTGTAAAGTCCAAAATAAATTGAACTGATTCCTGTGAAATTCCTGTAAAAATCCTATGAAATTCCTCCATTCCAAACGGCCTGAAATTCTGGATAGCTGATGATTCCGTACATTGAATTGAGAAATGTTTAGTAACAGTAACTAGATAAGTACTAAGTTTCTGAACTGTTTTCATGGGAAACCAACTGGTCAAGAAGCTTAGGAGTGTGTGCCCCCAGATTTAAGGATATCAGCGAGTTCCAAGAGACAGTAGAGATGATAGGATATGGGAACAATCAGGGGAATTTTTCATGAAAAACAAAGTCCTGTTCTTCTCAAATCATCACAAGACCCTGCATTTCCAATTTTGAGATCTGGCTCCTGAGAACATGGGTGTGCTGCGAAAGTGCAGCATTCTAGTCCATCCATCAGTGAAATTGTTATAGGCTAATAATCAACTTGTGCATCTTTTGAGTTCAGATTAGGTCTAAAGGTCATTTTTTAACATATTGGCGAGGCCAGGGTGCTATGTCATGTGGGTCCAGCACTATAACCGGCCTCCAATACTTAGTGATGCGGTTACTGACCTAGCCAGGCTGGAGATTAGCCTTCTATCCTTAGACGATTTGTTGCTTTACTTTTCCCTCAAGTCGTATGAGTTGTTTGGAAAGAATCAGTTAAATTGATTAGGTTGGGATCCAATTGTTAGGGCCAGCTACTATATAAAGCCAAGCAATCCCCTTTGCTATTCATCAACAAATAAACCAATAAAGGGTGGTTCGTCTGCAGCCCCAATTCCCCTTATCTCTATGGCGCCATGGCGCCAAAGACCAACTAACCCTGACAACGTGCACCTGTCAATCACGACTACGCCCTTAGGAATTTAGGCCCCCTGATCGGTTGGTATTAGAGCAGTTGATCCTCCTCCGCCCATCACCTGTTCACACAACAGCTACCCTCGAGGTGATGAGGATGACGATGCAGGAGGTAATGCGGGCTTAGCTTGCGGACCTGAAGCAGACCTCCTCCTGGCTGCTCAAACGTTCAATCCTAATCTTAACTAACCTTATCTAAGATAGAGATCCTACTTAGAGAGTTATAGCTGCTGCCCCTGTTGGTGCCGCCGGGGTCTTAGCCCATAACACGTGATTCCAAATATCTAGGAAAATTATGGATCTAGAACATGTTGGCACATCTGCACATGCAAATAAATATGCACAAAGACAAGTTCTTTTCACAGCGCATGTAGAGAGTATTTTTTGCAAGTGCAAATGTATTATTATGACCTACATCCATGAACATTTGGGGAATTTGTAAGTGCACAAGTATGCATTTGGTTAAAATAGGTACAGATGCCACTATGTCTAGATCTGCTTTTCTGTGGATGATGCACACCCGTCATTCACTTCCAACAATAGGATTGAGACATATATCAATTGTTGTTATGCGGAAAGTCTGATGATTCCATACATTGAAGTGAGAACTGTTTAGTAACAGTAACTGCATAAGTACTGAATAACTGGGTTGTTTTCATGGGTAACCAACTGGTTAAGAAACTTAGGATGTTTGTGACCAGATTTAGGGATATTAGTGTGTGCAGCAAGATAGTAGAGATGATACGATATAGGAACAATCAAGGGATTTTTCATGAAAAGAAAGCTCTGTTCTGTTCAAAGCATCATAAGACCCTGCATTTCCAATTTTGAGATCTGGCTCCTGAAATTTTGGGTGTGCAGCAAAAGTGCAGCCATTCTATTTCATGCCAAAGTGAAACTGTTACAGGCTAATCCATTTGTGCATCTTTAGTGTTCAGAGTTAGTTCAAAGGTGACTTTCGAACAAATTGGAATCTGAACATATTTTTGGGAACCAGGCCAGGCTGCTATTTCCAGTTGCTGGTGTGATTAGACTGTTCCAACTTGTAGTTACAAACTGTGGATAACGGCATGCAGATTTTCAACACATAGTAGTATCTGCACCTATTCTGATTTGTGGCTTTGTGCATAAGCATGATTCCACAAATACAAAAGTAATCACAGATGTAGAGCAAGGTGGCTCATGTGCACTTGCAAAAAGAATGTGCACAAGATCTATGTACTGGACAAAAAGGAAAATCTGTGAGTAAACATATTATCTTCCTCTTTGGTAGAATGCACACAGTGGTGGAGCTTGGGAGAAAATTGAGGGGCCAACACTGATTGGCAGATGAATAGACAGTAATTTTGATGCTCAATTAGTAAAGGAGCTCCACTAGTGCTTCATCAACTGAATATTTTCTAATCTTTTTTTAATCAAATGTATTACACAGCTGCACGGGGGCTAAGGCCCAGGTTCTCTATTAAGCTCTGCCCCTGAATGCACATGGTCATCTTTGTGCTGAGTCTTTTGCAAGTGCACGAACTCAGATGTCCTACATCCATGAATTTTCTGGGAAAGTTTAAGTGCACAAGTTTGCATTTGGTTAAAATAGTTGCAAATGCCACTATGGCTGTCATTCACTATCAAAATAGGATCAAGATGTTCATCAATGCTTGTCAAGATCCCACATTTGAGCTTGACCAGTACAGTATTTTTCAGTGTTTCTGTTAGTTTGGAGATCATTCTACATCCCTTGGAGGCAATTAGTGCGCAACAGCCAATAGATTAATGGAATGATGAGCACATCCAATTAATTTAGGTCTCTATTAGTGAAAGTGTATCACAAAGAAATTTTGCATTGTGATGTAGTAGCATTTTTGCTAGATCCCAGTTGATGTCCTGATAATGATGTGTAGATTCACTTGATTTAGGGCGTGAATAATGAAATATTGAGTTCCATTGCAACTAGAATGAAAATCCATGCATGTGGATGTCCTTCACATTTCACAATGGGTTCCATGTTATGGGAGTTTGTGGCTTTGAATAACAGTGTAGGAAAAATAGTTGGTGGACTTGATTACTTATAACAAATGATCCTTCTTGAAAGTAATGAAATTAGTAAACTATTACGCTAGAATATGTTTGAGCAAGATTAACTTGAACATTGGTTCTTTAATCTGAATGATAAGTTTCGAGTTCATGACTCTGTTATACCTGTTATTTGGTCATAAAATTACTGATGAGTAATGAATGACCTCATTTAGCAAATTTTGATATGCAAGATTTGACCGCGATAGCTTCTGACTTTACTTTTCAGGGGGCATGGTTTTGCTAAACATCATCTCTACACACCCCCTCTTTATCCTCATACAAGATCTACATGTTATTTGCAGGTACTATTATCTCAGGAGAAAAACATTCAACAACTCAATGAGCTTATTGAGAGCCTTCAGCGGCAGCTACTGCATTGCCGTGGTAGCAACAATACCGTTCATACCACTACGACCGCTGCTACTGAAGTTGGTGAGGCGGAGGAGCAGGAGATCATCGATGATGATAATAGATAATCCCTTCCCTGGTGGCTCTTTGATTCTAGTACAGCAGCCAAAGAACAACGATTAAGCAGGTCGTAATCTACAAATTGCGTCTAATGGAGGAACAAATCATGCTTTAATTTACCGTATGTATATTTGCCACTAATGCCTTTCCTCCTAAGTGTAGAGAGTTGTAATTTGTAGTATGTTCGTTTTAGGTCACGGCCACTAATTCAATTGGAAAGTTGCCTAATCATTATTTTGTTCTGATGATGGATCATGGATGTTTCTGCATAGAAAGAGCTACATATATACTTTGCGCCATCTCTTTTGTATTGCAGCTATGGATGCATCTGATCCAGTGAGCTGCTGTTGTTCTAAAATATATTCAATCATCATTCAGCAGAGCATCGCCTGTTGTGCTTCAGATTCCTGAAATCCGTACTTATGTATCTGGGGTGGTCGCCCCAAGCACCACACGTATACTCCGCTGTGTGGATACTGTTCCACTGTATGAGCTACAGTACTGCGCTCTCATCCGTCCGACCCTCCACGCCCCATCACATTGGGCTCTCAATCCCTGCAGCTGACCGGCCATCTCAGGAACAAGGCGTATGCCGATTTCCTTTGTGTTTAGGTCCAGGTCATTATGAATTTACCTATTTGCTGGAATCAACCACTTCTGCTTGAATCGAATTTCAGTGAGAGCTTGCTTGGGGTTGGCAGACGGTACTTTCTTGATTGGGTAAGCGCAAGAGATATCAAAGCATACTCAGTCCTACCTCTCTGAAGCATTGAGACTGATCGCAGTAAGCAAGCTAAGACTATCAGAACTGATGTATAATTGTGCAGAGATGTGAAGCTCCGTAAGTGAAATTTGCACACTTAATGATTGTGTAAAATGCAGTTTCAGATCCCAAAGTCTGTCGGTTTTACTACCAAGGATAGGCATTAGGAAAACATGTTGCGGTAACTGGGTTCATAAATAGATAGTGAAATTATTCTGAAGATGATCGATTGCTGAAAAACGGTGAAGGGCTAAACAATAAACATGTATCTGTTAGATAGACAGTAGAAAAGCAATACGTTTTAAGAGAAACTTCCCTTTTCTCTCTGTACATGATACGGTTTTGTGTAATACTGTCTCATGTTTAATCATTAACACTTCTATGTGTTCTTTTCCTCCATACTCGGCCTAGTACCAGTGCTTGTGTTGATCAGCTTTGCCATTCTAAAATGCTGAGGTGCTGGGCAGCTGACCTAATCATTTAGTATGATTATGTGTGCTATCGTTATCGGCACTTTGTAGAACCTATATGCAGTTAGCACAATGTTGACTATTCTTTTTTTCTTTTTTTGCGAGAAGACTATTCCCTTTATTCAAGAATATGTGACACTTGGGTCACTGTTTGTATAAAAATGCTTCTAAGAACTATCAAATTGTTGTATTATTAAAGTTCTTTCATGAAGAAAGGAATAATACCCTTTTCGCATGACTAATACATTAGTAGTTAAAGTTACATAAGTTGACTGCAGTTTTCTAAAACCTCGTATATTTTCACATATATTTTTGAACGGATGAGTAAATGACAACTTCCAGTCACCGCTAGGGTTTGGTTTTCGGATTTGGGCTCAGTGCATGCTAGTGGTTTCACCGGTTACCGGCGGGAAGGGCCAAAATTTGGATGGTTTACGGTTTCAAAAATTTGAGTACAAACTTCAAAATGACCGGTAACTATAATAAACAAGACCTGGTATCAATCATTAATATTTACATCATTATGTTTTTGTAGGCTCCTTTGGTGCCTGCAATCTGACTGTGTTCATATAAGTCAATCATATTACAGATTTTCAAACAGGAAATTCAGATTTGAATTCAAAATAAAAATATTCGGTTTATACTATCTCTATACTAGAGTGTATGTCCAGTTCCTTGCTATCTCGCCGGTTACCTCCAGGAAATTTAACCATTTTCCTGACTCGTTCGTGCGAATTTATAGTAAGTGATTATCTAGTTTGTTATATGATTGACGTTTTATCTGATAAAGTTTACATGTTCGTGTCCGATCTATTCACAAAAACTACATTCGTTTTCTATTATTCAAAGAAAAAGAATGTACATTAAGATAATACAAGGGGATCCATCTAATTTACCCCACACCTCCGGTGAACTATTGGTGAAGTCCAGAATCCACTATCAAATCCTTCAAAGTCACATCCTTCAACTTTAGAGCATCTTCAACGATCCATGTCAGTCGTTACTAAAACTATGCCACATAGAATTTTAGGTGAAGAGACAAAGAGAGAAAAGAGTGTGTGGTTGTTACTCCAAAGACTAAAAGCATGTCTCTTGTACCTAGGCATTAGTAACAAGCAGATACTCTGTTACAGATAATCTTGTTACTAAAAAATATTTAGTGGGATTCACTCTCTTACACCAACATATATCTTTCCTAGGACTTAGTAACAAGGTTAGTTATAAGCTACTGTAGAGCCCATTACCATTGACGAGTTTGATCATTCCCCCTTCTTATGTAACAAGCATAGTAATAAGTTCTTGGAGATGCTCTTAGGAGGGCTTTGTCCGATTGTGCTACATGGATGTAATTTAGCAGAAAAGAACCATTTTCCCTGTCCACCTTTTCCTCTCAAAACCGCAGCTTGTCACGGACGAGCACGTCTGTGGCCCCATGGTCGTCGTTGTTGTCGTTACGTTTCCATGAGCAGAACCGCCCATCCAGGCCACAGTCGGCCACTAGGATCTATGCCTCCTGTCACGTATCACCATGATTGGATATTGCACAATCAACATGGCAATGAAGGAGTAGGCCTAACCGTAATGGATTTGTAGGTGCATCTCTGATTCTGTTTTTGTGGTTAAATGTGGATCGCTGGGACAGGCTGCTGCAAACGTTGGTGGTATCTCTGGTGTAGTAATTGGAGGACAGCCAAATCAAACTTTTGGAGCCACCCCTTCATCTTCACATGCGCCAACAAATATAACGCCATCGCAGCACCCTGCCTTGCATCATTTGCTTCTTTCGCAAGCTTCCTCAGTTTCTGGGATACCCCCTGATGTTCATGGTGGCACTGGTGCTATGGCTAGGTCCACAAATCTTGTAAATCCAACACTTTTTTCACCATTGATGTCTTCGCAGGCAATTTCTTGCAATAATTCTGCAGTGCCAACTGCGCCACATCAACACCCCCGTAACACTCAGCAACCACAAAGTGCTCCCTTGCTTCAGCCCTTTCCATTACCTACTGCTTTGCCTTCGCCACCATATGGGACTCCATTACTTCAGCCATTTCCACCACCAAATCCATCTCCATCTCTTGCATCAGCACCGGTCTACAGCCTACTACTGTCCAGAGACAAAGTCAGGGATGCATTACTGAGACTTGTGGCGGTATGTTGTTCTGTCACTTTTGTTTTTGAAAAATCATGGCAGGAGCTCTGCCCCTCTTATAGATTAGAAGGTAATGAAAATAAGGTGTGTGATTTACAGAGGTAGGGTAAGGAAACGATTGCTAAAACAATTATTACACAACAAAAAGAGGGTCGCCGGTATCATTCGAGGTTCTACAGAAGGCTATCCTCCTCGCCTTTATGTCCTCTTGCGCTTTAAGCGCAACCCTGTGGACGTCGCTAAAATACTGCTGAAGATGCGAGCGTTTCTCTCTTTCCATATGTTTCAGAGTGCATAAGTGATGATGCCATAAAATTTGAATCTGTCTTTCTTTGTTACCGCTGTACAGCAGGAATGCCACCACGCGGGGAGGTCATCTTGATTGGTATGGAAGAGAGCCTCATGAGTGAGCCCATTCATGGTGGCCACCCTGCGTAGCACCTGTCTGGCAAACGCGCAGCCAATGGAGATATGTAGGGCTGTCTCCGTGTGAATCCCGCACAGTGTGCATGTAGAGCCATTCTCCCATCCTCGTTTTTCAAGCTTGTCCGCCGTGAAGACTCTGTTGGATAAGAAGCCATATATGGATTTTACATTTGTGTTCTCCCTTAGCCGTCCATATAGTTGAGGCGTCAAACTTGGCGTATGATCCAGTGAATTGGATTCTGTATGCAGACTTGGCAGAGTATTGTGCGTTTTCTGTCCAACGCCAGGTAATAGAGTCTGGCGTTTGGTAATTTAGCTGCGTTTCCTGAATGAGGTTCCAGAGAGCAATGAATTGATGCGCATGTGTCGTTGTGTAGATAGCACGTAGAGGTCTCAGCCATCTAATGTCTTCCAGCTCGTAAAGCGACTGTCCTATGCTTTCTTTTGACAAGTATGAATAGATCCGGGGCCAGCTCGCGCGGGGAGATGTTCTGAAGTCATCTGGACATCCAAAACTTTACAGTTTGGCCGTTAACAATCTGGATAACAGTGGAAGCATGAAAAGAGGATCTGTCCATTTCATCACATGGTGTCGATTGGCCGTTCCAAGGTTTGTTCACATTATTCCATTCACCCCACAGCCACCGAAGTCTAAGCGCTGCGCCGAATCTTTGGATATCCTTGACACCTAGTCCGCCTAGGGATTTTGGTCTGCATATCTGTTTTCAATTGACAAGGCAATGGCCATCGGAGCAGGCCTCTTCTCCTCTCCAAAAGAAGGATCTGAGGATCCTCTCAATCCTTTTTATGGCCCATTTGTCGAGCTTAAAGGCTGATAGGAAGTAGACTAGGCAGGGTGATAGCACCGAGTTTATAAGCGTCAATCTCCCTACTCTCGGGAGCACTTTTCCTTTCCAACCTGCAAGATCGGTTGCACGTCAACTCTGCATAGCTTGGAAGTATGTAGCGGTAGCCTGAGGTAGGTGCATGGGAACTGCAAAAGCTGTGCCTGGAAGTTCTACGTGATGTCCTGAATATTGATTTGTGAGCATCTGATAGGGTAGATGCAACTTTTCTGGATGTTGGTTTGAAGGCCTGTTGCATCTCCAAATACCTGGAGGTTCTGTCACTTTTGTCTGTTCAATTTTCTGTATGCTTTCAATACACATTTTCTGACTAATCTTTGTTGGATTGATTGATGAATTATTTTTGTTAATGATGTTAGCTTCAATTGTAGCTTGTTAGAGGCTTCAAAGTCAAACTTGAACTTAAGAACTCTTATTTACAAGCTTGTAGGAACTTGGATCTTTTTTATTCCTGTTGTTTGGTTGTACGCCATTTGTTTGCTACGTGCACCTGCATCTCTAAGACGTGTTTGCTTGTTTCTTCCAGAACGATGATTTCATCGATTTAGTCTACCGGGAGATTGTGAAGGGACAATAATTGATCTCCAAGGGACCGTAGTTTCTCCGACAGGCTTGGTTTATTGTTTAGACCTGTATCTTTTGTCAAGCGTGTAATTCAATTTATAAAAGACATGCTACAGTAAATTTTATTGGTGAAGCTCGTAGGTGCACCATCCTCCATTGGTGGAGTTTGTATGGAAGTACCATTTACATATTTGTAAATGTTAACAAAATCTATCTGCACTGTGGAATATCATGTCTTGTATTCTTGGTGCAGAAACGTTGTGGTCCTAACTCCTAACATATCCGAGAGACTTTGCCGCAGTAATTTTTGTGAAATCAATCTTTGGACTTGATGATTGATCGCACCCATGAATGGGTTCAGGAGCTGCTTCAGCAGTTAGCATTTCAGTATACGTGCTCTTTTCCCCATGCGACCAAAATGATACGTATACTTCCTGGCCGATAGACAGATAGCCTCTGACGGTATTCGATAGAAAATTAGATAATTTGTGGATATAGTTTCAAATTCAGGTAGTGATTCTCAGTTACGGATATATATATATATATATATATATATATATATATGATTTAGATACCATCGAATTCGAAATTTGATTAGATAGTTTTGGGATAATATTTCTATAATATCTTGATAAATCTCAATCGCTCATTTTCTAGCCCAACATATTATGAGCTGATTTTACCTAACAGGCAAACCAACATATATATATATATACGGCAGCGCTAATCTGCTCGTGAGCGCAGAATAGCTTATTCTGCGCTCCGGCCGAAACGCGCCAGACCGAGCCAGCCACGCGGAACAGTAATTTTATGTGTATCGAGTAGTAATTTTCGGACGGGATTTTACTGCTGAGATTTTAGCGTGACTCAGAATTACTACATTTTGCGATAGATTTTACGATATCTTATACACAACTTTACTGCCTCGCGTGCATCTCGACTGTGAAAACTTTCTGAGTTTAGCAACTTTCTACTACCTTTTGTGATAGATTTTACGACATCCTATACACAACTTTACTATCTCACGCACATCTTGACAGTAAAAAAATTCTAAGTCACGCGCAGTCCGTTTTATAATTGAATAATAATAATGAGGTGGTGAGATTTGAACCGTGGACCTAATACATGTTACTCTTCTCTTCTAACCAACTAGACTATGCAAATGACTGTGAATAAACAGAAGAAATATTTCTATTATAGAAGAAATATTCCCCTAATCTGTTTTAGTTGAAAAAATAAGGACGAGGCGGGATTTGAACCCTGGACCTCACGCATGTTGCTCTTCTCTACTAACCAACTGGGCTACACAAGTGATTGTGAACAAATGGAAGAAATATTTCCTTTCTATTATAGAACGATCAGACATGCAGTAAAATGATGGCCGCGAGATCGTAATATCGTGTACATATAATCATAATTTTGCGACACGCTTTATACAAAAATTACTACAGTCCTGAGTTTTACGCTGACACATGTTGTTTTACTACTCGAAAGACATAAAATTACCGTATTTTACATGTGAAGTTACATGACTGTGAGCGATCTGTTCGACAGTAATATAGTTCGATGGATTTACTATATCTACTGAATAGTTTTACGGTCAGTGGTGAAAAGGTGGGACGTGGTGGGTTTGGGCTGGCTGGCTCGGTCGGTTGGCCAGCGTGTAGAATAGTTATTCTACTCTCAGCTGTAGATTAGGGAATCTATATATATATATATATATATATATATATATATATATATATATATATAGATCCGCTAATCTGTACCTACGCTCAGAATAGTTATTCTGCGCGCTGACCAATCGACCGAGCCAGCCAGCCCAGACCCACCACGTCCCTCCTTTTTCACCACTGACCGTAAAACTATTCAATAGATATAGTAAATCCATCGAACTATATTACTGTCGAACAGATCCCTCACAGTAACGTAACTTCACATGTAAAATATGGTAATTTTATGTCTGTCGAGTAGTAAAACAACATGTGTCATCGTAAAATTCAAGACTAGTAATTTTTGTATAAAGCGTGTCGCAAAATTACTATTATATGTACACGATATTATGATCTCGCGGCCATCATTTTACTGCATGTCTGATCGTTCCATACTAGAAAGGAAATATTTCTTCTCTTTGTTCACAATCAATTGCGTAGCCTAATTGGTCAGTAGAGAAGAGCAATGTGCATGAGGTTCAGGGTTCGAATCCCGCCCTGTCCTTATTTTTTTAATTAAAACAGATTAGGGGAATATTTCTTCTATACTAGAAATATTTCTTCTATTTATTCACAATCACTTGCATAGTCTAGTTGGTTAGAAGAGAAGAGCAACGTGCATGAGGTCCACGGTTCAAATCTCACCACCTCCTTATTTATTTAATTAAAACGGATGGTGCGTGACTGTGAAAGTGTTGCCAAAAAGTTGTAAAACTTAGAATTTTTTTACGGTCTGAGATGTGCGCGAGACAGTAAAGGTGTGTATAGGATGTCGTAAAATCTATCACCAAATGAAGTAACGCACGAGACAGTAAAGTTATGTATAGGATATCGTAATATCTATCACCAAATATAGTAAAAAGTCATCAAACTCAGAAGTTTTTTACGGTCGAGATGCGCGAGGTAGTAAAATTGTGTATATGATATCGTAAAATCTATCGCAAAATGTAGTAATTCTGAATCACACTAAAATCTCAGCAGTAAAATCCCGTACGAAAATTACTACTCGATAGACATAAAATTACTGCCCCGTTTTTTTCCTTCGTTGGTTCCGTGGCTGGCTCGGTCTGGCGCGTTTCGGCCGGAGCGCAGATTAGCTTAATCTGCGCTCTCGCGCATATTAGCGCTGCCGTATATATATATGTATATATATATAGACGTGGAGCCTGAATGTGTGATATTAATAATGTGGTTTGGATATAGATTGATCATATCCGTTCGTATTCGCTCCGATTTCACCGGTAATGTCACCCGATTCTGCCTATAGCTTGAGTTGACGTCAACTGCCAGCATGGCAATTCCACCTTGAAACCCACCACTGGAGGTGATTTGCACTGGTTTCAAACTCAACGGTATCACATTAACGACTTATTAAGTATATGGTTCAATTTGGACTTCCATGAAAATAGAGGGGGTAAATTGGACTCTTCCAAGAGTAACTGACAGAGTTCCAGCCATTCGATTGGCTTCAAGGAGCAGTCATCTGCAGCCCTTAGACCCTCGTAACTCAGCTCTCTCTCCAGAGTCTAGATGGCCGCACCTCTGAATCTGAATTTGATACTCAGGTTATCAGTAACCTGACCGTTTCGTGTGTGTGTGTGTGTTCTAGAAAAACCTGACAGTTGTGTGTCTATTGTAATTATAAGATAAATTCTTCTTTTTATGTGTAAAAGGGCTTCAAGGGAAAGAAAAAAAACTAGTGACCAATAGTGATTGTACACAAGTCTAAACAAACTGACCGCATTCTTAGACCACAGATGAGGATAATATACTTAACAAGGATATCACCCATGGACCAAATTACGATGAAAACTCCTTTGCAAATACGCTTGCAGTTGCAGAAACGAAAGCAAATCATAGGACAACAGTAACTTAACTATTGCCAAGCTGCCAACTTTAGCATCATGACCTGTATAACCAAAATCAATATTCCTGGGTTCAGTTTGCTGCGGTTGCGTGTTTGTCCAAGTACTCCATTGCCACAGCAGCATGGGAGGCTTACTGTTGTGCTATATATTTGTTCCAACATACCCTATGTGCTGTGTGTGTATGGTTATAAAGCACATGAAGTATTTTAGGGTTTTAAAATTTTTAATATAGAATTGTCGAGTGTGATCATTACTATGAGGCGACTTTTTAGCTAAGAGCTTGAGTGCTATATCACCATACTCTAGCCGAGCATTAAGTTGTCGAAAGTTCGGGGTTGACATTCCAGCTCAATTAGAAAGAGTGAGGAGACTATATCACTCTACTCAAGCTGATGTATTCTACTCAAGCTGATGTATTCATTTGCTCGCTTGAGGTCAGGTTTGATGTCTTGGGCAATTCAAGGTCATATCACTCTACTCCTATTGAGGTATTTATTTCTCGATTATTGAGGTCGGGATTGATGTCTTGACTTGTGTGATGATTCCCTTTGAGATTTTATATTGTAAATTCCAGGTCCTAACACTCATGGCTAGGGAGTTCATCCCACCATCTCCCACTCGTTGTAGTCCCACACCACAAACAAATAGCAATACACTCTCCAATAGAGGCAGCTTCAGGTAGGGTTATTGGCTTCCCTACCAGTGATGTCTTTAAAAGGTGCTAGGAAGTCGTGGGTGAGGGGTGGGTTAAGCATCAAGGTTGGTGTGTATGATAGCCAAAGGTGCAAGGTTGCACCAACTCCCTCCAAAGGAAAAAAGTGGGTTTGACAGAAGGAAGAGAAGTCAAAGTGAGGGGTAGAGGAGCGGTATAGGAGAAGGAGGGTTGGTACTGTAGGTGGAGTGTGCGGAAGTAGGAAATGGAGGAGTTGACACCAATGTTAGAGTGTGTCACGGACATAGAGGATGGCGAGAGAGAAAGAGAGAGTGGGGAGAGATGCATAAGATGGGAGGAAGAAGGGGTTGTATCTAGACATATGGACACATGAAGGAGAAGGTGGTGTGGTAAGCACAGTTGGAAAATCACACTGATTTGGATCCATGTTAACAATATGTCACATCCCAATTTTCAAAAACTGCATTACCAGCATATCATCGTATGTAGTCACGACATAATCAACCATGCATGGACTCCATACACGCGACCCCGCCGCACACGCACTGCCCTGAACTAAACCCTAACACGTAAAACAACCTAACGCAACACATACACCGTATACGCCTCGGTATCAACGGTACCTTACCACCAATTAGTCCCAAGCCGAGATGAAAGGTTTAGCTGGAGTTTCCATATCCCCGTCCCACCTTGCCGCGCTCCCGAAACCCTAATTCCAATCCCCAACCATTCCCTTCCTATTTAAATTTTATTTCTTCCAAAACCCTAACCGCGAGACCTAGCACTCCTCGGCCTTTCCAAAAATCCCGAGATAAATTGTGGGACACCCTAACAACATTCTTGACCCAATTATAACATAAAATAATGATGTCCAATACAAAAACAATTGCAAATAAAATTAATAAACAATAAAGTAAAAAGGAGCATTGCACTGCAACCTATAGAAATAAATCTCCAAAAATTCCGACAAAATTACACGATGATCTCTACATACCCAGGAGTCCAAATATACAAAAATATAGGAGGATCATATGCAAAAATCTGAAATGAACTGCATCGAATACCTTTGCTCAACACAATTCCTCGCATGAAATCATAAGCAACCCTTAGTGAAAATATCTCAGAACCTTGGTGGGAATTCTTCCACTGCCATCCTATCATACCTACCTCATTGAATCCATGGGCAACAACACGAACTGTCATTTTCCATTAAACCCTATCCACTGACACACGATGGCATCCAAGGAACTGCACAGCAGAAGGTACCGTTCAGTGCCAAAACTTCCCTGGAGACCTTGAACACGTCCTCACGAGCCACTATGACAAGGTTGCGTGTGGCATGCCGCCCTTGGACACCTTGAGACACCCTCATGCCAACCGGGTTCGCGCACAACGCGCTCTGCCATGCCGCAATGTGCATGGGCAGCTCCAACCTGCGCCGCCCATCGATAGTTGCCGCGCCCGCTCGCCATCTCAGCACCCCCCACCTCATCTAAGAGTGCCACGACCGCCCTTGAGCTCCATGCTGTCCTATGGAGCCTCCGAGACCTCCCGGCCAAGTCCCGTCGCCGGACTTGTAGAGGAACAGCGGCAAAGCCGCACCAGCCGTCGACCTGTCCCGCGCCGTTCGCTGTTGAGCTACAGCGCGCGAGTTTCGGCCCGTCCTCGCCTCCTCACCAGCTCAGCATAGCCATAAACTCCCCTCTTGAGCTGTCGCATCATCGGCCATGGCAAGCACAGCAGAAGCCGCACCATTCCCTCCCTTCTCCGGCCTATAAAAGGCAAGCTCGAGCTTCCCCAACTCCCATCCAAACCGCAGCTCACTCTCCCTTAGCTAAATCCCCGATTGCAGCCTTGGGTTCCCTCCGCCTCACTCGAGCTCGGCCAACCATCCCCACGGTCATAGCTATTCCGAGTCTCCCTAAGCTCCTTGGTGCAGCAGCCGTGCCATCGAGTCAGCTACTTTTCCCCTTAGCTTCCTGAGCTGAGCCCCGCCAAGGACCAAGAGCTGCCGGACTGCCACCCCGCCGGCGGTGGCCCCTATCTGGGACTCCTGAACCCAACCGCTAGGTAAGGCTACTCGGGGCACCGAGCTGGTAAGTCACCGACACGCGGGCCCTCTGGCCCACTTGACCGCTGTGAACCAGTGGTCACGCCCGCATTGCCTCCCCGCCTCCGGCTTATTAAAAACAAGTTCAATTTGTCTAATCGCTAGTTCCCGCGTTCGGCTAATGAATGCGCAGTAGTTGATCCCGCCTCCTGCGCATTAAAAGCGCATTCGTACTGTCGGAGGCGTATTTACCACAGTTTGCTCTGGCTTAGTTTATTCCAGAACCGGCTGCTGTTTGGTTCGACCGGTTCGACCCCTTAGTGACCGGTTTTTGCAAATATTTCACCGGTTCCTGAAAGTTTAGGAAAAATACAAACTTTTGATTCAAAAGAAATTTAAAATCTGAAACTATTTAAAGCATGTTCATTAAGGTTTAGATTTATGATTAACCTTTTGGGCAACATATACTAAGTGTATATCCCTTGAACAGCCCCAAAAATTAAAACGTCCATCCTATCCAGAATGCTAATATATCCATAACATTAGTTAGGGCGGTAGGAAAAGAGTTTGAGCCACAACTTAAAATGGCATGGTTTCCCCTCCGGTCAAAAGCACCGTCATTTTATGTGGCATACATGCATGTTGTCTGAGTTTTATTCGGAGTTGTTTTGCTTGCTTCTTATTCGATGTTCCCTCCGACGTGTAGTTGAAGGAGTGAGGTACGTGCGCGAAGAAGATCCGAAATCTTCCCCACAACAGGAACAGGAGCAAGAACTGCCAGGCAAGCATTTTCCCCCACCTTGATCATGTTGAATCCTATAGTTGCGAAGTATATTTATTTTGATTTTGAAAGTGCATGCTATGTGATATCACCAATATTTTATGTAGGAGTAGTTATACCCAGTAGTTGCAATGGCTTAGGTCCGTAAATCCTATCCTTGTAGCCCTAGTATTAATTATTGTTCATTGTACGATCGACAAATTAATTAGGATTATAGGCGATAGCCCTGCTTAGTCCTGCTTAGAAAGAAAACCCATTTTTGATTGTCTACCACATACCCTTTCTGTTATGGGAATAAAACCCTCGGTCTGGCAAGTGCCACCCGAGGTGAGATTTTGAAAATGTTGCTATTGCTTTCAAAACCCTAAAGGGAAGTGGAGGATGGTTTTGATTCGAGTGAGAAATGTAAGGGTGTTATGGGAGATGATGGAGTAGCTGGAAGCTACATGGTTGACGGGGATGAAATGAAGTCTTGCTCGAATGTGGCTGCAATGTAGCATGTGATAACATGTTCAATGACTACAATTACAACAAATCTGGTGGGAAAGAAAACAACAATGATCAGACGGCATCACCAACATCGAAGAGTGGACAGTTGTGCTTCTAGTACTTTGAACTTGCCTCCCATGATGAAAGGATGCCTCTTGCAGATAAGGTAATCTTGGTAGCTTCAAATTCACCCTTTTCGTACAGGAAATTCTATAAGTGATTTTCCAATAAGTTTGATGTACAACATCACCTATTATTGTAGATCCAATTCCAATTTCAATTTCTTAGCTTAGGACTGAAACCTATATAGATGTGCACTCCATCTTTGTCGTTGCCGGTGTCTATCCGCTGACAGTGTCTAGCAAGTTAAGGTTCAGAGCTCACCAGATTTTGAACTTGGGTTCACCCAAACATGGGCTACAGAGTGACATCAGGGAGGTGGCTTACCAGCGGTGTGCCACCTCGTCTATGGGACAAAAGAAAATGGTAGGGCCACATCTCGATTACTGGACAGTGGGATCTGTATGCACTGTGGTAGGCGGTTATAATGCTGGATCCCATAGAAGTGAACACTTGAAGACATGGAAAAAGAGGGATACAATAGTGTAGAAGATGGTGGGGTAGTTGCATAGGTGGCTAGTGGTGCCCGTGGCCTCGTATGCGATGTCTAGGGATCATGGTGGTGAGGGAGGAGTTGGGATTCATTTAGGCCTTGTTTGGTACCCCAAAATCCCTGGGGGATCCCGGCCTTTTTCCAGGGATCAAAGCCCACGTGGCCCATTAACCCGTGGCAGCCCGGCTGTGTGTTTGGACGCCCACGACGGGGGGTTAACCCGGCCCTATCCGCGGCCATTCCCGGGGGAGGAGCACCACGCCTGGTTAGGTCAGGGAGAAAAACCCGCGACTGAGCGGCGCCGCCTCCGCGTCACGATCTGCTCCACCCCGGCCTCCCTCCTCGAGCGGCGGCGACCGTTCTCCTCGTCTCCTTCGTCAACCCCTCACCGCCACCGCTGTGCCACCGTCTGCCCCCTCCGCTGCTGCTCCTCCTCAGGTACGCGTGCACCTCAATCTTCTTATTCCAGTTAATTGAATCACGGTGCTCTTCTCCCTGGAATGAATGAATGACTGCGTTCTTGGATTGCAAGGGCTAATGCCTTCCCGTCTTGTTCTTCTTGTTTCTGCATGGCATCGGCTCGGCGATTCCCTTGTCCCTTTTCTCCCCCGCCTTTCCACGACCCCGGATCTCTCCGTCACCCAGATGCTAATGCTCCATCGCTTCTTACCACCCGTACTGCTGCAACTAGTTCTTGCTATGGGTTTGTGTAGGTGAGAGCAAGTTGGCCTAGCCTGTGATAGCTAATCAATTAATTGGGGGTAGGAATTTTCCCTTCAGCTTCTCAAGTTCTCTTCCAGTTAAAGAATTGACATTGTCATTAGTAGTTAATCTTCTTTATCCTGGATCCTTCAACTTAGTCATGTTGTGTATCACTCCCAGTTGGGGCTGGTCATGTTCTGAAAGGCTGATGTTACTTAGAATTGTTGGATTTGGGGATTTTGCTGTTTATGTAGCTAGCAGGACAGTTCGATTAATATGGCATAATCAGTGTCAGGGAGAAAAATCTATACATATATAGGCTATTTGAGGCCTAGTCGACATAGTGTGTGCCTTGATAATTGCTTTTGCTGTACCTTTAAATTTTGTTGTATAAGCAAATGTTTATGGTTAGACAAGTATTGATCAGTTGATTGATGTACAAATAGCAGAAGAAATAAGATGCTTTTGAGCTGGAGTGGTCCTGTTATGTGATTAGGTTATCTGATTTTTGCTGTGCATATTGGCAAAAACCATAACAGTCTAAAACAAATGTGTAGTCTAGACCTGAACTTATTGTAACAAGCAGCAATACATGGACATTATATGATGCAGAATCTTGTTGTTGTGACCACTTCTTTAGTTTTGTAGATGCATACAGCCTGTTTGTTTTTTTTTCTTCTGAAAAGTGAAAGCAACTAGCACATATGGCTTGGGGGTGATTAGATTATCTCTGTTGGATGTGAGGAATTACTGGACATTAGAGAGTTAGCTGAAATGCCCTGGTCTGCATTTTTCATCATTGTTTTCTGATATTATGGTGGGCTAAAGTTGTTTTATATCTCATTTGCTCCCTTTCTAGTGATTGGATATACAGGACCATTTTTCATTGACCAAAAATAACTGGACAGCAGCTTCGTCTCCCAGTGAGTAGCTTGAGAGGTGTGTTAGGATTTTGGATTTTCCACAACTATGTTCTTTGATGTTCTTTGGAAATTAATCTATTTTGTTAGTAATAATCTGTTGTGATATGTCTTTTTAGATTACTAGAGAACATGTTTTTTAGTATTTTGCTGATTTATCACAAATGACACCATTTCACTATATGCCAAGCTTTATTGATGTTTAATTAATTATTGTTTATTGCATATGTTATTAGATGGGTTCTAGGAGGGAAATGATTAGGAAGTTTATACTTGACGAAGAAGAAGAAGATGATGAAATCTTTTTCGTGTTGGTTCCCGCTTTGCACTCATCCCTTACGAAGAAAAACAACCAGTCCACACCTCATCTCTTCCTGGTGCAAAAAAAGTTAAGGAAATCTTAGAAGGACACGAGAGTTGGTGTAGGGTTGAATTTCGAATGGAGCCAGAGATATTTAGGGCTATCTCAAATTTTCTTAGAAGAGAGGGTCTATTAAAGGACACATCGAATGTTGGTATTGAGGAGCAATTGGGGATGTTTATGTACATGATCTCTCACAATGCTAGCAATCAAGTGCTACAAAAACAATTCCAACACAGTGGCGAAACAATTCATAGGAAGATAAAAGAGATATTCATGATAATTCCAACTCTAGTCCAGAGATTTGTGAAGGTTCGAAGTTCGATCCAAACCCACTCAAAAATCATGTCGAACCCTCGCTATTGGCCTTATTTTCAGGTGAACCACCATACACATATCCGTGTCACTGAACTTTCCCCCAAACTTCCATTATAGATTTGTAAAGCTTCCAAGTTTGCTTTTCTTGTGTGTGCAGAACTGCATTGGTGCTATTGATGGAACCCATGTCCCCATCACTATTGCTGAAGAGAAAGCCCCACCATTTAGAAATAGGAAAGGAACCCTGTCCTAGAATGTGATGGTGGCCTGTGATTTTGATCTGAATTTCACATTCATTTCATGTGGTTGGGAAGGGTCTGCATCAGATGCAGGAGTCCTTCGGTCTGCTATTAGCAAAGGATTTCATGTGCCCGAAGGGAAATTCTATCTTGTGGATGGTGGATATGCAAATACACCATCTTTTCTTGCCCCATACAGAGGAGTTCGATACCATCTCAGTGAATGTAGGAGGCGGCGGTCATCTCATAGTGGCTATGCTAACCACAAGGAGTTGTTCAACCATCACCATGCAATTCTTCGTAACCATATTGAAAGGGCAATTGGTGTTCTAAAGAAGCGATTCTCGATTCTAAAAGTGGGCACCCACCATCCCATAAAATCTCAGATTAAAATTCCGGCTGCATGTGCTATATTCCATAACATCATTAGAGGTCTAAATGGTGATGAGGGGTGGTTGGATCACCAACCACCTTATATCCTACCATCTGATTATGTTGATCTCCCGAATGGTGATGACAATAACCAACATGATGTGGAGTCAAATGATGGAACTGCCCTTAGAGACCAAATTGCTATGCAAACGTGGGCTAATTACAATGCTTAGTTGGAGGTGAATTTTTTGTATTTGGATGTTTCTATAATATCATTCATATTTATGTATAATCTGAGACCAAATTCTTATGGCTAGTGTAGCTATGGCGAAGGAAGTATCAAGAGCTTCTTGGAATTTCACATATGAGAAAGGGCTAGTGGATACCCTGCATGACCACAATAACCCTAAGTTTAGAGGTCAGAACGGATGGGTGACTGAAGGATGGAGAAGTATGGTTGAAAAATTCAATCAAAAGTTTCCACTTGCTCATTTTACAAAGCAACAAATTCAAGAAAAAGAGAAGGAGCTCAAAGGAAACTACAAGTCAATAAGAGATGCTAGAAAACAAAGTGGTACTGGTTGGGATGATTCTCTTGGTATGATAATCGCTGAACCAAAAATCTGGATAAAATTGTTGCTGTAAGATCTTTTACCCTCTTTACAAATAGAATTCTCTTTGCTGCTATTTTAATATTTACCATATATCTTTGTTGTGTTGAACAGGATTACCCAAAGGTTAAAATGTTTCGTTCAAAGCCCTTCCCTCTCTTTTAACACATTGGCCCTATTGTACGAAGGTTAAGTCCTCTCAAACTAAAGATAGTTTTTCTTGAGAATTCCTATTTTTGTTTGTCATGTAATATCTTTATGTCGGCTTTTTTGGAGCAGGAAGTATTGCCACGGGAGATTTGAACTTCGTATCAGTTCCGCAAGTGGAGAGCACAACCAATCAAGTCCCCCTCGTTGAGAACGAGGCTCCTTATGGTGGCTTAAATCCTTTTTCCTCTACTACTCTGGATGGGCAAGGGGCAACAAGTACTAACCTAGAAGTTGAAGATTTTGAACCTATAACATCTGCATGTTCAGAACATAAAGGAGAGGATACTGGAAAAAAGCGCAAGTCAAGTCAGATTGCTGGGGTACTTGAGAACTATTTGGAATTTAAGAAGAAACAAACACAAAAAGTTGTGGAAGAAATGAAGGAAGCATCAAAGCTGGAGGATAAATTCTCAATTGAAAAGTGTGTGGATACATTGGAAGCAATAGAAGAGCTCACTGATGTGGAGAAGGCAAAGGCGTTAAAACTATTCAAGTGCAGCCTGAACAGAGAACTCTTCATGAATACCAAGAGCGCAAGTGTCCGACTGCTATGGCTAAAAGATGAAATTTATTCTTAGGTATGCTACGTAATTCCTTCTTAGGTATCCTACGTAAGTAGCCTTTCTTTTATCAAGCTCTCTTCATCTCTAGCTTAGTTTCAGAATAGTTATACTGATTTGATGACTTACACTAAGATTTGATTTGATTCAGAATAGTTTCAGAATAGTTTTGTGCAGATATTAGACGGATATTGCTACTCCTTATTTGCAGAAATTATATGATTGTTGCATGCAGAATAGTTATACTTGATTTGTGTTTGTTACAGTATAACAAATGTGCAGCTCCTGAGCTGTCCTTCGTATTGGTTGCTTCAGTAACTGAAGTCAGTGTGTGCTGCCCCTGATTGCATTTGCATGTCTAGCATGATTTTGTTTGGTCATTACTGTGCTTATGTTCAGCAAGAAAGAGCCTGGTTGCATTTGCATGGATGGACTGGTTTGTTCTTTTCTAGATGGCAAAAAAAATGCATGGAGTGTTTTGCATGGACTGTTTATTCAGCCGTAATCTTCAACAATTACCGGACTGCAATGCTAATTATTTCTTTCTCTTTAGTCTAGTACTTTCTTGTAGAAATTAGATGAATACAGTCAACTTATGTTTTTTACCTTGCTGATTCCTGCTCCCATTCCATTGCAAAAAGAGGGTATTTTGTACATCTCGCATTGTCCTTCTGCTATTTGTTTCACTGCACTACAAACTGTAGAAGTGACATATATGCCAGTATTGCTAGAACAAATGTATTACTTTGACTACTGTTGTCCTCACAGATTGTCTTATCAGTTCTGTGATCTTCTTGATGCTTATCTCCATCCTAATCCTTGTTCTGTTTTGGTTGAAACAGAAATGCCATGTGAAGAAGGATATCAGGAAGTTCTTGGACGGTATCTACGTCCGCGACAAGGGTACCATCAAGGAAGAGCAGTAGTGAGCTGCATGGCCTTTGTAGCTGATAGCTTAAACTGTCCTAGAGGGAGTCTAGAACCAATATTATGTGCTGTTTATTTTTATGTTAATCACAAGTTCGTTGCAGTTTGTATTGGATCAGGGTGTTATTTAACTGGAGTAGGTTTTCCTTATCGTTTGCGAGATGTTGTTTGTTTCCAAGACCTCTAATCTATGCTTGCTTGATTCATGTCGTCCACTCTGCGTATGACTGCTGCAGTCATCTTGACAATTTTCTTGTTGATTGCGCATCCTGTTTTGGTTAGGAATGTGTATGTTGCTCTAATGCTACACGAAATAGACAATTTTTGGCTATGCCATTTTTTATGTTTTGGGTATCCTTGATATCCGTAATTTTTTTGGATTTTTTCTAAATTTTCTTGATACTATTTGCTTTTCTCTGATTTTTTTCTGATTTTTTGGTGCCCGGGATTTTTTCCCCTCCCCCTTGTTGCCAAATGGCAGCAGGGATATTTTCCCGTGTGGGGTAATCTGCCCCATGGTGGTAGGGGGATCCCATGTGCTTGTGAAAATCCCCCCTAGGGGTTTGGTTCCCTGGGTTTTTTTTTCCCCAGCATCCAAACAAGCCCTTAGTGGTTGTGGGGAGGATATGGTTGGTTTACCTCATTCAATGGCCAGACAAACAAGTTGGAGAGAATGAGGGTTGGCCATAGAAAATGGGGAGCATGCATGCTGTTGTACTAGATTTAATGTCTAACTAAAATAGACATATTTCCTATAATTTATTAGTTAACTTTTGCATAAACAATCGGTAGTTTACAACATTGTTTTCAAGACTGCATACAAAAACACTCACAGCTCTCTTCATAACTCAGAAGCATGATAAGAATACAGTTAGAGTGCATAAATATGAACTTTAAATTGATACAAAAAAACGAATGTACAAGCTAGACTTTAGTATAATCCCTTCTAGAGGGTCTGTCGCTATTTCCTATGTTCTATATGCTATTTCTAATTTTCTCCACGTCTATCTTGTATTCCCAGGTGTATGAGCTATCCCATAACTTTCCTGTTCTGGCATCTCTGCACAGTGCAGAGCTCTCACCATCTAGTTGGACGTCAGTTTTGTGGTAATTAAGGTTTTTGAATCGCTTCCTTAATGAATACTATCCAAATTTCACGAGCAATCACGCGGTTTGATACTATAATGTTCGTACTTGGATTAGAATAGTATTTGTTCACAACTCAAATTCTTATCTTTGAAACTATAGTTGTATTTCTTGTACGACAATAACAACTATTATATACGATTAATTTGCGTTGTTATTATAATATAAACAACCAAATGAGTGGTGTAGTTATTTTCATTTTATCTCCAAGTAATGCGGGAATTATTAGCCTTTTAGAGTACTGGAGATGGAATGCAAACATGAGTGTATCTATGTTGCTAATTTGATTATGCAAATCCATAGTTATCTTCTATCGAGCAAAACTGTATCCATCCATTTATAGTTACATCCTCTTCTTGCCCACTAGGTATCCAATCTGCCATGTCCCTGATAACAATCTGGACGACCTGACTACTTGCTTCTTGACTTACCATGGTCTTGCTACATCTGAAGGTAAAAGTAATTTTACATTTGATTCTTATTTTGCTCCTTGTCAGAAAGGCTATTTCCCCATATGGACCACATTCCATATCCTCTCTCTATGCAGTGTTGTGTGTTGATGTTTCATCTCCAGGGCCGGCCCGGGGCAGGGTGTGCGGCCGCCCCGGGCCCCCAATTCCCAGGGGCCCCACCCCAGGTATCAGGTATGTGCTATGCTGTATGCATGTGCCCAGGTATCAGGTATGCCTCGTCTCAGTCGTCTGTTTCCCGACCGCTCGGCTTCCAAATTCCAATTCCCGTCGACCGCTCGTCCCGTCGTCCGCTCGGCTTTCCTATTGATGTCAGGAGCAAAAGATCAGAGAGGTTTCCATCTCCGCTTCTCGGGCCAGAAGACAAGAAAACAACCAGGGCCTGAAAACAACCGCTCGGCTCCCGTCGTTCCCGACGGGCGACGGCACACGGCGGCGGCAGACTGTGCTTGCCGCTTGGCCGGCCGCCGGCGGCGAGGCTTGTGCTGGGCGGCATCGCGGCATCGATCGGGTCAGTTTGATTTATGAACTAGCAAACAGTTTGATGATCTAATCCTCTTTGGGTTTGCTAATGTACAAGTACAACTCGAGCATGTTCTTGATGGAGAAGACATGTCTCCTTGCTGCTGTAAAAATTCTTCAGCGATTAGAGATAGTTGCTTTAAGTGATTTTAGATTAAATTATATGGTTGCATCCAGTTCAGATTTCTGGTTGGTGGTCTTTTTTTCCTATGCATGTTATCTTTCATCAATCAATTCCGGTCAGATAATCGAATCAAGACGCTTCAATATCTTGATTGATCTTCCACGAGTGTGTTTTTCTACTAATTCTTAATATATCACCGCCGCTACCCTTTGCATATATTAGCAAAGCTTGGATGACTTCATGACTTATATACTGGCATGACTTATATATGGATGACTTCATGACTTATATATGACTTCATGACTTTAAGTTATTTAATCCTAACTAATTTATAACGGTTGTGCATTTATTTAAATTTCAACGCAGTGGGATATCATGTCGTCTAGAAAGTATGAATCTGGCAACTAGAAAGAAAAAGAAAAAGACGTGTGGATGAATATTATTGCTTTTGAACGCATTTAAGTGTTTATTAGTAAAATTTCATATATATATATTGATTACTATAGTTATGATATTTATATTAGGGGGCCCCGAGTTTTAGTTTCGCCTAGGGCCCCCAAAATCTCAGGACCGGCCCTGTTCATCTCTACAACTGGCGACTTGTTTTACGAAGAATATACGAAAGGAAAAAAAATTGTTACTTCTAATTCAGTCACATGATGAACATATTCTTGTAGATCGTGTGCCTTCGGACACTGAGGATGCCTTCCATCGCCGCGGCGTGCTCACCCCGTTCGGTCTGTCCATGCATGACATGGAGAGTGTATGGACCAGTGCAGGCCCCGGAGATGAAGAGCTGGCTGCCTCCCTCTCCAGCGCATTTCAGTCATGGCTGGAGAAGAATGACATCAAGCACCATGACTTCGACAACTTCCCGAATATCATGAACCAGACCGGCGACGAGGATTGCCCGCCCAAAGCGTCTGATGGTTGAGAATCGAAGATACATTTGGTTTTGCCATTTGGTTTACCAGGCAATATCTGAAACTCTGAATAAAGCTTCCTGCGTGTTCTTTTCAGCGTTTGTCCGCGGAAAGGAAAGAAGCAATATATCTTATTTTGTTCCCTCTTTGTCATCAACTGCAGCACTGGTCTTAATAACGGAGACTTGTTAATTGTTGTGCTATTAAATTTGAATTGTATCCCTTAGTCTTTGGAGCATTGTTTCCTTTGGGAACTCCCGAGCTGAAGTTGTTTGGAGCATTGTTTCCTTTGTCACGTGGTTCACACGCTCCTCTAGTATTTTCGACACTTTATTCGCAATTCCTGTCCTTCTTTACAAGTAAACATTACTTGCACTCCGGCACCCCGCGTTGCCCAGCGCCACGTAGTCGCTCTCCGAGCTCGTGGCGAGGCGGTACACCACGGTATTCCCGGCGGGGTGCTTGTCGCCCTTGCCGGCGACCTGCACGCGGTCGAACTTGTACGCGGCCTCCAGCGGCTTGGTGTTCTTCATGCTCATCGCCCAGTTCCGGTTGCGGACCGCCAGCGTCAGGGTGAGGTTGTACGCGAGCGCCGTGGCCTGGGAGGTCACGAGGGCGAAGCTGGTGAGGGAGGCGTGGCGGAGGAAGCCGTAGGCGACGAGGAGGACGGCCAAGGCGACGGCGACGTAGAGGACGCCGAAGCAGATGCAGACGTACTTGATGTTCTCGCGGGCGCTGTTCGGGATGCAGGTGCAGCAGTTGTCGCAGCCGCACATTGTTGCCGCCGGAGCGTTTCTTCGCTCGTATTGGCTATCGAGGAATGAGGACTTGGGTCGTTGGTAGCGTTGACGAGGTCATTCGAGCCACTGCAGAGTACAAGCAAACGGCCAAGCTGGTGTAAGCCTTGCGTCTTTGGTGTCACTTGACACCTTTTGGTGCTTTTTCTACGTAGGTTGTGAAAAACAAAATTTTGATGGGTACGAGCGATTGATCGGTACTTGGTATGATGAAAAGCTCAGTTTATTCTCTTGATCATCTGTATCATCAGATTAGATGACTGTGACGACCCAAAGTTAGCCACTAGAGAATTTCTTCATTTGAGAGGCTCGAACCCCCTCGACCTCCTCAGCACTGGTCAGCAAGCTGTGATACCTTTGCGCTAACCAACTGCACACTACCCAGTTGGTGAAGGAAAAACAAAACATAGTGTACTAAATCAGAGAGATGGTCACAAGAAGAAAAGCACTGTTTATTTTGCAAGCAAATTGATTGCTGATTAACATGTCTAACAGGTCGTGCTTTCTCTAACGGGTCCCAAAATGCTTTAGTCACAACTTAATTTTCATATGGGTTATGCAAGGCTTTTGAATTCCACTCCGGTATCGTGTCACGTTTCGTTCCTACAGAATGGGGTAGAAGACAGTGTGTTTTGTACCCGACTTAATTTCGAGTTTTTTAAATATTATTTTTTATTCCGTTGCTACAAAAATAATAGCCGAATCACAATTTTTGAAAAATTGACCTTTATAGCCAATATCGTGTGGCGATTAGTCTTGTATCGCCACACCAGTTATCGCCAAACCGGTTGTCGATTCATTATGGAATCGCCAAGTGGCATGGTGATTAGACGTAATCGCCACAGGTTATGACGATTAGTACTAATCACCACTAGGGATGGCGATTACTACTAATCGCCACCTCTTATGGCGAAATGTCCCATCCCCCTATAAATTATGTGTCTTCTTTCCCCGGAGCTTTTCAGATGGCGATTAGTACTAATCGCCACCTCTTATGGCGAAATATCCCATCCCCCTATAAATTATGTGTCTTCTTTCCCCGGAACTTCTCAGACCTTCAGATCCAAAATATTGAAGAAGAGTGCAGTGTAGAGTTTGAGAGGAAAAGAAGAAGGGCATGAATGGATCGTGACAAGAGTAAGTTCCGTAACATTTTATTTATTTACATGCCTGTGTTTTAGGAACATGAAATGCGTTATTTCTCACATTAGTTTTTTCATGTTGTTTGATAGATGTTGGTGATCCCGCAAGGCCCCCGTTAATGGAGTGTGAAGTTCTTAGTGTTACGATGGAAAGGAAGTCGAAGTGTAAAATTCTTCGTTCGTAGATCTGGGAGAAAGTTCATACATGTGTGATTGCAAAGGCATTACCGAAGCATGGTCTCCCTGCACTGCCCTACAAGCAGGTGCTTTAAGCATCTACAAGAGTTGCATAAGATATGGGAGCAGGCGAACAAGCTTAGAAAACTTTCTGGGGCAAGGGTCAAGAAAGATGAATGGGGTAGTATATTCATAACTATTCCAGATTCTCAATACGGTCAGCACATAAGGGTTAGTACACTAAAGATCCCTTCGTAATAAGTTGGGTACCATTTTCATGTTTCGTCTTTTTGTTAGATAACATTCTATGTGTGTAGACATACCCGGAGGATGCAGGGTTGATCAACAAAGAGATCTTTAATTTTTGAAAGATAGACCTGATTTGGGGAGACTTTTGCTGCTAGGAGGCTCTTACTGAAGACAACAGACGAAGAAGATAAAAGGAGGGTTTGTGGACTTCCTCCTCTAAAACGTCGTGGAACATGAAAGAAACATGTTGGGACATCGAAAGATAAAGGTGCAACCAGTTCATTGACGAAGGGGCCAAACGAGTGTAGTAGTGACAAGGACTTCTCGAAGCTCTTTTGTTTCAAGGTCCCCGATCCAGGGCTCTTCGCAACTGATAACAAAGATGACTTTATGTAGTCTTATTTGAAGTGAGGCATTGCTGAATGTACGAATGCTATTTGTATTGAAGTTGTGTCGATTATCAGTATCATGAACATCGTCGTGTAATATGGATTTGTACCATATGTTTATTTAACCAGAACTATTTGTTAGTGTACTCTGGATTGTTGATGACTATGATGCAATGTCTATGTAAGTTATTTTGGCCATTTGTATGTAAGTTAGTGCGATGTAGCAGTTAACAAAAGAAATGAAAGTCAAATATTTCCTGTAATAAGTTCGACAACATGAAGTAAAACAAAGCTTAATACAATAGTCACTAACGTGCTTACCGTCGTCGTGATTTCTTCCTGATCAGTGACGGTGAGTACCTCCCTCTAGCGTGTCCCGCTCCCGCTCTAGGAGCCCTCTATACCCCTAGTACCGGGTCCTCATCATCCAGTGCTGGAGTACCTGTGTATCCTGCGTGGGCATAGGTGGCGGAGTCTCCTACATCATGCAGGACTGGCTAGATGGCACCAGCTCGTCCACCTCGTCCACCTCATCGTGAAAGCTAAACTCATGAGTATCTAGACTATTGAGGAGGTAATCACTCGGACTAGTAGGTACCTGAGGCTGGACTAGATCTATAAAATAGTGGAACTAATTAGCACTTGACTATTTAGGAAAAAATTGAGGTTACGAAACAACAACTGGTTTTACCTTGCCGGCGCATTTCGAGTGGGGACGCACTCTGCTGCCACGTCGAACCACCCGCCTTCGTGGGTGCTAGTGGCTATCGAGCAATATGCTGGTGGTGCCTCCACTGTGGGACGTGGTGGTCGATGTGCTCTCGGGCCTGCCTCAATCCGGAGATGAAGTCATCCCTACACATGCACTGGAATACGTCCATAATCTTTTTGGTGAGCTCTGCGATCCTGGACAAGCCGGAGTGGTTGTCGGTGCCAGCCGAGTGACTTAGAAGCATAACGGTGGCCTCCATGTTCGCTGTCGTCGCCCACTGTCCCTGCAAATTCTGAAGCACAGGTAATAAGTTAAGGACAAGTGAAGATAAGGAAGTCAAGTACGAATTTCACTAACCACAAGTCCAACATCTCCGTTGCATGGATCGACTACATGTCTGTCATCTATCCAGTCGCGCTGTCAGGAGGCTCACTTCCACAAATAAAGTGGATGCACATGCATGATAGGTACCACTGTAGGTAAGCCTCTAACTCGGCTGAGCTGAAGGGTCACTGCTCAGCCCTAATGGTGGTCAGGGCATTTGCCCACTGAGCAACAAAAGGGGTAACATGTGCTATCCACTGTCTCTCTGTAGTACCTCCTCCCTTCCGACTCCACCTATGTGCGTAATATATTTCTTAATTGTAAAAATAATATATTTGTTATATGTAAAGGAGTTCAGAAACTTCACTTACGTGTGTGTATTTGCGTTGACTGGCTCTATGTGCAGAGGCGGGTACATCTGGTGCAAGCCGAACTGCCTTATTACATGGTGAGGTGAGTGGTCTTCGACAAAGATGTTGAAGGTTCATCTAGCCCCTAAATGTGGTTTTAGTAATTAATGACAATACCTATGGACTAATAATTATGTGAGAATTGTTTGAAGGTTGTTCCATAGGTGATGCAATAGTTGATAGAGCATGGATTCATTGAGGAATGCCATGAGATCAAAAGAGATGCATCAAGATCAATGAGTTCTAGGTGATGCTTATGTGATCAAGAAGAAGCTAGAGAGAAGAAGACCTCGGATAATCAAGATTGTAGTTCAAGGAGTGAACTCAAAGATGATCGAGGTGTGCGAAGCTCATGAGTTGAGCTAAGAGAAGAACAAGAGGAAGTCCCATGAGTTGGACTCAAGAAGATTGACGATAAGCGTGAAGGCTAAGTCATTTGAGTGGTTCAAATGACTAAGGGTCCACGGGCTCATATGTTGAGCTAAAGGATCGAAGATTAAATCCATGAGTTGGATTGAAGAAAGTTGACAATCAAGCAAAGAAGACTTTGTCACTTGCGATCAATGGACCAAGTGATTAAGGTATGAGATTGTCAATTTAGGTTTATGTTTGGGAGTGAGTCGGAGTTAGGTTTATATGGTGGCAAGAGTTGAATCGAGATATTCAAATGTGCCAAATGGAAGAGCAAGATCAAGTCGAGCACGGTGAAGACTCACAAACTTGATGCTTGCGGTTCAAGCCTTAGTGGTGAACCGATGAAGATGATGTGAAGAGAAAGCCTCCTATGCTTAGTGCGTGTGGAGCTATCATTTGGACTTCATCAAGCTTTCGAAAATCAAGAGAGGATCAAGGTGGGGAGCGAGGATATAGATCGTCATCAAGCTTAAGTGGAGTTGATGATGAGCATACAAGAGCAATGAGAAGCGTCGGGACCTGGACGATGTGTTTGTCAAGTCTGGCAAGGATTTCTCGAGGCAAAGGTATGTCATAGACTAGGGTTTCCAGTTTTGTCGGTCTCATGGAGTTTGGTGGGAGACCGGATTATAGGTTCGATAGCCGTACTATTAAGAGGGGCTACCGGACATGTAGCGCGATCAAATCAGTTGTCGGATGCTCAAACCTAGGCTGTGTGCGTGTCGGGGTTTGTCGAGAAATCTAGAACTTAGTGTTCTAGGTTTCTTTTTGAGTGGAGGCGGTCTGACAGGCCTGGCTTGTGTTAGGGCTGCTTTCGGTTTGTGTACCTGGAGTATCCGGGTGTCCTAGAGCCGTTTTGGTGTCCTCTCGGGCGGGTACCCGGAGTATCCGGGTCGGTCCAGAATGTCCGGGTGTTGAGTAGCTGTGTGCTGCTCTTAGCAAGAATCTCGAAGTGTCCAGATTCCTAACTGAGTATCCGGGTCGGTTCGGAATGTCCGGGTGTTGAGCAGCTGTGTGCTGCTCTCAGCAAGAATCTCGGAGTGTCCGAGATTCCTATCCGGAGTATCCGGGTAGGCCTAGAATGTCTGGATGTTGTAGAGCAGCTGTGGCTTGCTCTCGGCCAGGTTCCCGGAGTGTCCTGGGCTTGCCCCGGAGTGTCTGGGGTGTTGGTCCGGAATGTCCGAGGATGTTACCCCGGAATGTCCGGACGTGTTGTTTTCGTGTATCCGGAGTATCCGGGGTGGTGCCCGGAATGTCCGGATGTGTTGCTGAGCTCCCAACGGCTAGTTTGGAGCTGCTGGATTTGTGTATCCAGACATTCCGGGGCTAGACCCGGAATGTCCGGATGTGTTAATTCAAATCCAATGGCTAGTTTTTGAGAGGGGTATTTTATACCCCTTGCCCTCCTAGTGGGGAGGGGTGGCTCACTTTGCTTTGTGCAGTGGTTTGTGAAGTGTTAGAACTTGGTGTTCCACCTTTGAGTGCTCTCCTCTCTGAAAGGATCATAGGTGCCGACTAGAGGGGGTGGTAGGTGAATAGGAGGCTAACTAATTTTAGACAAATTCTTCTCTTTATCAAGATTAAGGCTTAACAGGTTGAAGGGTTGAGCTAGCTGTGTGACAAGTCAACTACACAGGCAATATTATATATGCAAATTAATACACAGCTGTCACACAGGTGGCTAGCACAGGTAAACAGAAAGCCTTAAATAGATAGATGACAGATGGCTGTGTAACAGATGACTGGCACATATATGAGATAAGCAATACAACAACTGTGACACAGCTAGGTTAACACAGGCAATAAGAAAGAATTGTAGCTAGATGAATATGACAATGATTCACACAAGTATACAAATCAGATGAGCATGTAAGTGCGGAATGTAAAGTACTTAAGAGAGACAAGGGATTTTTCACCAAAGTTCCCACTCTTTTCAGAGATGGTACGTCTCCGTTGGAGAGGCTACTCTGAAGAGATCGCCAGCACTGAATCATGCTTGTTCTCCGAGTACTTGAGTTTTCAGGTCTCTTTTTCTTGCTTGTAGAAGTCCTTTCGCCTTGTAGCAGGTATACCTCAAATCACCTTCACAGACTACTGCACCAGCCCACACAAGCTTGGGTGGTCACAGCAACTCCTACACTTATCTAGGAGTAGATACTCCAAGAAAGAATTTGCAATAGCAACTCTTGGAGGAACCAGTGCTCACTGCTCAAAGCTTTAACTCTCACTTGAACCAAGACTTTGGAAGGTTTGCTTCTGTTTAGGAGAAAAGATGTTTGCAACTGTCGAAATGGATTGCAGAGATTTGGCAAAGGTTGGGGTCTGAGACCTCCCCTGGTCCTTTATATATAGAGTCCACAGGCACCTGACCATTACACTCATACCACGTAGGATTAAGTGGGGCACCGGTGACATAGCTAATCACAACGCACAATGGTAACTGGCTCAGGAAGACCGACACCTGTGTCACCGGAGGCTGACACAGGTGAAACCCTAACTGACGTAGCCTCACTACTCAGCCCGGTCTTGACACACTATGTGCCCTCAGCGCACACACCAACTCTGATACCTACTTAGGAGAGAACCTCCAACAGTCTTCTGACTTGGCAGACAGACTATTACAGTGCAGTTCCCTTAGCATTTACAAACTCTCCCCTAGCACAGAGATGTACTTGAATTATAAAGCGGTAGTTTCACCTGTGACACAGCTGTGCCAATCAGGTAACTTTGCCTCTTGGGTTTTAGGAAACTAGCCACAGCAGTGTGCTAGCACAACCCAGTTTCATACTTATGTAAAACTGTTGTTTACAGGGCTACTGACCTCAAAACATCAGTGCCACTATCCAACACTCTGAGAATTTGAGCAATAGAACCTCCAATAATCATTGCTACTTCATCCTTCTTAGTAGTACAGGTGTTTCCTAAGGACTCAAGAAAACTAGCTGATCCGCGATTACTAGCGATTTCAACTTCATGTTCCCGAGTTGCAGAGAACAATCCGAACTGAGGCAATCTTTCCGGGGGTCAGAATTCCTTCCAATTCGAAAGTCCCAAATGATCCGAGGAGCGGAAAGAGAGGGATTCGAACCCTATTGAGGAGTTCTTTAATGCTCCAGTCAACAATCACAAATGTCAAGTGTATTGGACCGATTCTATGTTGCTTCGATTTAGCCGCCTGGTATATGACTTGGTTGCATGTTGAGGGCTTTATTTAGCTTTAGTAAAGGAAAAAGAGCCAGCCTTCTTGCCTGCCTTCAGTTCATGCCTTCAGGCCGGCCTGCTCTTGCCTATGAATGAGATGCCTACTTCCCATTAAGTCAAAATACATTTTGGGCACTGCTTCTTTGATTACAGCAACAATAACGTCACCAATATGAGCATATCAGTGATTACCAGCTCCTAAGATTCAAATACATATCAATTCAATAGCCCCACTCCGTTGTTATCTGCTACATTCAAAAGGGTCTGAGTGAGATGGATCTTGCAAACCTAGGCTTCAGCTTCACTACTACAGAACGGCCGATCCGAGACGGGCTGAAACAAGCATCCCAGATGGTTGGCCACTCCATCTGAAATTGGTGGTCTGTGATGACACAGGTCATCGCAGATGGGTGGGCTACCCATCTGTGATAACCATTCATCCTAGACGGGTCGACTCAACCACCCGTCTGCGATAACCATTCATCCCAGACGGGCAATATCTCTGACCCGTCTCGGATGACTGCTATCACAGACGGGTTTAACTGTTGACCCGTCTGGGATGGGTGTGTACAGAGGGTATAACTCTGCTATTTTGTGGCTAGCCTTAGGAATTGCTAGCCATGTCCTCTGAAACAGCAGATGTATATTGTACAAAATATTTACATATTTAACACAGATACAGATAGATACATTCACAGACAGTGATACACTGAAACAATCACATACTTGGACATGATATATACATTCACAATTGCTAGCTAGAAATGAGTCACACCGTTCAGAATTGAGAGCTCGCTGCCAACAATCGCATACTTCAATGTTTAAAAGGAAAGTTACAAGAGAGTGCTAAGTACATAGATGAAAGACAATACTACTCTGCTAAGCCGCCACCATAGAACTCGCCATCAGGATTGATGATTTGTGTATTGATGAAGAAGGCAAAAATCCCTCGAATGTGCTTGAGTTGAGCTTCATCAATTGTGGTATTTTCAATCTTCCACGCCTGTTGCTGTCATAAAATCAATAAGGATTACAAAATTACAAAATGTAAACAAACTCAAAATAATGCTTGCATTTGGGTATACCTCCTCATCTAATTTTGCTTAACGAAATCCGCGATAGCCTCCATGTGGTAGCAAACGTTAGAATCCACATAGGTTTGTCGCCTTGGGTTGTTGTTTGCACTAAAACAACAAACAAATATACGTTAGCTAAGAAGAATCTATTATGAAGCATGTCAATATGCTATATTAACATAGTAATGGATATTGTTTATAGCGTAATTTGGCTTTAGGGTTTATTCAGTTGGCCAAATTAATTTTGCCATTGGAGGTTAAGATAATGGACTAACAAGATGTGGATTTAATGTTAAACTCTTAATGCAGGCTTGACTATTTCAGCACCAGGTGGCTATGCCATCAAGTAGCGAGTAGTACCTCCGGGCACCAAGCATTGGCGGGCCCAAGTACTCATAGCCCGAGTACCCGTGATGCCGAGTTCCCGAGTACTGGTGTTCACATCCCCGAGTACCGAACACTGGCGTCCCCGAGCACCAGTGTGCCCGAGTACTGAGTACTCATTCCCGAACACTGACGTTCCCGAGCACCAGTGCGCCCGAGTACCGGGTGCTCGCGTTCCCGAGTACTGGTGTTCCCGAGTACTGATGACCCCGAGTACTGGTGTTCCCGAGTCCCCGAGAAGGTCCAAACCGGACTCCGAGTGGCTGGAGCCGAGTCCTTCTTAGCAGAACCAAGTCATGGCGCTATCGAGTTGATCTACGGATGGGTTGATACGACGAGTCATTACTTCCAAGACTTAACCAATGCCAGAGACTTCAGCTTGGGGAACAAGAAACCACGGGTGATCACAGAAGGAAAGTTCATTGCGGATTCGGAAAGATACTCGGTTTATATGGAAAGGAGGTCTCGTACACGAGGAGGAGTCCTGATCACGGTGATCAAATTACTTAAAGAAAGGGAAATTACATAAACGTTAGAATCAGGATCCGTTAGGAAAGGAAAGTAACATATCTATATTCAGTTAGGATCAGGAGTCCCGATCTCCTACGGAAAGACCAACTGCCCTATAAATATGTAAAGGGTGACGGCCGATTAGATGCAAACAATCGACACAAATCAATCTATTACCTTTACCTTTTACCTTTTTCTTAGCAGTAGATCTTTGCTGTTTTGCACTGAAAAACAGTCGTTTCTTCTTCACGAAAGCAAGAAGATCTTTGTTGCTTTGCTCGAAAAGCAATCGTTCATCGTACACGAAAATACGATAGTTATCCACCCTTTGTTGCTTTGCTCGGAAAGCAATCGTTTATCGTACACGAAAGTACGGTTGGCGACTCCACGTATCTAGGTATTCCGCGGATCCAATTTTCGTGCGAACACAATTGGCGACTCCGCTGGGGATAGAAGAAAAGAGCTACATAATGAATACCGACTCCAAGGACGGGAGCATCGTCAACCCCGACAATATCATCGCTGTCATGCTCGACGGCCTATCTGAAGATGAACGGCGAGAGATTGAACGCCAATTCGAAGAAGAGCAGGCGGAATGACTCCGGCAAAAGCTGGCCGGCTACCAGAAGACGAGGAACGGCGTCATCAAAAAGGTAGTCATGCCGAGTCCTGCTTCTGCGCTCAACACCGAGGTAAGTAAACTGACTTGTTCTGAAGACATTGCCCATCTGATTGACGTGTCGGTAGCTAGTAAGTATGGTTTTTGATATCGATAATACGGCACAAAACACTCTCCCAAGTAATGACTAGCTGATTTGATGACTTCAAAGAACAACTCACTAAGGATCTGAAGAGTAGTCTGCAGCATCAGGTTAGGTCGATGGTGTCACGGGTCAATGACGAACATCGGGGTAAATGGCCAATGTACCCGGACGCTAATGGAATTAATCACCTAATGGAAACTACTTCGGCAATCACTACGGCTACTATTCTGACTTCGGCGTACCAGAGCCTTACCAACGACAACCAGAGTCTTAGCCTTAATACACATGTGCCACAACCGTATTACCAGACAGTAGCATACAGCACACCATCTATACCACCTCTTGGTACCGGAGTCCCCCATGGGCCGGTTCCAGATTCATATTTTAATCCACCACAAGTCCAACCCATGTTGCTGGAAAGGACTTCGTATTCACATGTTACACCAGTGCCACCAGCCAATACAAGTTTTAAGGACCAACTCGCCAGAGCACTCAGGGAACTCGGTGTAGAACCCAAGGGCAAGACACGTGCTTATCAGAAGCCGTACCCTGAATGCTTCGACACGACGCCGTATCCCCGCGGTTTTAGGGTTCCAGATTTTGTTGAGTTCACCGGGGAAGAGGGTAGATCCACGTTCGAGCACGTAGGGCAATTTTTGGTATAATGTAGTGAAGTCGGCACATCAGATCTCTACAGGGTCAAGCTTTTTCCCTTGTCATTATCTGGTATAGCCTTCCTTCACATGGTTTACGTCGCTCGCTCCCACAACATGGACGCAATTAGAGCAAAAGTTTCACGAATACTTTTTTAGTGGCGAGACTGAGCTTAGGCTCTCGGACTTGACAATGGTTAAACAAAAATACAATGAACCGGTGTATGATTACATTAGAAGATTCAGGGAGGTTAAAAACCGGTGTTTCAGTTTGACCATAGCCGAAAAAGACCTAGCCGACCTCGCTTTTTCAGGCTTGCTCGCTCATATTAGGGATAGGTTAGAAGGTCAAGAGTTTTCGAATATTAATCAAGTCTTACAGAAAGCCGTGACATAGGAGAACCGTGCTAAGGAAGTTAAGCAGTATAGCTGGTTTGGGGATAACAAGAACAAAAGCAAGGAAAAGCCTGTGGTTAATATTATATCGTATGATGATGACTCGGCTAGTGAGGATGATGTGGATATATGCATAGCCGAGTGGGTTCAGGCACCCAAGTCGAAACCGTTTGCTTGTTCTGCTTTAAAACCTACACCTACTCGGAGAGAAGAAATGAAGTACACCTTTGATGTTAGCAAGTGCGATAAGATTTTTGACATGCTCCTGCAAGGAAATCTGATCCGAGTGAGGGAAGGACATGTATTTCCATCGGCAGACGACTTGGGCAAAAGAGCTTATTGCAAGTGGCACAACTCTTTCTCTCATGCCACTAACGACTGCAATGTGTTTCGTCTACAGGTGCAATCGGCCATTAATGACGGACGATTGACATTTGCTCAGAGTACCAAGATGAAACTTGATAGCGATCCTTTTCCGATCAATGTGATCGATTTGGAGAAGAAGAAGGTGTTAATTCGGTCAAACCAGGCCGAGTCGACAAAAGGAAAGAACGTCATCATTGACGATGATGCTGCTCCAAGGATGATCAAACCAAAAAATCCAGAAGTCGGAGTCTGGAAGGTCAACCAAGGAAAGGGGCACGTCGCAAAGCCAAAGCCGACAGTGAAACAATTGCTGGACAAATATACCTCACTCACGTCCAACAATGTGTTCCCTCGGCTCAGAAGCACTAAGCGTCCTAGGTCGCCTCCACGACCAGGGTTCGGTGCTCCCGAGTACTGGCAAGAAGGCCCATACGTCCAGCCACCATGCTTCACAATGGGTCCTCCATATTGGGGATGCGCGCCTCCGTGCTACCCACAGTTTCCTCCATGGGGTTTCAATCCCTGGGCGCCACATCCCGTTGGACCAATCGGCATTGCCCAGCCGAGTTGGGTCCCATGAAGGCCCGAGTTCAGGGCACATCCACAAGGGAAGATGACTCGGTTTAACCCAAGAACCAAACTGCCGGATGAGGTTGCCACTCGGCGTAAGGGACTCGACGCCTTGAGTCACTCGGCAACTTGCCGATTAAGCGTGTCTGGGTGCCGGTCAAGCATGACGAGTCCAAATCAGGCAGTACCACCACGGCCCAGCTCGCGCCCGACGCGGACGAAACGGGTGTTACCTGAGTTCCGGAAGGCAGTCGGCATGAACAGCCCGTTGCGTTGGCCAGCCAGCAGGTCAACTCGATATCACCATCAGGAACTCGACGTATACAATCCGGCACGATGGACAGCTCAGACGTCCCAGAGACCAGCAGCGCAGCCAGAGCCGGCACACGGAAAGGTGAAGTCGACAAGCCAGTGCTGAAGAAGCAAGCTGGCAACATCAAGTCGGTTGAACCAGGAGCGAGGCCAAAACCCCAATGGTGCCCCACAGGACTAACGCATACTCAGAAGCAGAGGGTACAACAACTGCGGACACTCGAGCTCAGAGAGGCGCTGGTCGAGAAGAAGCGCGGTGAGTGGTTCAACCAAGCAAGGCCGATGACACCGGTGAAGATGACTTGGAAGGAGAAGCGCATTGCGAAGGAAGGAGACGTGGCTAGTGGCGATGTCAGGGAAATACCCGCCGATATGGATGTCAACATGGTGTTCGAGTTGCCCATGGATTTTTGTGCACCTGAGTCGGAAGTTGCAGAGCTCGTTCTTGGTCCAAGTAATGCTATATTTGAGAAACCCGAAAAGCATGGGCAACACTTGAAGCCTCTGTTCATCAAGGGCCACATCGATGGAAGACCTATCGGCCGCATGCTCGTTGATGGCGGCGCTGGGGTCAACATCATGCCTCTTTCGGTTTTCTCCAAGTTAGGCCGAAAGGAGTCCGAGTTGATGAAGACCAACATGGGACTGAGCGGGTTCTCAGGGGAACTATTTGAGGCCAGAGGCATACTATCTGTAGAGCTTACAGTTGGGAGCAAAACCTTGCCGGCTGCTTTCTTCGTCATCGACGTCAAAGGCCGATATAATGTGCTTCTGGGACGTGATTGGATTCATGCAAATTGCTGCATCCCTTCCACTATGCACCAATGCTTGATCCAGTGGGTAGAGGATGATGTAGAGATCATCAAGGCAGACAACTCAGCTTGCATCGCTCTTACTGAAACAACGGTTGATTGGCAACACGGCGATATGAGATGCTTATCAGGTAGGAATTTATCAGATTACGATTACATCAGTATCGGTAGGGATGGGTTTGTACCGATACAGGCGTAGCCAGCTTGTATAGCTCAGCTCAATGACTTATCTTTATTAGCAATGAATAAAGAAGATAGCATTAAGTGGTTGCAAAAGCGCACTGAAGAGTATCGTTCCGGGAGGAGTGATATGCATGAGACCATTGAAGACTTTGATGACATGGAAAAACTCGGATAAGGATTCTCATTGGCCGACCCACTTGAAGAAGTCGACATTGGTGACGGAAGAGTTCCTCGACCTACGTTCATTAATGCCAATATGGAAGTCGGTCAGAAGGACGAGGTATGCACATTCTTAAAGAATTTATTGACTGCTTCGCTTGGAATTACACTGAAATGCCTAGGTTGAGTAGAAGTCTAGTCGAGCACAAATTACCTATTAAGTCGGGTTTCAGGCCACACAAGCAACCACCTAGGCGTTTCAACCCTAATCTATATGACCGTATCAAAGAAGAAGTCGATCGACTGGTGAAAGCCGGGTTTATTCGGCCGTGTAGGTATGCCGAGTGGATCTCTAATATTGTGCCGGTCGAGAAGAAAAACACTGGTAAAATTAGAGTATGCATCGACTTTAGGGATTTAAATAAGGCTACTCCTAAAGATGAATATCCCATGCCAATAGCCGACATGTTAATAAACGACTCTTCGGGACATAAGGTGATTAGCTTTTAGACAGCAATACCGGGTACAATCAAATCTTTATGGCTGAAGAGGACATGTTTAAGACTGCCTTTCGTTGCCCCGGTTTTGTCAGATTGTTTGAGTGGGTTGTCATGACATTCGGGTTAAAGAATGCCGGTGCCACGTATCAACGAGCTATAAACTTGATATTTCATGATCTTCTGGGCATAGTGTTGGAAGTATACATTGATGATGTCGTCGTTAAGTCGGATGGATTTGATCATCATTTAGCCAACTTACGACTAGCCTTTGAAAGGATGCGTCGGTATGGGTTGAAGATGAACCCGCTCAAATGTGCTTTTGGGGTGTCGGCCGGCAAGTTCTTAGGGTTCATAATTCATGAACATGGTATAGAGATTGACCCTAAGAAGATAGAAGCCATCAGGAGGTTGGAAGAACCCACATGCAAAAAGGATGTGCAGAGTCTACTGGGGAAAATAAATAAATTAAGACGATTTGTATCTAACCTGGCGGGAAAGATTGAATCGTTTGTCCCTTTACTCCGGCTAAAGCACGAAGCCGAGTTCACTTGGGGGGGGGGCAGAGCTGCGAGATGCTTTCGATAACATTAAGACATACTTGTCGAGCCCTCCGGTGCTCCGTGCACCCAAGTCGGGCCTACCGTTCCGATTGTATATTGCTGCCCAAGACAAGGTGATCGGCGCGGTTTTAACTCAAGAGGTCGACAAGAAAGAGTGCATCATTGCATACTTGAGTCGTCGTCTGCTCGACACCGAAAGTCGGTACGTGTTTATTGAGAAGTTATGCTTATCTTTGTTCTATGCATGTACCAAGTTTCGGCACTATCTGCTTTCGAGTACTTGCGTGGCAGCTTGCCAAGTCGACGTAGTCAAATATATGTTGCAACAACCGATTCTTAGTGGTAGGATTGGGAAATGGGCTTATGCATTGATAGAATACGATCTAACATATGAGTCGCTGCGTTCTATGAAAGGTCAAGTCATCGCCAACTTCATTGTTGATCATAGAACCTGATGAAGAAAATATTAATTATGTCAGCGTGTGCCCATGGAAGCTTTATTTTGATGGATCGGTGTGTAGAAGCGGGCAAGGTATTGGCAATGTGTTAATTTCACCAAACAATGTTGTTTATGAAACATCAGTCCGATTAGAATATCCTTGCACTAATAACCAGGCAGAATATGAAGCATTGGTGTTTGGTTTACAAAATTTGGTAGATATGGGTGTAAAAGACATAGATGCTTTTGGGGATTCGTTGCTAGTAGTTCAGCAAGTTAATGGAGAGTTTCAGTGTTTTGATGGGCTACTAAATAGTTACCTAGGCCGATGTTTAGATATAATCAAGTCCCTAGATACTTTCACTATCAGCCATGTGCCTAGGGAAGATAATTCTAAAGCTAATTTTCTAGCACAGCAAGCATCCGGGTATCAAGTCGGCAGAGGAACATTCTTTATATCAAAGGAACCGATGCTAGCTGCTGTTAGAGGCAAGGCCGACTTGTTTGAAGTCGGGGCCGACTTGTCGGATCTCGAAGCCAACTTGCCTAGAAGCGACACCGACTCGATAGGCACTAGTTCAGTACAAGAATCACAAGTAGCCGAGTCGGTGGGCAACTTAGAATTTAATGATTGGAGAGTACCTCTAGCTAGTTATTTGAAGGATCCGAGTCAAACAAGGGATAGGAAGATTTGGCGGCAAGCTATAAAATATACCTTGTTGAATGACGAGTTATATCGCCGAACAATAGATGGAGTACTGTTAAAATGTTTGGGTCCCGACCAGTCGAGAGTAGCTATGGGGGAAATACACGAAGGAATATGTGGAACACATCAGTCAGCCCCTAAGATGCAATGGCTATTGAAAGGAGCAGGTTTCTATTGGCCGACGATGTTGAAAGATTGTTTTCAATACTATAGAGGGTGTGAAGCATGCCAGAAGTTCGGAAATGTGCAATTGGCACCCGCGGCTATGATGAATCCTATTATAAAGCCATGGCTGTTTAGAGGGTGGGGTTTGGACTTCATTGGTCAGATACATCTTGCTTCTTCTAAGGGTCATCGCTTCGTTCTTGTGGCTACGGATTATTTTACTAAATGGACTGAAGCAGTTCCTCTAAAGAATATGACCCATAAGGAAGTAATTAGTTTTGTTCTAGAACACATTATTCATAGGTTCGGCATTCCTCAAACTCTGACGATTGATCAGGGTGCTTCTTTTATGTCTCACCAAGTTAGTGAGTTTGCCAAGTCCTTTGGAGTCAAATTGCTGAACTCGTCGCCTTATTATCCCAAACCAATGGACAGGCCGAGTCTAGCAATAAAACTTTGATTAAGCTTATAAAGAAGAAAATTGAAGAGCATTCGAGAAGGTGGCATGAAGTACTTTCGGAGACCCTGTGGGCTCATCGAATATCTAGACATGGAGCAACCCGAGTGACACCATATGAATTAGAGTATGGACAGGAAGCAGTGCTACCCGTGGAGGTTAACTTGCAAGCCCTTAGAGTAGCCAGACAAAATGACTTGTCGGCTGTGGATTACAATAATTTGATGCTAGACAGGATAGATGAAGTCTCGGAAGAAAGACTAAGAGCCCTGCGGGAGATTGAAAAGGAAAAATTAAGAGTAGCTAAAGCTTACAATAATAGGGTGAGAGAGAAATCATTTCAGGTAGGAGACTTGGTATGGAAAACGATTTTACCTGTTGGAACCAGAAGCAATAAATTTGGCAAATGGTCACCGAGTTGGGAAGGCCCGTATAGGGTTGTAGAGATTGTCCCTGGAAATTCTTATTTTGTGCAAAATCTGCAGGGAGAGGGTTTACCTAAAGCTCTCAACGGAAAATATCTTAAGAAGTATTATCCCAGCGTATGGCAGGAGGCTTGATAGTCCTAAGGCCGATATGACATTTAAGATATCGCCCTGAACAATACTGTGGTTCGTTGCATTTTCGGTAAATACCATTATACCGAAAACAGGGGGCATGTGTTTATAGCGTAATTTGGTTTTAGGGTTTATTCAGTTGGCCAAATTAATTTTGCCATTAGAGGTTAAGATAATGGACTAACAAGCTGTGGATTTAATGTTAAACTCTTAATGCAGGCTTGACTATTTCAGCACCGGGTGGCTATGCCATCAAGTAGCGAGTAGTACCTCCGGGCACCAAGCATTGGCGGGCCCAAGTACTCATAGCCCGAGTACCCGTGATGCCGAGTTCCCGAGTACTGGTGTTCACATCCCCGAGTACCGAACACTGGCATCCCCGAGCACCAGCGCGCCCGAGTACCGAGTACACATTCCCGAACACTGACGTTCCCAAGCACCAGTGCGCCCGAGTACCGGGTGCTCGCGTTCCCGAGTACTGGTGTTCCCGAGTACTGATGACCCCGAGTACTGGTGTTCTCGAGTCCCCGAGAAGGTCCAAACCGGACTTTGAGTGGCTGGAGCCAAGTCCTTCTTAGCAGAACCAAGTCACGGCGCTATCGAGTTGATCTACGGATGGGTTGATACGACGAGTCATTTACTTCCAAGAATTATCCAACGCCAGAGACTTCAGCTTGGGGAACAAGAAACCGCGGGTGATCACAGAAGGAAAGTTCATTGCGGATTTGGAAAGATACTCGGTTTATATGGAAAGGAGGTCTCGTACACGAGGAGGAGTCCTGATCACGGTGATCAAATTACTTAAAGAAAGGGAAATTACATAAACGTTAGAATCAGGATTCGTTAAGAAAGGAAAGTAACATATCTATATTCAGTTAGGATCAGGAGTCCCGATCTCCTACGGAAAGACCAACTGCCCTATAAATATGTAAAGGGTGACGGACGATTAGATGCAACAATCGACACAAATCAATCTATTACCTTTACCTTTTACCTTTTTCTTAGCAGTAGATCTTTGCTGTTTTGCATTGAAAAACAGTCGTTTCTTCTTCACGAAAGCAAGAAGATCTTTGTTGCTTTGCTCGAAAAGCAATCGTTCGTCGTACACAAAAGTACGATAGTTATCCACCCTTTGTTGCTTTACTCGGAAAGCAATCGTTTATCGTACACGAAAGTACGGTTGGCGACTCCACGTATCTAGGTGTTCCGCGGATCCAATTTTCACGCGAACAAATATATATGTATCAGAAAGTCAAATTTATGTCGCAACTTGGACCCTTTGCCACTTCTCTCTCCATGAGCTTTGTAATCGATGAACGCCTGGTCAAGTATGTCGTGAATCGGCCCAAAGTCACGTGAAGGATCTCGTGAGGAATCAAGGTATATAACCCTGTTTCATTTTGGTACAAGTACGACCAAAACCCAATGGTAGCTGCATATATATAGACGTACTACCAAATCAGCTTTGTGATATATGCATAATGATGAAATTATAAGTATTGGATGCGATGCAACACTTACCCTGTGTTGAAGGGAAATACAATGTACTCTTTATCCTTTTGAGACAATATTGCATGCTTAACATACTCCAGAACTTGCTCTTTGTTGTCTCTAATATTTCTCCAAGTCACCCTTGCCAGGTCAATGAACCCGATAGGTTCCTTGTTAAGTCTGGCTTCAGTGTGCATGTATCTATGCAAAATGAAAAATCATGTCACGGCTTCATTAAGTTGCATAGGTATGGAGAAAACTGATTGACTGAGAAGTTGTAGACTTAAATGTCCAGCATCTCAACAGGTTCTGCTCCAGGGCGTCGAGGTTGAAGAGTTCGAATAGGTCTTCAAACTACACATAGAGAAGACTTTCGAGCAAGTAAAAGGGAAGACGCACCCCCGACATCGACTTTCGACTAGTTATAGATTCCATCTAGATTAGCCTTTTCCCCTTGTACTCTATCTCGAGATCAATACAGAGACCCATAGGACATAGGGATATGGTTGTTATCCTCAGGGAGGTGCAAACCTATCTAAAATCATTGGCTCTCAATGACTTGGCTTGGCTCGACGGTTTACCGATCGTCGACAGATGGCGCCGACCAAAGGGATCCATTCAGCCAACAGATGGCGCCAACCATGGGGATCCCTTCAGCCAGTGTCATCAAGTCTCTGTTGACATCATCACCAAAGATCATGACAAGATCCGGCTTCTCAGACGAGGGGTTCTACGACAACTTCACCCCTCCGATTGATCAGGAGCCGATGAACGATCTGGTGGATCTAGGCAATTTCTCCCCTGACGACGAGTCTAACAATGACGTAAGTCATTTCTATGTCGGTCTTTGGTAAATTAGCTATGTCGGTCTTTGGTAAATTAGCTTTCTCGTAAAGTACCTACCGAAGAGTCATCGCTCCATTAAAAACATGGACAACCAAAACGAAAATGAAAAACAAGTTATAAAGAGTAGTACCACATGTTTACCAAGAAGCTTCTCCCTAGTTTCTCGGTCCCTATACTGGAGAAACCATATCTAGTTTGTGAAATTTCTTATCCAATAGCCTGAGTGATACAAGTAGCCAAAAGTAGTAATCATTCAAATTGAAGCATCTAGTTCGCCTCTAGTTCGCCCATCGACTTGACCAAAGAACCTCGGTCTTTGAATCACAGCAGCAGCAAGCCAGCAACGCCTCTGCAGTGACAACATCAGGAAAAGAACAAGATGTTGTCCTAGATCCTTCAGTTCCCCAATCCCCATCCACTTGTAGCTGAAACAAGCCAAGTGCTAGTCTCATCTCTATGTCATTGTGCCAGTGCCTCCAAGCTAGCTCCTCCTGCTCCTACCACACCTAGGTTCCTGCCTTCTTCCTCCTGCAACTCCAAGATCCAATTCAACCCAAGAAACCAATCCAAGATTAAGCCATGTGATGCTGCGAGTGCGGCTGGTACGATGCCTTCTGTGACACTCACAGCCCCTGCATCTCCTACGACGTGCATGAGACCATCCTCCACTACGCTGCCTACCTCATCGTCCTTGCCGTATCAATCTTTTCGTCATCCTCCTCACCGCCTACGGCTTCATCTGCTAAGCCACTGTTATAGTCGAGGATGCCTCACTTACCCACCTCGCGCTATTGACCTCCCCAGCCACGGCGTTCACCTACAACCTCTCTCTCACGCTCACGATCTCTAGCAAGAACTGGGCCATGAGTGTCAGGAACACCCAGCCGCTCGAGGTTGGATATAGCTTTGATGGCCAGCGGTTTGACTGCATCAGGCTCGTTGATGAGGGGGACACACACCATGCCGGGAAGACCCGAGTGTACCACCTTGTCTCTGATGCCGACGCCACCTACGTCGCACTCAGAAACGCCGGCATGGTCGAGTTCAGGAAGGAGAATGCGACGGGGGTGTTCCAGGTGGAGGTACGCTCTCCTGCGAGGTCAAGTACTAGGCGCACTTCACCAAGTGCAAGTTCGCAGCCACCTGCCCGCTCAAGCTGCAGCTCTGTAAGTACCGACGATCCTTCCACATAGACACATGACGCGCTACAATAGAAGATGGGAAATGGAAGTACGCCTTCGGCAGTAGGTGGAGTGCTGCATAGTCGTGTGGGTTTGGTGGAACCAGCTGGCACCACAACCATATAAGCTAGGTTTGTATCCGAGATCAAACTACGAATTGAAAAGAATGAAAGCTTGATTTGTCACCTCTCTCTCTCTTTTCTCCTCCACCTCCGGTTTTATTGCACACCCACAAAGCAACGATTATCGATCACGTCATAGTGGTCACCGGCAACAAGGGGAATTAAACATTGTATCAGAGGTCGGGTTGAGTCCTGTCTTGCAAGAGTTGCTCAGTTGTAGCCAAATATCGCAAGGTTTCTTGTGCCGGTAGGAACCTGGAGGAGTCTTCGATTTCAATCAATTATGACTCTGGGATCAGGTAAATCCATCATCGGTTGGCTAGACTTGGTAAGCAACCACTGTGGTACCTCCAAAACCATCCCGGCAGATGCAGTACGTCTTGACCTCCATAGCTGAGCTCGAGCAGCGCTCCGGGACCACAATCATATCATTGAAGGAGAGCATCGACCTGCTCGTTTCGAAGATCAACTCTATCGACACCACGTAGAAGCAGATGAAGGTCCAGATGGATCTGCAAGCTCAAGTATTGGCCGATCAACAACGCTTCATCGAGGCGATGGATCGTAGCCATAGGCTTGTTGCCAAGTAGATGACAACCACTGCTCAAGCTATGGCATGACTCACGCTCAGGCTTCTGGTTGACGACGACACCTACGATGACTTGCGTGAGTCCTTGTCTCGCGCCGCAGATTTGCATGCACGGCAACTATGCATCTTGATGTTAACACCATGCTATGGTATCAGGCATACAAATTGCGTCATGTTGTGGGTGACTCGACACAATTCATGTCCACAGTAGATGAGGCATTTGGTGTAGCCGAGTACAAGGAGTCCATAACAGAGTTGCTTTCTCTGAAACAACGCGGCATTGTTTAGGAGTACAAAGTGCAATTCTAGGAGTGCATGTATAGAGTTTCTACTCATAATCCATACTATGATGAGACGTTCTTTGTCTCGAGGTCTCAAAACTGAACTCCAGGGCATGGTGGAGTCCTAGGTGCCTGAAACCTCACAGCGCGCCATTCTGCTAGCCAAGTTTCACCAGGATGTTTTGGCTCGTACCAAGCCTTGGGCAGCTAGGCATGTCGGTGCTGCCAAGCAAGATAATACTGCTTTGAAGAATGCTGCTATCAAGTACCCAGGCAAGCCTGCTCAACCTGAATTGTGGAAAGATAGGCAACTTAAAGATTATAGGTGTGCTAATACATGCCATTGAAGTTGACATCTCAAACACTGTTCTCTCTGACAAATTCCTAGATATGTTAGAAAGGAATGATCCAGTTGATGCTACACAAATGAGCATGTCCATTCATGCTCTCTCTGGCACAGAATCAGTGGACACTATAAGGACCTGAGCATTGGTGGACAATCAAGTAATGCTCATCCTCCTAGATTCAGGCAATAGTCAAAGCTTCCTTAATGCCTCTTTTGTCAGCAGCATTCAGTATTAGCCTCAGTCTTGCTCTACTACAATAGTTAAGGTAACAAATGGGGAAATATTCCAGTGTAAGCAATGGATTCCCAATATGTCTTGGTGGGCACAAGGCCATACCTTCAATTCTGATATGAGAATAGTTGCATTAGGTGCTTATGATGCAATCGTGGGAATCGATTGGCTCCAGCAACTTAGTTCAATGCTCTGCAATTGGAAGAAAAAATAAGTAACGTTTCAGCACAAGGGCCATCAAATCTCTTTGCAATATGTGAAGCCTCCTAAGACCACTAGGATAGCTGAATTAACCTTGTCAAGTGACATCACGGCAATGAAATCTGGGCTCTTGCAGTAATACAAGAAGAACCAGAAATTTGTACCACCGAAATACCACCTGCCGTAACATCTTTACTGGCTGAACATGAGGATGTATTCCAGGAACCTCAGGGTCTTCCACCTGTGAAAGAATATGATCATGCTGTCACCCTAAAGCCTAATGTTGTTCCAGTTAATGCCAGACCCTATAGATACTCTCTAATGCACAAGGATCAAATTGAGCATCAAGTAGCAGCAATATTAACCTTTGGAGTTATTACTCATAGTATGAGTTCCTCTGCCTCACTAGTCCTGCCCGTGCAAAAGAAGGATGGGTCCAGGCGCTTTTGCCTTGATTATCACAGACTCAATGAGCTGACAGTGAAATACAAGTTTCCTATGCCAGTTATAGACGACTTGGTGGATGAGTTGGCTAATACAAATTACTTCTCAAAGGTGGACTTGCGTGCTGGTTATCATCAAATTTGAATGCACAACGAAGATGAGAATGAAATAGCTTTCAAGACCCATCAAGATCATTATCAATGAAGGGTCATGTCATTTGGTTTAAACAACACCCTAGCCACATTTTAATGTGTCATGAACTCAGTGCTCAGCCCCTATTTATGCTGTTTTGTCTTGGTATTCATGGATGACATCCTTGTTTACAGCTCATCTTTGGAGACACAAGTTGAGCATCTGATAGAGGTTCTAAGTATTCTCAGAGAACACAAGATGTTGGTCAAAAGATCTAAATGCACATTTGCACAGAAAAGCTTGGAATATTTGGGGCACATAATCTCAGATAGGGGAGTAGCTACTAACCCATGAAACACTTTGGCCATGAACTCTTGGCCACAACCTACTTATGTGACTGAATTAAGGGGGTTCCTGGGTCTCACTGGGTCTATAGGAAATTTGTTCAAAATTATGACAACATTGCCAAACCTCCGACAAGCTTGTCGAAAAAGAAAGCATTTGAGTGGAGTGAACAAGTTACTGTTGCTTTTCAGCATCTCAAACAGGCCATGATGCACACTTCAGACTTAGCACTTCCTGATTTTCAAAAATAGTTTGAGGTAGAAACTAATGCTTGTGATACAGGTGTAGGGCTATATTAATGCAGAAAGGACACCCTATTGCATTCCTTAGCAAGGCACTGGGCATCCAAAATCAACAGCTATCCATTTATGAACAAGAACTCTTGGCCTTAATTATGGCCATGGACAAATGGCGCCCATATTTGCAAAGAGAAGAATTTGTGATCAAAACGGACCACCAAAGCTTGACTTATCTTGATGCACAGCAGCTAGATTCTCCAATGCAACACAAGGCCATGAAAAAATTGATGGGCTGCAGTTTAGAATCATGTACAAGAAAGGTGCATAAAATTGGGCAGCTGATTCTTTATCAAGAGTGGCTCATTTGATGGCCATGCAGACTGTTTCTGCTGTTAGACCTGCTTGGGTTCAAGAGGTTCTCAACTCCTATGCTACAGATCCCGAAGCTCAGCTGAAACTACAGCAGCTTGCTCTGGTCAGTCCTGATGAACAAGGGTTCATGTTGCAGGATGAGTTAATTAAAAAGAATGGTTCTATCTGGATTGGCACCAACTCTGCCCTATAGACCAAGTTAATTTCAGCATTCCATGCAAGCAGAGTGGGGGGACATTAAGGAATCAAAGCTATTCACCACAGACTCAAAAGAATGTTTGCTTGGTCTGGCATAAAAATGGATGTAGACAACTTCGTTAAAACAATGTATTGTCTGTCAGAAGGCCAAGCATGAAAATTTTCACCCTTGAGGTTTGCTTCAACCTCTGCCCATTCCACAGAAACCATGGCACACTACTATAGAACGACCCATCTGAGACGGGCTGAAACAAGCATCCCAGACGGTTGGCCGCTTCGTCTGAAATTGGTGGTCTGTGATGACACAAGTCATTGTAGACAGGTGGGCCACTAGTCTGCGATAACCGATCATCCTAGACGGGCCGACTCAATGAACCATCTGTGATAACCACCTATCCCAGACGGGTCGACTCTACCACCTGTCTGCGATAACTGTTCATCCCAGACGGTCGTGTCGCTGACCCGTCTCGGATGACAGTTATCACAGACGGGTTCAACTGTTGACCCGTCTAGGATGGTTGTGTACAGAGGGCATAATACTACCTGTTTTGTGGCTAGCCTTAGGAATTGCTAGCCATGCCCTCTGAAACAGCAGATATATAATGCATAGAACACATATTTAACACAGATACAGATACATACATTCACAGACAATACACTGATCAAACAATCACATACTTCAATGTATAAAAGGAAAGTTGCAAGAGAGTCACAGCGCTAGCTAGATATATTCACAATTGCTAGCTAGAAATGAGTCATACGGTTCAGAATTGAGAGCTCGATCGCTGCCAACAACTGCATACTTCAATGTTTAAAAGGAAAGTTGCAATAGAGTGCTAAGTACATAGATGAAAGACAATGCTACTCTGCCAAGCCACCACCATAGAACTCACCATCGGGATTGATGATTTGCGTATTGATGAAGAAGGCAAAAATCCCTCGAATGCGCTTGAGTTGAGCTTCATCAATTGTATTAGTTTCAATCTTCCACGCCTCATCTAGTTTTCGCTTAGCGAAACCCGCGATTAGCTCCATGTGGTAGCAAACGTAGAATCCACATAGGTTTGTCCCCTCGGGTTGTTGTTTGCACTAAAACAAGAAACAAATATACGTTAGCTAAGAAGAATCTATTATGAAGCATGTCAATATGCTATATTAACATAGTAATGGATATATATGTAACGGAAAGTCAAATTTATGTCACAACTTGGACCCTTTGCCACTTATCCCTCCACGAGCTTTGTAATCGATGAACACCTGGTCAAGTATGTCGCGAATCGGCCCGAAGTCGCGTGAAGGATTTCACGAGGAATCAATGTATATAACCCTATTCCATTTTGGTACAAGTACGACCAAAACCCAATAATGGTAGCTGCATATATATAGACATACTACCAAATCATCTTTGTGATATATGTATAATGGTGAAATTATAAGTATTGGATGCGATGCAACACTTACTCTGGGTTGAAGGGAAATACGATGTACTCTTTATCCTTTTGGGACAATATTGCATGCTTAACATACTCCAGAACTTGCTCTTTGTTGTCTCTAATATTTCTCCAAGTCACCCTTGCCGGGTCAATGAACCCGATAGGTTCCTTGTTAAGTCTGGCTTCAGTGTGCATGTATCTATGCAAAATGACAAATCATGTCACGGCTTAATTTAGTTGCATAGGTATAGAGAAAACTGATTGACCGAGAAGTTATAGACTTACAATGTCCAGCATCTCAACAGGTTCTGCTCCAGGGCGTTGAGGGTGAAGAGTTCGAATAGGTCTTCAAAGTACATGTAGAACAACCCACCCATGTTCTGGTGGAAAAGGTGTTCCTCCTTGAAAGCGACTTTGAGGCATCGTGACATGGTTTGGCCAGGCTGTAGGTTGTTCGTCGTCGTCATATACCAATCATGCAACTTCTGACATGCCATTGAGTTCGATATGTCCTCTGGCGTGACGAAGACTTCTCCATTTACAAGTCGACGAGCCAGAGGCGTGAAAGCGAGATCATCCACTCTGTCTGGGTCAAACTCAAGTTCTTCCACTATCGCTAGTGCCTTCGATTTTTGGCTGCCCTTGGAAGTCTTGGGGGCACTACTATGACTCCTGCCCTTGCCAGTTTTGCTAGTCCCCTTAGCATAAGTGTGCTTCACCGGTGAAGGAACTGGTCTCATCTGTAGCACCTCCTTAGTCCCTATGGAGGTAGCGGGTGCTGGCTCTGCCGGCTTGACCAGAGATGAAGCTGGGTTATTAGCCCATTGCGCTGCCGCTACTAGCTCTATCGGGGTAGGGTTAACTTCGGGTATCCTAGCTGACTCAGCGTGTGATGCGCTCTGAGAGGCAGGCCGGACGAGTAATTTGATGTCCCTCTTTGGCCACTGGATAAAGGTGCCAACCGCCTGATGCAGCACCGTGATCTCGTCATTTGGTGGCATGGCAAGCGGGAGCTCCTTGAAACCTTCAACCACGTCGTCCACATGCACATTTTGAAAGTTTGGTGCTATGGGGCGACCATGCAGTAGAGTCCCCGCCTCCTTGGGAGATGCAATCCCAAATGCAGCATCGAGGGAGACATCTCCGGCTACCCTTGCCAACAACGTGCACGGAGTCGTCTCCTACAAAATTATTGAGTACGTACCTTGTTGATTAAGTCAAAAATTATGTATTTGCTATTGTAAAAACCCTATAAATGGCCCTTACGAAGATGGTGTCGCAGGGATATGTTTCACCCGGTTCTTCGGCGGATGCATAGCTACTCCGACTATTTCTGGGGCTCGCCAAATCTACGTTAGCGAGTGTTAGTTGAGCTTTGAACTCCTCCTTAAATGCCGCAACCTGCCTCCTAACTTCCTCCTGAATACGTGTCACGGACCCGGGAATTACATATGATTAGGGGAACGAATGGTCGCCAAGGGCCGAGGGACCAGTCGACCTGGTGGCACGGTACCTGCGCCGTACTCACCGAGGCGGAGTGATCCGACACCTAACCAACGCAAGCCGGCCGGAAGCAACTAAACTTCCCAGAACCACATACAATTCCCTGATCCGGTGAAGGTTTAGAGTCGTTCCCGAATTCTACCACGTGAAGCAAGATCGGAGGAACCCGGCGATTCTACCCACACCCTAACCTAGCTCGGAAGCTAGTGGGTCGCTCGAAAGCCCGGTAGAATACACCCACACCCTGCCTGGCTGGCACAGCATCTCAGCCAGCGGGTCACTCAACCGATTTCTGCTCGACTTAGTAAAAAGAGGAACGGCTTTAACTCTTCACGGCATACCCATACACTTAATCTCATTCACGCACGATGTATGAGCAGCCCCAATAACAACTTGTATATCACAACAAAGCACTACAGAGAAGGATTACCAGATAATGTTTAACACATCCCATACTCGGGGCAGTACATATCTTACATACAACGCAACCCAAAGGTCGATGAATCATCAAAATAGCCACAATGGCAGCAGCGGAAAAAATTTAAAATACCCGAGATGGTGGGGAACCACCTCAAAAACAGCCCACAACATTCCCAAGGAAGTCGAAGCCGAAAGTGGTAAACCGAAGCAGCGAAACGTCAACTCCAGGGATGCACCACAAACCTGCCTAGGATAAACCTAGGTGAGTACAACCACCGTACTCGCAAGACATTGCTCATCAACTAATTAAAACATGGTATTAATCATGTTTGGCGAGGCATGAAGGTTCGCAATTTATGTCAAGTTCAAGTTGCATACAAGAGATGAAATGAACAGAAGCTACACAATTCAATTTCAGATTGTAGTAGTAGAATAGAATTCATAACCACATGGAGATAATAGCAACTCGCAAGCACACATAAAAACATAGCAATATGGATGTCATCATTTCCAATTCATTTGGGGTAGCCCACACCCATTAATTTCAATCAATCTCTCGAACCGTCACCGGCAATACATCCCCATAGGAATAACGATGTGCCCTCCACCGGAGGTAGCTAGTCTCCGAGTGACCGGGACTCACCAATTCGATAAACCATGGCAGAGATTCCGGTGACGTTCACGCGTAAAAAGGAAAGTAACACGGTGAAGTCACCTCAGGTCAGTGTGACGGCAAAACTCTTCTTACACCGGGGGCCGCCCTCATGGCATCAATTAACACCGACTTTATTCACCGTGCACCCCCTCGGCTCTCACATCTCACTTTAGCAAGTTTAGGTCAATTGGGCAACAAGGTTGATTCTTAGCCATAGCTACTACATACAACACGACCTACACACACTAGTGCGGTACGAAGTACCGGTCAAGCAAACATTCACTCAAGCACCAGGTCAATTTAATCAATTAAGTCAAACAGGGATTAATACACAATGTAATGATTAATCAACAAGCAATGGAGCTTGCCTCGTTGCTCGGGGAAGTATGGGGGAGCATGCGGGAGAACTCCAGAATACTTGAAACACCGATAAGAAGCGAGTGACCTCCAAAAAGGGAAAAGCAACCCTAAGAACTAATTCGAAAAGGACGAAGATGCATGGATGCAATTGACTTGGATGCAACTATGGTGGATTAAAATAAAGTGTATAATTACACCAGCAGGTTAGTATTCATTCCAGATTTTGGGGTTAGTTTTAGTGGTGTTATAACTTTAACAATGGATGAAACTAGAATATGGATGCATGCAGGGAATATGTTATGCAACTAAGGAGAAGAGCTTTAAACCTATAATTAGGATTAGGGCTCATTCGATCGATTCATTGTCGTAGGTGAGAGCATGGGGTCGCAATTATTTTCTGGCCGTTAGGCGAATTGTGAGATCACTAGTTTAAGTTTGACTGTTAAGCTAGATTCTCTAGGTTCATATTTTTGGAGGTCGTTTACATTCTTTTACGAGTTCTACAAGCTTAATCATATTTAGCATTTCCTGTCTTCTTCTCAGTAGAGAGCAAGGTATTATATCTCTTATTCCCAATATCATTACATCATCTGAAAACAACAAGTGGGTTCATCATTTCATCCTTACAGATATTGTATTTTCTAGTTACTCAAGAGTGCGTTGCATGATCCCTCATGTCACGGGACTAGGTATTCTTTTCTTTTCATTTAAGCTCGTAAGCATATGGTGTATGAGATTGTCCTTACCACAGCTAAACAACTAATATTGTATCTGCATCAATTAACCGTTAGACCATGATTGCAGTAATCGGCATATTGGTCATGTTCATCTATTCCCTTAATCCATCTTTGGTTCATGAACTATTATTTGTGTATCGGTGGTAATATGAATGGTTCAGGGTAATTGAGCCTATTAGCTACAGCTAACTGTCACCAACACAACAAATTAATCGGCCAAATGTCAGGCATAACATTCAGCATCTCTCACGTTGGAAGAAACATTAATTACACCAACCGCAGGACCCAATTGGTCGCTAAAACAACCCTTATACTCACTGGATAGGAGTTTTTTTTAGAGTTATCTTATGGTAGTTGCTGAAACAATGTAGCGATGGTGTCAGGTATGGATTACATGTGCCTTATCTGAAGTATATTTCATTAGTTACTGTGCAACTTAGCCCTTTTAAAGCCCGCCTTAAACCGACACACCTGTAGGGAACATAGTGGTTGTGTTGGTCACTGATCAACCGATACTAACTAGCTTATGATTAGCATATTGTTAATTAGATATCTTTTCCAACTTGTACTCGGACCGAGGGATGTTAATTTAGACTTTAGATTAGCGGATATTTAAACGTCATATACTCGTCAAAGAATTGAGGGCGCCTTCTCCAACAGAACTAGCCAGAGCTAACCATGAGCTATTAAACTTGATCATCAGCACCTTAAGCATATACACATACAATTGCATGCTTTTCTTTGAGCTGGACATACACCTATCAGCGACTAATTGAGCTACCCGACATGTTAGTTAGTTATTGTACATTAACTAATCTACTGACATGGAGTCAGGTGGGACAAACAAACCTAAGTAGTAGTAGCACATAGCTTAATTAGCAGATAAATTTTAATCAATAAACTGAGCAATTGTCAGGCTAATCACTTTTTGGCTCGGATGGGACTAATGCAATGGTGGTGGTCACCTCAGCCTGCTAGAGAATGTGCCGGAGTTGGGGTGTTGAAGACGGCGAGGAACAAACCGCTGGCGTCGGTGGTGGAGCTCCAATCGGTGGGGTTGATGCCGGGCAGTGGAGGCCGGCGGCGCAGCTGGGGGGGCGGAGGCAGAGGCGCCGAGGCGGAGGGCGGCGGTTGGGCCGAGCGCCATGGCGGGCGAGGAGAGCCGAGCAGGGGAGGGGACGGCGAGATCTAGGGAGGCAGTGGGTGCGGCACGGAGCAGAGCTCGCGGTGGAGGCGCACGGGGGTGTTGCGGCGGCCGCTGGTGGGGGGGGGAAGAGGAGAGAAAGGCGACGGGAGGAGGTGGTGGCCCGGGAAGGTGAGCTCGGGCGGGTCGAGCGGCAAAGGTGGCGTGGCCGGGGAGCGGGAAGAGGCCCACTCCGGCGAGGCAGTCGGTGGCGGCGACGGCTTCACCAGGGAGGAGCGGCGCGCGCGGCGATGGAGGTGACCTGTCGGCGGTGGCGGAGCGGGGAGACAGCCCAGGAGGCGAGCTACGCCGGCGGTGGCAAAGCCCTGGAGAGGCGGCGCTGGTGGGGAGAAGATGAGGGACCGGCGGCTTTGGGGAGGAAGCAGCCGGCGGGTTCTTGGAGAGCTCGGCAAGGGAGAAATTTGGGGAAGAAGAAAGAGGCCTGGCTTTGGAGGATTCGGCAGGGGAGGAAGATAAGAACTGCTGGAGGATGGGTTACTAGCTACGTGGAGAAGAAGGGCTGCCAGGTGGAGAAAAATGGAGCTGCAGGGGGTTCCACGCGGCAGGGGAGATGAATTCTTTTGCATTCTTTGCTGTTTTAAAGTTAGTCAATAAAAGTCTATAATCCCTAGTTTAGTTGCATTATTTTAACGCTTTAGTAGCATAGCCCAAAAAAAAATGAAATTTGAACCTTAGGTACTTGAATCAGATCTTCAATTATTTTTTTCAAACGTTAGACTGGAGGTCAATAGGATGGGTAACTTTTAAATGTAACATTTCAGTTATATTGGATGAGAGGGGGTTAACTCGATTAGCTTCTTCCAGATTTATCCGAGGTGAGCCACTACAGAAAAATAATTTGGTCTGGATGTACAAGTGAGCTTCAATGGACTTGTTAAAGTTCTTGGGATAGCTGGGAGGTTAGGAACATGTACGAATTTTAGAATCATGAGTTTTAGTGGCATTAGTTTTGCTGTTTGATTTCATGTTAACCCTATAAGGGCGCATGTTAGGGTTTTTAATCGAAATCATTTCTGAAGTATCTATATGCATGCATGCGAAAGAAAGAAATCATTTTTGTTCGTGACAATTTACACTGACCTCGAGTTTGAGAATTGGGTCACTACAATACGCCTCTCCAAATCTTCTTCATCTCTCGTAGTCGTTGTTGATTGACTACGACTCCTCTTAGCGGCCTTCCTCCTCTCGTACTGCTCCACGGTCTCAGGGAATCCCTCTCTCCAGGGAACTGCAATCCTAACACCTCTTGTGCGACCTGGGTGCTTCGGATTTCCCAACGCTACGGTAAGGATGTCTTTGGTCCTAGATGATTGTGCTTCTTCATCATCATCTAGTGACCCTTGCGAAGCTATCTGCACCTGCAATGATCATGCGCGCAAGTTACATTACAAATGATACTCGTACAGTTCCGAAAATTGTGTACATAGTCATGTATATTACCATTCAATCGACCACTTCCTGGTCAGCAGGGTTTGGAAATATAGCTGAACCACTCTGAGGATCTGACTTGGCACGTGCTCTGCACTAGGATGTGGCGCGGCCAACAACCATGCTGGGAAATGGAGGGGGTAAATTTTTCTCCATTGCCAACCGATTCTGCATCTCCCATTTCGCCGATGCACCTTCATATCCTGTGTTTCCAAGCCTATGCGGCTGCTTGTTCTTGCTTGAAGGGCCCTCTGCCGTTCACTCTTCTCCACTTCTTCTGGCGTGGACTCATCTCAACAAATCTGTTGTATACTTGCTCGTCCAAGAAGCTGTACTTCTCAAACGGGCTCTCACCCGTCCGTACGAATTTTGTTGTCAGGATGCTCTTGAACGACCTCCACGCCTTGCGCATGGTCTTCATTGCAGATGCTTTGACACATTCTTCGTGTTCGGGCGGGATCTCAAACCACCTTTTTACTTCAGCCATTAACTCCTCCTTCGCAGTGGTAATATTCTTCCAGTTTGCAATGGTTATGTTCACCCTCTCCCGCCCAAGTATCCTACAGAATGTGCGGAATTTGTTCGCTACGTCATTCGGTTTCGTCGGCACACCAGACTTCATAGATACTTGCATGATGACCATACGTCTACTTGGGGCCTTCGACATTATTCGCGGCTTCCGACTTCTTTTTTGCATACTTCGTTCATCGTTGCCCGAAGTAGGGTTCGGCAATGATGAGTGCTTCGACGAGGAATTAGAAGAAGAATGGTGTCCGACATATCTGTGTAAACTAACAAAGCAAGGCATAGGTCTATAGTAGTAGTGTATATTAAAACTCAATACCAAGCATAGTTATCTACCTAAGATCAAGATAAGCATATGTTCTCAACTCTCAAGCTTTTCTCAAATAAAAGCATGTCAGAAATAGACTAAAGACTCAATATGACAATGAAATTAGCTAACCAAGTATACACTGCAGTACCTGTTCTTATCATAATACTTTTCCCTAACCTTTTTGCCTAAACAAGTAAATTATCACAGAATTAATGACCAAATACAGCAGCTGTTCTTAGTAATGCTTATGGAGCACATATATGCACACATATGACCACACAGAAATAACACTCCAGATGCAAAACAAGAAGAAGATTGATCTTAGAAGCCAGGGAGTTTCAGAAAGAGTTGTACATGCATCTGCAGCTTAGTTTTGAGTTCTTCTAGTATAGCCCATGTGTTTAGGTGCTTAGGTAACCAAGGTTAGTTAAAGGGAAGATGAACCTGCTGGCAATATGCACATTTGACACTACTCAAGCTAATATGTAATCGACCCTAATTTTCTGAAAAGCAAGAAGTATGTGAAATGCAATTAAGATCAGCCCGAGCAAAATTTCCGATTGCAAAGGACCAAATGTCCCAACCAAATCAACCTAGAGCAAGAACCCTAGAATTAGAGGAATTGGGAGTTTTGGACAAAGGCAAAATTGGGGGAAAAGACTTACCTGTTGAGGAGGCCGACGACGGCAATGACAATTGGCGCGGTGGAGAAGACGGCGGCGCGGTGGAGACGATGGCTGTTGCTCCTTTAGTACTCTGGCCGGATAGGTTACCGTACGCGGGATAGTCATTGATGGTGCAAAATAGCAATCCTCGTAGGGTGAAGTTCTCTCTCTTGTCTGCATCCCACGTCTCTACGCCTTCGTGCCACAATGTTTTGAGATCCTCCTTCGTTAAAGGCAGGTACATATCTATGTCATTTCCGGGTTGCTTCGAGCCTTCGATGAGCATGGCCAACATGATGTACTTCCTCTTCATGCACAACCAAGGAGGAAGGTTGTACATACAAAGAGCCACAGGCCAAGTGCTATGACGACTGCTCATGTTACCAAAGGGATTTATTCCATCTGTACTCATCCCGAACCGTACATTTCTAGAATCTGCACCAAAATTTGGGAACTTCCTATCGATGTTTCTCCACTGGATGGAGTCTGCTGGGCGTCTAATCAAATCATCAACTTTACGCTCCTCCGTGTGCCACCGGATTTTCTTTGCATATTCAGGATTTGCAAACAGATGCTTCAGGCGAGGAATGATAGGAAGATACCATACAACCTTGGTCGGAATGCCGTTCGTCTCCTCGTTGCCCTCGATGTCATCATCCGTAGCATTGTTGCGCTTCTTGTATCGGAAAGTCTTACAAACTAGACATACATGTAGATTCTCGTACTCTTTACGGAAGAGGATGTAGTCGTTTTTGCAAGCATGTATTCTTTGTATATCCATTCCTAGCGGATAGAGAATCTTCTTAGCTTTGTATGTGCTTTTTGGTAACTCGTTCCCGTCGGGAAGCATGTCTGCCAAGAGTTGTAAAAGTGCAGTAAAGCTCTTGTCAGACCAACCTGCGCTTGCCTTCAATTTGAGCAGTTCCAGAATAGCTGACAGCCGGGTATATTTCGCCTTGTAACCATGGTACAATTGTGTCTCCGAGTCCTCCATAAGACCCAGAAATATGTCATATTGCCTGCCACCAAGGTCATTACCTTCAGCGCAGCATTTGCTCGATATCGTTGTCATTGGTACGCATCCCGGCATCCTCTTCATCAGACTCAGAATCAACATCAGCCTCCAGATTCAACTCTTCGCCACTCATTCCTTCATCGCTCCCCTCCATGTGTTCGCCATGATGGATCCAATTGTATAACCAGCTACGAATCCCCTATGGATCAAATGATCTTGTAACTGAGCCGTGTTCTTCAACATCTTCTCATTCTTGCAGTCATAGCATAGACAACACATATGAACAGACTTCCTACTAGACATATCATCCTCAGCCGCTCTTAAAAATTCGTTCACGCCACTGATATACTCAAGGCTCACACGGTTCGCATCATACATCCATCTTCGATCCATCGGCACTATGATTTACATATAAACATATGTTGACTAATTAATTATCTATGTGATTTAAACTAGAAACTAAACTCATCACTCTCTCTCACTTGTCCAATTATGCGCAAAACCATCCAAGCTAGAGCCATCCAAGCCTGCGTATATATTACATGTAAAACAAAAGTAATAAACCATCCATCCATGCTTATACATCTATTAAACCAAAATTATCTTCTAATAGAACACAATTGCACTAGATCTAGGGTTAGAGAGCAATTAAACTAACTAAATAACCAAATCTACTAACTTATTGCCACACCAAATCAATTATGTCCTTGCAATCTTCTTCTCCTCCCCCAAAATCGCCTCAAAATCACCTCAGCAGCCGCCACCAGCTCGATAGACCTAGGAAACCCTAACAGATCTGGGAGCACTGGATCTGTTATATAGGTGGAGAAGTCATTCCAGACGGTTTACTCACTTGAACCGCCTGTAATGCACCAACACAGACGGCTGAGCAGAAGACCGTCTGCGATGTATTGCTACATCACAGATGGTTAGTTTCCTGACCGTCTCTGATGTGTTATCGCAGACGGTTCGGTTTCAAGCTGTCTGTGATAACTGCTTACATCGCAGATGGGAGATACCGAGAATCGTCTTCGATGATGTTTTCCAGATGGGTGGGCCAAGACCAGTCAGGGATGATATATCAACCAAGACACTGGTTTTCGGACAAAAGTCATTGCAGACGATGTCGTTTTCCTGCAGTCTGGAATATCTTCTATCCTAGACGGTCTACAGTAACCGTCTGCGATGTGCCGTCCAGGATGAGCCGTTCTGTAGTAGTGGCAAGACTTAACAAAGGATTTCATTGAGGGTTTGCCATTGCCAGAAAGAGCTAATGTCATTATGGTGGTAGTGGATTGCTTTTTGAAATATGCTCATTTTGTTCCATTGAAACACCCGTCACAGCACCTCAAGTGGCCATATTCTTGAATTACATCTGTAGCTCCATGGAATACCTCTGTCCATTGTATATGCCTCTGTCCATGGAAGGCACTTTTCAATTCGATTGGTACAAAGCTTAATTATACAACTTCTTACCACCTGGAAACTGACAGTCGGAGTGAACGGGTGAATAAATGCCTTGAAATGTACTTGTGATGCTTTGTTCTAGATTATCCAAAGAAATGGTGCACCTTGTTCGCGCGAAAATCGATCTGCGAAACACCTAGGTAAATGGAGTCGCCAATGGTGATAACTATCGCACTTTCATATGCGACGAATGACTACTTTTCAAGCAAAGCAGCAAAGGATAACTATCGCACTTTCGTGTACGACGAACGATTGCTTTCCGAGCAAAGCAACAAAGATCTTCTTACTTTCGTGAAGAAGGAACGACTGTTTTTCAGTGCAAAACAGCAAAGGTCTATGCTAAGAACAAAAAGGTAAAAGGTAAAGGTAATAGATTGATTTGTGTTGATTGTTGGATTTTTTTCAATCGGCCGTCACCCTTTACATATTTATAGGGGCGTTGGTCTTCCCGTAGGAGATCGGGACTCCTAATCCTAACTGAATACAGGTATACGATTTCCCTTTTCTAATGGATCCTGACCCTCATTTATGCATAACTTCCCTTCCTTTTTAAGCAGCTTTGACCACCACGATCAGGTCTCCTTCTTGCATGCGAGACACCTTTCCATATAAACCAAGTACATTTCCGAATCCAAGATTAACCTTCCTTTCACGACCACCTGCGGTTTCTTGTCCTCCAAGTCAAAGTCTCTAGCATTGGATAAGTCTTGGAAGTAGATGACTCGTCGTATCAACCCATCCGCGGATCAACTCGGTAGCGCCGTGACTTGATTCTACTAAGAAGGACTCGGCTCCAGCCCCTCGGAATTCGGCTTGGACCTTCTCGGGGACTCGGGTACTCGGGAACACCAGTACTCGGGGTCGCTAATACTCGGGAACACCCGTACTCGGGAACGCGAGGACTCGGTACTCGGGCGCGCTGGGAACACTAGTACTCGGGAACGAGCACTCGGTACTCGAGCGCGCTGGTGCTCGGGGAACACAAGTACTCAGGAATGAGTACTCGGTACTCGGGGACGTGAGCGCTCGTCATCACGGGTACTCGGGTTGTGAGTACTTGGCCCCGCCAATGCTTGGTGCCCGGAGGTACTGCTCGTTACTTGATGGCGTAAGCCACCCGGTGCTGAAATAGTCAAGCCTGCATTAAGAATTTAACACTAAATCCACAGCTTGTTAGTCCATTATCTTAACCTCCGATGGCAAAATTAATTTGGCCAACTGAATAAACCCTGAAGCCAAATTATGCTATAAACAGATGCCCCCCTGTTTTTGGTATAATTGCATTTACCAAAAATACTGCGAGCCACGTCATTTGCTTAGGACGATATTTCTAAAGGATATATTGGCCGTAGGGTTGTCAAGCCTCTTGCCACACACTCGGATAATACTTCTTCACATATTTCCCATTGAGAGCTTTAGGTAGACTTTCTCCCTGTAGAGTCTGTACAAAATAAGAATTCCCCAGGAACAATCTCTACGACCCTATATGGACCCTCCCAACTCGGCGACCATTTGCCGAATTTGTTGTTCCTAGTTCCAATAGGTAAAATCGTCTTCCATACTAGGTCTCCTATCTGAAATGATTTCTCCCTTACTCTTTTGTTGTAAGCCTTCGCTACTCTCAACTTCTCTTTTTCAATCTCTCGTAAGGCTTTTAATCTTTCTTTTGAAACATCATCTATCTTGTCTATCATCAAATGGTTGTAATCTTCAGCCGATAAATCATTTTGTCTGGCTACTCTAAGAGCTTGCAAGTTAACCTCCACGGGTAGCACTGCTTCCTGTCCATACACCAACTCGTACGGCGTTACTCGGGTTGCCCCATGCCTGGATATTCGATGAGCCCACAGGGCTTCTGAGATGAAGGCCACCCCGCAACTCTTCCCTTGGTTCTACGAGCCTATGGTCTCCACCACTCTCCTCAAGATAAAGAGCGGTGACTTTCTCTCTCACACTGGTGCTGTGAGCTTCAGGAAGCGCGTGCCGCGGAAGGGCCTTTCTGTTGACTACCCGGCCCAGGCGTCCAAGGGCCAATGGGGTGATTGGGAGAAGGCGTGGTTCTTCTTCCGCGATGACGAGAAAAGGTTCGCCCCTGTCTCAGACTCCTTTCAGGTGAGCGGTGCGGTGCCTGCTGACCTGTCCAGCATGGAGATGACCCGGATCAAGGCGCTCGGGCATATGTCGCGTCAGTTCGGGATGTGCGACCTTGTCGAGGAGTTCTGTCTGCTGGGGATCGACCCGCTCTCCAAGGTGTGGGACTTGGAGCTTGTTCCTTGTCCTTCGAAGGTAGGGGTGAGTGGGTGTGCTTTTCAGCGTTGTCCTCCTCGGGAGGGTATGTCTTCCTCGCCTTAATTCCAATACTCGACTCCTTTGCTCCTCCGTATATATATATTTTTTGGTTGGCTACTCACCCTTGTTCGCCTCGTGACAGGTGTCGGGCTTCGTCACGCCGAGGACACGGCATTGGAGCTCGTGGGGCGACTTATTGTGTGGGAGTGGATGCTGCTCCAATCGCTCCATGAAGGTCAGGAGAACAGGGGGTGCGCGTACTACAAGCTGGAGGTGCCCGCGCGTCCCAAACCCTTGACTAGCGAGGAGATGCGTGTGGGGAGCTCCAAGCGTCCTCGGCCTAGAGAAGCGGGGGAGGCCCTTTCCTCGAAGCGAGCGTCTGGCTCCCGTGTGGACAAGTCCGGCTCGTCCGCCACTTCACCGACTGTGTGAGCTCGAGCTGGCATACCTCCTGGCGACATCGTGCAAGGCGAAGCTGCCCCCGAGGACGCTACCACCCCTGTTCTTCCCCACTTGGGACCCGGGATCGGGAAGGGCATGAGCACTTCGGTGGCGTAGCCCCTTGCGGTGTTGTGCACGGTACCCGGTACCTTGCCCATGAGCACTTCGGTGGCATAGCCCCTTGTAGTGTTGTGCACGGTACCTGGTACCTTGCCTCCCAATCAAAAAAAACTTTGCGTCCCTCGGCATGACGGGGGCGCAAGTAGCTGTATCATGACCTCGTGTTCCTTTCCTGTATCAAATAGTTAGGTGCCGATTACGGGCTCTTGCCCTAATAAATATGGGGAGTACTCGGTGCTCTGCACGCGACAGTGTGTGCGTCGGGCCTGTGCACTAATGTGCATTTTGTTTGCTTATGCGGCGGTAAGTCCGTGCCGGAGAGCGACAATGCTCGATTTACACGGGGGAAAGTTTCTTCTGGCCCTCCGTGCGGTGAAGATAGCGCTTCCCAGCACATATGAGGAGGTTCAGGTGCTCAGCCCACACGGGGGAGGTGGTTCCTCCCGGCCAACACGAGGAGGCTTTTGACTCGACTCGCGCGGGGAGATAGGGCTTCCTAGCACATACGAGGAGGTTTAGGTGCTCGACCCACGCGGGGGAGGTGGTTCCTCCCGGCCAATGTGAGGAGGCTCTTGTTTGGACAGGCACGCGATGTAGGTGAGTAGGCTTCGGTGTTCACACCTGTCACGGCGGTTTCGTACGTATATATGTCACAAGATGACTTTGGCATTTGTTACAAGGATACAAAAAGGCCACGAAAAGGCGATGCTCCTCAGGAAATCTAGTGACGGCCAACGCAGCGACACTTTGGAAGAATTTAAAGAGCGTAAGTAAATACTAGGACCGACGCAGCGGTCTTAGCCGCGGTTGGCCTACAAAATGGGTGGGGTCTTCCCAAGCTCTCAATGGCCTCACACATAATATTTCTTCAAGTTGATGGTGTTCCAGCTATGCTTCAGCTCTTCACCGTCGAGGGTCCTTAGCCGAAACGAAGTTGGGTGTGACTAGCTAATGATTTCATACGTCCCTTCCCACTTGGAGCTCAGTTTCTCGTCGACCTCGGGGTTTGCCTTCTTCTTCAGGACGAGGTCACCCACCTGGAGGGGATGCGGGTGAATGACTTTGTTGTACGTCTTTGCCATGGACGCTTGATAGCGTTCGATGTTGAGTGTGGCATCCTGCCTCAGCGCATCAAGGCCGTCGAGGGAGGCTTTGCGGGTCTCATCTTCGGGTGGCGTTTCAATGCGAGAGGAGCCCAATTTGATTTCTTCGGGAGTGACGGCCTCGTTGCCGAAGAGCAGTTTGAACGGGGTGAAGCCAGTGGCTCTGCTGGTAGCCGTGCGAGTTTACCACAGCACGTTGGAGAGCTCATCCGCCCAGCGCCCTTTGGGGAGGTCAAAGAGGCGCGTGCGGAAGCCGTGGAGGAGGATGCCGTTAGTGCGCTCAACCGCACCGTTCGCTCGAGGGTTGACCACGGAGGCAAAGCGGAGGTTGGCGCCAAGTGAAATACATAATTTGCGAACTAGCTCGGCGTCGAATTGGGTGCCGTTGTCGACTGTGATCTCACACGGGACGCCGAAGTGACATATCAAATTCTTCCATATGAACCTCTGCACAGAGGTGGAGGTGATCTTGATGAGCGGTTCCGTCTCTACCCACTTAGAGAAATAGTCGACTGCTACAACTACAAATTGGTGCCATGGCTCGTGGTCCTGAACGGGCCAACCAGGTTGACACCCCAGCGTGCGAGCAGCCACGAAGGTGGGATGGCATGCAGGTCATGCGCCGGAAGGTTCATGCTTCGTCCCATCCATTGGCATGCCGGGCATAGTTTCATCAAGTCTTGCGCATCGTGTAGCGCCGTTGGCCAATAGAAGCCTAGACGGAAAACTTTGGAGACTAGGGTGTGTGGAGCGAGGTGGGATCCGCACAGTCCCTCGTGTATGTCGCGCACTAAGCTCGGCTCCTTCCTCCTTCGCGATACAGTTGAGATATGGTGCGCAATACACCGCGTTTGTACAGAGAGCCTTGGTGGATGACAAAGCCCCTCGCGCGTGCCTTGAGCCAGCGAGCTTCGACGTGATCTTCAGGCTCGGTCTCATCAACGAGGTACCACATGATGGACGTCCTCCAGTCCTGTGGGGTTATGATGTTCACCTCTGGCAGCCCTTTCGTCGCAGGGCCATGAGTACCTCGTAGAAGGCGCCAGGCGGCATGCCCATGGAAGTACTGCCGCTCGGGCTAGCATGTCCGCCTCCACATTCTCGCCTCGTGGGATGGGGCAAATAGTGATTCTCCATCACTCGCACCATGGCCAAGTACTTGATCATTTCTGGCTCTTTGCTTGATAGCTCTTGTCGACGTGTCTGGTAATGAGCTGGGAGTCGCTCTTGACCAACACTCGCCGGGCCCCCACAGCGCACGCCTTCCGCAAGCTGAGCAGCAAGGCCCACGTACTCGGTGATGTTGTTGGTAGCCTTAAAATCCAGTCGAGCAGCGAAGGACGTGCGTGCTCCGTCCAGCGACTCGAGGACTACCCCTGCGCCCCGTGCCATCGGTGCACCATGAGCCATCCACGCAGACGGTCCATACTGGCTCAGCGTGCCCTGGGGGCACTGGGTGCTCAGAAGTGACCCATTCTGCCATGAAGCGTCACGGACCCGGAATTTCATATGATTAGGGGAACGCGAAGTCGCCAAGGACCGAAGGACTCGTCAGCCCGGTGGCACGGTACCTGCGCCGTACGCACCAAGGCGGAACGATCCGACACCCGCCACGTGCGAGCCGGCCGGAAGTGACCAATCTTCCCAGAACCACATACGATTCCACGACCCGGTGAAGGTTCAGAGTCGTTCCCGAATCCTACCACGACAAACAAGGTCGGAGGAGCCCGGCAGTTCTACCCACACCCTAACCTAGCTCGGAGGCTAGTGGTCGCTCGAAAGTCCGGTAGAACACACCCACACCCTGCCTGGCCGGCACAGCATCTCAGCCAGCGGGTCACTCAACCAACACCTGCTCGACTTAGTAGAAAAAGGTACGGCTTCGACTCTTCACGGCATACCCATACACTTCATATCATTCACACATTGTGCAGGGGCAGCCTGATCTAACAACTTGGATACCATCACAACAAAGCTCTACAAATACGATATTAATAGTAACTGTCCACGATGGGACAACATATACATCATTGGCCATAGCCGAAAGCATATCCGAGTACGGAGAAGTTAACGACAGCGGAAGCAAGATAATGAGTCCCACAGCGGCACGATGACCGCTGAACAAAAGCTACAACCCATCCCATGAGTCGAACACTACCGAGGAAACACAAGTTCAGGCATCATTGAAATAATCTTCGACCACCGGCTCACCTGCAAGCTCTAGGAATAACCTAGGTGAGTACAAACGTACTCGCAAGACTTATTCGTGCTTGATTAAATGTCCTACTCATACTAGTACAACAACAATTAAACATGAATGCTTCTCAGAGTAACAATATACAAGTTAAGAACCTAACATTAACAAGATGTAATAAGACAGGCTAAGTAACAACATAACTCAGAATACAAGCATATCACAACCACTTCACCACGAGATCCAATCAGCAAATTCAAATCCATTGGGGCAGCCCATGAGTCCAATCCAAATCAATCCATTAAACATCATTCGATTCAATTAGGGCAGCCCCTAAATCCAATCCAAATTGATCCAATCCTCAAAGGTTCATTTTAATCTCTCGAACCACTACCGACAACTCAACCCCTGTAGGCATAGTGAGTGCATAACAGTTTGGAGGTAGCGAGCCTCCAAAGTGCATGGAGGCTTACCCCAACTATCCTCAGTGTTGGTTCTCGCTAGCGTTCACGTGTGATAAGGGATGGTGACACGCTGAGATAGGGTTGGTGTGACGACAAATCTCTACTTACCCCTGGGTCGCCATCAAACTACGATGAACACCAACCGTACCCATTGTGCACGCCCTCGGCTCTCACAACTCACTTAACCATTTAGTTGAAGAGCCATCAGATGTTCTCGACGTAAGACACATCCTACACATGCTAGTGTACGTAGCTTTGCGACGATTCACAGATAAACATTCATACACATAGCACATATAACAAGGGCATACACAAGAGTATGGAAGGTAAAGATGCAACAAGCTCTGCTTGCCTCGTCGTAGGGTTCGGAGACTTGGGTGAGCTCACGGTGTGCGGATCTTCCCCTTCGGGCTCTGTCGCCACAACACGAGCCATCGAAAAATAAAGATGAAATAAAATAAGTTCCAGCATGTATGCATGATGAACCAAGTTAGGGATGCAACCTGGAATGCATCATGACTACTAGGGTTTTATGGAAACGAGGTTTTTCTCAAACTCAAGTGCATGAACATTAATTAGTTGTCCTACCGATTGGATGCATAGCTTATTTAAGTTAAGCTTTAGTCAAGGTTAAACAGGATATGCACGACAAGGGTTTAATTAATCAAGGTTCACATTAGGGTTGGTAATTGCTAGTTATAAAATAACATAACTTCATATGAGTTGGTAGGAGTTAGTTGGTTGATCCAACCTAAACATGCATGACAGGTTAATTTAACTTCTATTAGGGTTTCCCATGTAGACTTGTTTTAGTTGGAAGCCCAAACAAGGTACCATTATAAGCATGTAAAATTATAGTTTTTGGAACCAAGGTTACAAGCTATAGCTTGTTCAAATAGGCAGCCTTTGGCATTGGATACTAGTACTTTCAATCCTTAGCAAAAATATAATCTTTACAAATATTGGCATGCAAGAATCCTAACACACCCCCAAGGCCCACCCTTGCTTGCTCTTGCTTCTTCTTTCCCAGGAGAGAAGAGGACAGCCCGAGGAGCTCCGGGTGGACTGCAGCTGGGACTCGGTTGGACCTTGAGCAAGAAGAGAAAGGGGAGAGGTGAGGGGAGGAGAGGAAGGGGGAATGCAGGAGTGAAGAAAGGGAGAGGAGGAACCGGAGCAAGCTCACCGGAGGAGAAGCGGCGCTGGCTCGCCGGAGCTGAGAAGAGGGAGGCGCCGGTGGGAGCTGTGCACGGGGAATGAGTGGAAATGGGGGAAATGAGGCCGGGAGGAGGAAAGAGGAGGAGGGGCCGTGGCGCCTTTTATAGAGGCCCCGGCGGATTCTCCCCGAAGGTGCCACCGCCCACCGCCCCCAACCGGCGGTGGCGACGTGGCGGTCGAGTTCTGACTCTCGGAGCTCACCCGGAAAGCAGCCCGGAAATGACCTGGAATCCGGCCACCCTGCGTACCACCCGGACGTACCACCCGGAGGCTCCAGATGGGACCTCCGGCCTTCACAAAACGACCAGATTTTCTTCTCTGGACTCGCTCGGAAAAACAATCCGGAATCCACTCGGATTCCGGGCTCACCCGGACGTTCACCCCGGAGGCTCCGGATGGAACCTCCGGTTGAACCGTATTCCTAAGTTGCTCTCTGGACTCACCCGGAATTTCACTCGGAGATCACTCGGAATTTCCGGACAGCCCGGAGGTTGGACTCGGAGGCTCCGGATCAACCTCCGGCTGACCGACTCACCCAACACCCGTACTGGACTCACCCGAAAATTGACTCGAAGCCACCCGGAATGCTCCGGGTCACCCGGAGGTTCCGCCTGGAGGCTCCGAACCAAGCTCCGGATCAACACAGAGAAGGAAAATTCTCCCCAAATTCATTTTAGGTTTTTGGCATTTTGAGCTATAGGGAAACACATTAGCTTTAAGTGCTATAATCTGCCCAAATAAGTTGATTGATGTTAATTTGTTGAAAATGGGTTGCCTAAGAGGAGATATGCACTATATTCTATAAAATATAACTTCTTAATATTTAAGTTTATGCAAGGGTTGTGCATGAACGATGCCATGTATGCATGAGGCAAGGTAGAATACTTATTTATACATTAAGATGGGTGTTTACAAACCTACCCCCCTTACAAAGATCTCGACCCGAGATCTCTAACGATCGACAAACAGGAAGGAAACTCGCTTCGAAGCCAATCTTCACGCTTCCAAGTTGCTTCATCTCGGTGTGGTTGCTCCAC
>JAGXJF010003654.1:0-35059 GCA_019208055.1 Stipa capillata | reverse complement strand
TTCATGAATGTGCAATTCTTTTTAGATAATCTACTATATGATTGTTTTTCTTTGAGGCACCAAACGATGTGCAATTCTTCACTCTAGAATGCTCTACTAAGTTGTGCCTAAACTAAGAACTCATGAATTCTAGAAACCACCTTAAAATATATGCTAGATGCTCATTCGTTTTTAAAACCTCTATGAACATGTATGATGGCAATAAAATGGATGTCAAGCACACACATATTTACGAAATTATACATATGAGCGTTGTATATATATCTAACGGGTAAAACTTTGTAGGGAAATCAATTTTTTCCTTGTTGCTTTGTTTAGATTAGAAAAAGATTGATAGACCAAGAAAATATAAATTACATTCTCATTATCTTCTTCATTTCTATTTAAAATTGTTTAATGATATGGTTTCCACCAATTCTTATTTCAATATTTATCCGCTAACAAAAAAATATATGAGAATTTAAGTTAGCATAAATATGATATTTACTCCAAAATTTAATTTTATCCACAAGTTGCATATCTGCTATTTTTTTTTGTCATTTATACATCAACCTGCGTTTAATTAACTTAGTACATGTGAATCTTTCCATATAACACTATTTAACGAATTAGTTACAATTTTCTACTTAGACATTTTCTTCAATAGATTATAAATCAAGAAATTTAATGTATTTTTCCGTACAGAAAATATCAAAATTTCAAACCAATTAAAAAGAGCATGCCAAGCAGCCGATGGTGCAATGCTGTCTTTGCTACAGTTGGAAGGCGGCGATGCTACTGTGCGATGGCGGTGCAGCTGGCTTTCGCCGACCCCTCACTTTACACAGTGGCAACTCCACGCTGATTCTGTACAGAAAATGCGGTGGAGGAGGGATGCCTGATATTGTCTGCACACCAAACCCGGCACCAGCCTCGCTGCCGCCGCCAGCCCACCAGATGTGGTGCCAGCAGAAGGATCTGGTGGACAGCGATGGCGAACTGGCGACGGTTTTTACTCGTCATCGGCGTATGTGTGGTTCTTGTGGTGCAAGAAGCGGCAGTTCCTTCCAAACTTTTCTGGACTGGGATCATGTCTATTTAAAAAAAACTTATACATAGTTCATTGCATCATGTTTGTCGTCGACTACGCGGTCGGATAGTAAACTTGTGGCATCTCCGGTTGAGTGCTGGGTCACCCGAGTGTGTGCGAGGGACAGTGGAACGGAGCGCGAAGCAGCAGCGAACACTTAGAGAAAATTGAGCAAGCAGAAAGGTTGATGTTACCTATATTCTGTACCCCCAACTTGGGGGGGGCGCTCCCCTATTTATAGACCCCGGGAAGCGCAGTGTCAGATTACAATCCTGACCCTAGACAGGTTACGGTCCTACCCTTGGTCCGCCGTACGAACGAGGGCTCGTAGGTCATTCTACATCGCCGCGGAGGCATATACCCTAGTATCTACGTGGCGTTCGGTACGACATGCCGTACAGGACATCACCTTACCGGGCCCGCCCGAGGGTCGCTCGCACTCGGGGCTGTCGAACGTCGCCCGCTGCCCAAGTCGTCGCGCAGGGGTCTGTACTCTGGACGTACCAGCGCCCGTACCCCGCGCGCATCTGCGCTTGTAATCCGCGTATTCCGGATGTATCCGCACCTGCGCTTGTACTCCGCGTACTCCGCATGCACCCGCACCTGCACTTGTACTCCGCATACTACGCATGCACTCGCACCTGCGCTTGAGCTCCGGGTATGCCTACACTTGCGCTGCGCATGCATCAGCACCCGTGCCCTGAACTGTCGCGTGGATGCTAGTACCTCATAGCTGCAAAGGAGATAGATGTGAGTTTATAGCAAGTACACACACTTTACCGTTACTCGTTTCCATTCGGGGTGCGCGGGGACCCTCCCACAACATTAGCTGCAGTTGTTCAGGCTGGCCTGGGATGATGAGCCAGTAAACTTGGCTTGATCTTTTAATCGTTCATCATGTTTTCTGTTCTCTGCATCATTGTTGCTATGTTATTGAAACACTTTGCTGGGTAAGATCAATCTGCTAGGCACACTAGAGGTAATTTGGCATGGTGATAGATTTTGTGTAGGTCTGGTTTCGGTCTTGTTTGGAAGAGGAAGAGGAAGAGAAAGAGGAAGAGGAAGAGGACGGTGCTCTTGTGGCCGAGCGCCCTTGCCGTGATGCGCAGGTGGTCCCCGGGGCGGGCCTGGGAGAGGTCGCGGAAGTTGACGGACATGTGGACGGAGACCATGAGGTTCTGGGCGTCAGCGAAGGCACCCGGCCGGTCGTCGAGTCCTGTTTGGAGAGGCACGTGGTGCTGCTGGAAATTGTGGATTTGGGGTTGAACCCCCGCACCGCAAGCAGCGTCCGCTTCTTCTTCCTCCTACCACTGCCTGCCTTCCTTGTTGACTGTCCTACAACAAGGGATTCCACTTCCATATGCTTTGCTTACGGCTCTATTATATTATCTCGTGCAGTCAGATCAACTATGATTTCACAAACCTCAACAATGAGCTCCATATTGTGCCTTGATCCTTTCGTACTCCCCAAAGCATGAGAGCGCCTGGAGACACAGGTACAGCTCGTCTCGCACTTTGCCATAGCCCTTTCACCTTAAATCTCCATGACACTTCAATCCAGCATTCTGCTGCTGGAAATCCAGAAGATCATGTTGAGTTTCTTTGTTCATCCTAGCATTACATAGAGCTTAAACTAGTCCTCTTCTACAGAGATGGGTGATCTGAAATGTTAAACAACACCATCAGGATTCATCATGGTTGCTATACCATTGAAATTCTTGCGGTGTATGATCAATCTGCTAGGTATAATAATGAAGATTTCTTATTCAATTATCTAAATAAAACAAGAATAACGAAGATTTCGTGTATGTCTACTTCAGGTGGTACAGTGCGAAAAATAAGACACCGTTTCAGTCGATGATGAAGCTGAACTCTGGTGCTCATTGTCATGATTGTTGTTGGTTTGAACAAATGCAGAGGTCTATGAGATTAGGATTTTGTGGATGGTTCTTTGGCCTGTACATAATGATGGTTTGGGGGCGAAGTCAAGATGTGGTTTGGCTGGTGATATGCAGACTGGTTCTGAATGGCGATCGATAGCTTCTGCTGGATGGCTGATACTAGTATGCCAGCAGTCAGATTGCATGAGCTGGGATGAATTCATACGCACAGCAATTCTCGCTTGCTTTCATCCCCGTGAATTACACAGGTCGGTTTTATTTTTGACAAGGTGAATAAAATACTAGCAAGCTTTATCATGCATATTTCCTGCCACCAAATTACCGGAATTCTATTAGAGTACCCCCCCTATTCTCATCTCTTATCATGTGTTTCCTACTAGCTAATTACTCCCTCTCTTCTCTTTACATTAATCTGATCACAGAGACGAAGTGGGGCTTCCTGCACCCCACGCAGTTCCACTCACTCAAGTCAGACGCTGTCAGCGATACGGGGACCAGGGTCCCCTAGGCCGCTGTCAAGAGCCGAACTTGTTGCCACGTCGCCAAGGGCGTGGGAGCAAGAGGATGTGCTCGGGGGCTCACCCCCCGAGCACTATAGCCACTCAACCACCGGAGGGGAGCCCGGAGTTGTCCCCTAAGGATGCTCCCCGAGCACCCAAGGCTACTTGTTTCCCGCTCGGAGCCGGCGGGTGCCTCACGGGCTGTGGAACGGCCCAAGTCATGTGCTCGGGAACCCCGAGCACCCCTCGTGGGCCCTTCCCCAGTGCACACGACAGGAGTCCCCGAGCATCCCTCGGGGCCCTTTCTCAGCACACGTGGCCGGAACTTCGAGCGCCCCTCGCAGGTCCTTTCCACGTAGCCGTCAGGTGCATTTAATGCCTGTCGAGCGTATTTAATGCCTGTCTACAGGCGTGCCTACTCCAAGCCCGAGGCGGGCGTTCTCCGACGTGATAAGCCCTGTCAGCTATCAACCTCAACAGGGGATGGAGCGGCCTGACACCCTTTTTGACTTTGGGGGCGCGACGCCGTGCGCCCAGGTGCCTGCCTTCTACCCCTGACCTGTGGGACCCGGGTAGTTGCAAAGGGGCCATGGCAGAAGGCTTTCCCAGGGAGTCTTCGTTTTCTGACTCAAACGCATCATGAAGACTCAAAACCCAACACCAGCATGTCAGAAACTATACCTCTACAGCAGCTTTCGGCCATCAGTGTGGTTTGCCCACGCCTTATTCGTTAGCATCGGCACTGTTGCCATATATTTTACCCTTCGGCCATTGTGGTAACTCCCAGGTATATAAGGGGAGAGCCGAGGCCATGAGAAGGGATTCCCCCCTTTTTACTTAGCGGATACCCTAGAGGACGGCTTCCAAAAAGATCGATATACACACAAAAAAGCAGGACGTAGGGTTTACACCTAGACGGTGGCCTGAACCTGGGAAAATCATCGCCTCTTTTATACCATCTAATCCGGCCTAGATCCGACGTAGCTCCTGTTCCAGCTCCTCCCAGACCGAATCCCAAAGGGGGTCCTTCCGGACCACCGACGCCGACGTTTACACGTCGACCACATTCCCATCGCAGCTCCTTCTGGTGCGCGGACCACAAGCTTGCCATCTCCTACCAAATCTCTACCGCGCCGCACGCCACGCACACTCCAACGCAAGGAAAGCAGCTGCCTTTATGTGGCACAGCAAGGCACTGCTCACACTCTGTCCTGACTTGGTCACCGCATGGAACTCCAGGTAATCAGTGCTGCTCTCACTCTCCTGTATATATATGGTTACCTGCAACAAGGGATTCCACTCCCACATTGTCTTATGGCTCTTCTGTATTATCTCATGCAGGAAGATGATGCTATCGACGAATTACCATCTCACAGACCTCAAAGATGAGCTGCAGCTGTGTGCCTTGATCCTTTCCTACTCGCCAAAGAATGCGAGCACCTGGAGCCACAGATACGTACAAACATCCATATCTATTGTACGTAATAATTTTGGTGATGTTATACAATATTAGTGAAAAACTAAATTAAGAAACAAGTAAACATGCAGCTATACGGTGCAATTTAATAGGTTCACTTTGACAATGATTTTTATTCTAATATACTATCAATGATAATAATAAATATTTGAAAGAATTTGTATGACAAATCTAACGATATAATTTTCATGCAGTCTATATATATCTGGAAACGAATAATGTTCAATGTTTCGACAGGTCGACCGCACATAGACCGCTGTGACCTCCACCTCTCGAAACGTTCAAGGCTAGAGGGATTATAAAAATAACTACAGTTACTCGGTTGACTTGGTCGCTTCTCCAACAGCGCCATTTCCAGCTGACAGATGCTCCCGTATCTCGCGCCAAACACAGTCACCATCACGTCCCAGAACTCCCGGATCTCGCGTGCCACCTCTGGCAGGCAGCGGACGACCTCCTCCTCAAGCTGCCTGATCGCCGTAGCATCGCAGCGACGGCTGCTGGTACTAGCAATACTAGTGCATCTCCACCAGAGCTTCTCTTTGAGCTCCACGTCATAGTTGAATGTGCCGGGGGCCTCCGGTGAGCCGTCGAGGAAGTGCGCCACCGCCCAGCTGTCGCTCTGGTTCCCCCAGAACGTCAGGTTGAACCATGGAAAATCAAGAGGACGTGGAGAACTGCCATCTACGAATAGAGATTGAACGAGATCGATGATGCATATTATGGATCTGACGGGATGGATGTAACCGAATTCGCGTAATAATACATCATAGGTGCATTCATGAATTATACTCCTATCTGTTTGTGCGTAGTATGGCGGAGAGCGCTGGAGGAACCGTAGGAGAGCGAGGACGAGTAGATGGTAGCGCATGGTGGCCGGGTGCTGTGCCTTGGTCCTGGGTGGAACGAGCTCTATATGTATGTGGGCTGTCTAACCTCCCGAGATTATCATGGGCCAACGTCGATCAACACTAATCCGATAACTGCCACCCATTTGTCAAGGCAATCTTGTTGTCACTACCTTCCGGTGCGCGCCGGTAGTGTTGAACCAAGGAGTCAGCCGGTGAGGACCCAAAGCGAAAAGCCGTGCACATCTGATTTTGGAAGCTTGACTCGTTTGCAGCCCTTTGCATATTTTATTCTGCATAATAAAAAAATGCTCTATGTTCTTGGTCCTTTGCCCAGCACAAATTACATATTTTACAGTGACGCAAACTACTTTACCACTCCGATAAAATGACATATTTATCTTATTTTAATCATTTCCGCTCTTGAGGGCATGTGAAAAGGCCCAAATATCCTTCTTCCTCAAAGGTTTGTTGTCACTCTCTGGCCCCAAATACTGCCTCAATCTCTCGATCCCTTGCTCGCCGCCACCCATATCTTCCGCTTGCCATCTCCGCCACAACAGCTATGTCCACCATCGGCGCGAACGTCCCCAACCATCTAACCTCTCGAGATACCACCCTGTTGACTAGGTGGATACAGGCGTCATGGCTAGTCCCTGGCCGGCCACCTCCTCGCCGCCGGCTACGCGCTCATTGTACACAACCGCATGCCTCCCAGGGACTCGTCTCCAACGGCACTTGCCTCGCGGATAGCCTGCGGTTTGCTGTTGATGTCATCTTTCTCATGGTCAGCTTCCCCTCCCACGTCTGCTCCACCTCCCTCGACCACCTCTGCTTCCCTAGATCCGATGGGGCTCCTCCTCCGACTCTGGTTCTATTCTCCCCCTCTCTAGTCGGGGCTTGGGTTGCTTCTCCTCTGCTTCGGTCGTGCTTCTTGTGCACATCTGGTGCACCTCACGCAAGGCTTCTGCTCCACCCTCCGATACTCCTCAACGGTGTGTGCAAAGAGAGAGAAAGAAGGGGCACGAGGAGAGGAGACAGAATGAGGGGGTGTTTGGTTGGGCTTCGGTGGGGTTTTCCATTTGAAAAAGCCCCAGCCCAACCAAACACCCCTGCTTTTGGGACAAACTACTAGCAAAAGCCGCTGCTGATTCCCGTGTAAACTGAGTTGTACCGAAAAGCTAGCTACACCCAGTTTCCCGCAATGGTGACTAATTCTCTCTCCACATTGCCCTTCCATTTGAAGCAAATTACTCCCGAACTACCCTTTTCCCCTCCGACCATCTTCTCCACAGCGGCCAAAGCACCGTCCCCGCCATCCCCTTCTTCCCTGTCCTCCCCGTCGCACCATCCCCGCCGTGCCCTCCCCGCCGCTCCCTCCCCGCTCTCTCCGCTGCCCCGACCAGATCCGCTCCTTGAGCTCCTCTTCTGGCCGGTGGCCTCCTTGAGCTCCAGATCCGGTGCCGCGACGTGCTGCTCCCACCGGCGCGCCCCTCCACCGCCTGGTCGGCTGCCCACCGCCGTAGGCCTTCCCCGCCGTCCCCGACCTCCTCCACTGCCTTCCTCCGCGGTGAGCGCGCCCCTCTATCACCGTCTCCGTCTTCCACCATCGCGCCCTCCTCCCCTCCTCTCCCTCCCCTACTGCCGGCCCGAGGTCATCGCTGACCCGACACTGACCTCCACCCGTTGCTCTGGATCTGGCCGCCTCAAGGTCACCGCGGCCCCTATGTCCTGCTCCTTCGTCACTGGGTCATCGCCGGACCTACGGCCACCGGATTCGCCCCCACCCCCCCACCATCCTGTCGACCTCGCCATCTCCGCCTCTCCTTGCTCGGCTCCCGGCCCGCCGGGCTCAACCAGCAGGCCGCCACGCTCTCCTGCTCGGGGTGGGGTGGTGGTGATGCACTGGAGGAGGAGGGAGGGCACCGGGGTGGAGCATGGGAGATGGGAGGAGAGTATTGGGCGGCGACGGTGTGGAGTATTGGGCGGCGGCGTGTGCGTGAGGGAGAGGCAGAGGAAGAGGGGATCAGGATGCGGCAGCTCCGAGAGAGAGAGAAGCGAGATGAGACGGAATGAAATGAAATGGATATTAATAATTCATTATTTGCGTTGTTTTTCTAATTATTTGCGGTGAAAACATAAAAAATATGTTGTTTCAGGAGGAAAACATATTCATTTCAGAGTTAAACACTCTAGGGGTATTATAGACTTTTTCTTCCTACAACAGCTAACAGCCATAGCCTAACCAAACAACAACAGCTACAGACCAGTTTCCTACAGCCACAGCAGTTTTTTCCAAACAGACAGCCAACAACAGCTTTTCTAACAGCCACAGCCCAATCAAACACGCCCTGAAGCGTGGTAGTCGGGGTGACTTTACGTACAAGAGAGAGATTAGGAGTCCTAGTTCTCGTGAGTTTGTATGAGGTTTTGCACATATATAAGGAGAAAGATATACGAGGAAAAACACAATGAAAATAAAAAATAAAGGAAGAGAAGAGAGGCATGGTACGTACCTCTAGCCATACAATTTTTTTTGTGTGCTTCTACTTTCTACTAGCTAGTTGCATGCATGAGCGTCGTCAACAGATCATGAAGATTAAGGTAGAGTTTCCAACAATTGGTATCAAAGCGTTTACGGTTCTAAGATCACGGTAGCAACCACGGATCTCGTTCGTAGGAGCGCTCGGTCACTCCTCCTCACCACGACATGGCAGGAGTAGGACGATGCGAGAGAGCGCATCTAGTATGGCGGAGAGCGTCGGCAAAACCGTAGGATAGCGAGGACGAGTAGATGGTAGCGCATGGTGGCGGGGGGCTGTGCCTTGGTCGAGGGTGGAACTAGCTTTATATGTATGTGGGCTGTCTAACTTCCCGAGATTTTCATGGGCAAACGTCGTTCAAAAGTAATCCGATAACTGCCACCCATTTGTCAAGGCAATCTTGTTGTCACTTACCTTCGATGCACGCCGGCATTGTTGAACAAGGAACCTGCCGGTGAGGATCCAAAGCGAATAGCCGTGGACATCTGATTATGGAAGCTTGATTCGTTTGCAGCCCTTTGCGTATTTTATTCTGCATAAACGCCCTCTGTTAGTTAAAAAAAAATGCTCTACGTTACTTGGTCCTTTGCCCAGCACAAATTAAGTATTTGTACAGTGACGCAAACTGCTTTACCACTTCGATAAAATGTATATTATTTTAATCATTTCTGCTCTTTAGGCCACGTGAAAAGACCCAAATATCCTTCTTCCTCGCAGGTTTGTCATCACCCTGGCCCCAAATGCTGCCTCAATCTCCCAATCCCTCGCTCGCACCTTCCGCTTGCCGTCTCTGCCACAACAGCTATGTCCACCACCGTGGCGAACGTCCCCAACCATCCGACCTCTCCAGACACCACCCGCGTTGCCTGGGTGGGGATGGGTATCATGGGCCAGTCCATCACCAAACAGCTCATTGTACACAACCATACGCAGCCCACGGACTTGTCTCCAGCGGTGCCTGCTCGCGGATAGCCCGTGGTTCACCGATGATGTCATCTTTCCCATTATTAGCTTTCCTCCTACGTCTGCTCCACCTCTCTCAACCACCTTTGCTTCCCCAGATCCGGCATGGCTTCTCCTCCGACCCTGGTTCTACTTCTCCCCCTCTCCAGTGGGGCTTCTCCATGGACTCTTGCGCTGCTTCTCCCCTTGCTTCGGTTGTTCTTCTTATGCGCATCTGGTTCACCTTGCGCAAGGCTTCTACTCTGCCTCATGCTTTCAACCGAATAAGAATTGGGTCGACCCGCTCGGCCCACCATGGCTCTATTTAGGCCAGGCGGTTAGGGTTTCCCCTAACTGCTGCCAGCGGTTGTGTGTTGGGAAGGGGGCCATCGGGCTGAGCGTCGCCGCCAACCGGGAAGGGGCGCAGTGCCATCGGACTTGGGAGTCCCTTCGCCGCTGCAGGTGACACAAGGGCACCGCCGCCGCGGCATGTGGCTTGGGCGCCACCTCCGCCATGGCGTGCCGGCCTATGGGGGGCTCGGGCACCTCTGTCGCCAACCGTGGGAGGCTTGGACGCCGTCAGGTGCCGCCGGAGGCGGAGACTCGGGCACCATCGCCTGAGTTGCCGTGGCGGGCAGGAGCATGGAGGTTGCCGTTGTTGCTGACGGGAGAAGCCACGTCAGGGTTGAGTCCACCCCCCGAGGAGCCACGTCGTGTTGCGGCTGGAGATGAGGCGCCAGAGGGTGCTACTGAAGTGAAGGACGCTAAGCGCCTTGGGCTAGTCCGCCGCGGGTCCCGCTGCTTGAGGGAGGTGCTGCCGTCACGCCGTTGATGCGGCCGCCAGAGGGCGTTGTGTGCCACGTTGGGTGCCGAGTCAGCCTGCACCGCGCCGGGCACCGCTGATGCGGGCCATGCCGCCAGCAAGCGTGCCGATCCATGGCACACGGTGAGGTGGGCCATGTTGCTGGACGACGAGGCTGCAAGGTGGCGGCCACGCCGTGCAGTGGATGGTGCCACTGCCGCCAGTGAGGATCCGAAGGATCCATCATTCTTGTCCATGTGAAGAGTAATCATGCTTTGGATTGCATCTTTTGCCATAGGGCTTACCCTTTTTTGCATGGATAAATGGTTCTAGAGCGTGCTATTTTGGGAAGAGGTGGGGAGGCTGTCGCACGCTGCGCCACCCTTCACGTGAAGAATTCCGGCGTCGATCGTCGCAGGAAGAATATTCATCCTCTGAATTGGTGCTTCTTCTTTGTGCTTGATTATTAAGAACCATAATTTCTGAGCCTAAGCGTCGAGATTAGAATGTTGTTATGCATTTTTACATTCATGCATATAGAAAATCAGGAAGAATTTGAAAATTTTAAATTTGAGCTAAGCATAAAGGATTAACATCATAAGTATATACATGAGAATTTGAAATTTAACTAAAGGAATAATATAGAAGACAAATATTTAAAAGAGTAATTGAATTATTACAATATACAAATGTCCGGTACAAGGCATTGCAAAACATAATGGTTACAAAAGTAATCTTAATTACAATAGCAATAAAACAAAGATCTATATATTACTAGTTTGTTGTCACCCTAGCCCCAAATGCTGCCTCAATCTCCCAATCCCTCACTCGCACCTTCCGCTTGTCGTCTCTGCCACAACAGCTATGTCCACCACCGGCGCGAACGTCCCCAACCATTCGACCTCTCCAGACACCACCCGCATTGCCTGGGTGGGGACGGGCGTCATGGGCCAGTCTATTACCGGCCAGCTCCTCGCCGCTCATTGTACACAACCGCACACTACCCAGAGACTTGTCTCCAGCGGTGCCTACCTCGCAGATAGCCCGTTGTTCGCCAATGATGGCATCTTTTTCATTATCAGCTTCCCCTCCTACGTCTGCTCCACCTCTCTCAACCACCTTTGCTTCCCTAGATCCGGCAGGGCTTCTCCTCCGACCCCGGTTCTACTTCTCCCCCTCTCCAACGGGGCTTCTCCCCGGACTCCTGCGCTGCTTCTCCCCTTGCTTCGGTCGTGCTTCTTATGCGCATCTGGTGCACCTTGCGCAAGGCTTCTGCTATGCCTCATGCTTTTGGCCGAATAAGAATTGGGCCGGCCCGCTCGGCCCACCATGGCTCCATTTAGGCCGGGCTACCCTAACCGCTACCATCGGGTGTGTGTTGGGGACGGGGCCATCGAGCTGAGCGCCGCCGCCGGTCGGGAAGGGGCACAGTGCTGCCGGACTTGGGAGTCCCTACGCCGCTGCGGGCGAGCACAAGGGCACTGCCGTCTTGGCGTGCGGCTTGGGCGTAGCCTCCACCATGGCATGCCAGCCTATGGGGGGCTCGGGCATTTCCGTGTTGCGGCCGGAGATGAGGCGCCGGAGGGCATTGCCGAAGCGAAGGCCGCTGAGAGCGTCAGGCTGGTCCACCATGGGTCGCGCCGCGTGAGGGAGACATTGCCATCGCACCGTTGATGCGGCCGCCGGAGGGCGTTGTGCGCCACTTCTGGCACCGAGTCAGCCCGCAGCGTGCCGGGTGCCGCTGATGCGGGCTGTGCCGCCGGCGAGCGTACCGTTCCGTCGCGCACGGTGAGGTGGGCCATGTTGCCGGACGACGAGGCTGCGGAGGAGGGCGAGGTGGCGGGCATGTCGCGCAGCGGATGGTGCCACTGCTGCCAGTGAGGATCCGAAGGATCCATTGTTCTTGTCCATGAGAAGAGTAATCACGCTTTGGATGAATGGTTCTAGAGCGTGCTGTTTCGGGAAGAGGCGGGGAGGCCGTCGCACGCTGCACCACTCTTTCTCTTTCCCATGGAAGCCACGGCTACTGTCGCTCATGTAAAAAAAAGTTGCCACGTCAGCTGGCCGTTGACCGCAAAACACGCAAGGACATTATACATGCGTGTGACAAAAAGATTGCAAAAAGAATTTGGCATGTCTTCATAAATAGTAATTTATTATACGGTGACATTGGGCATTTGGTGTGCTTGGTAGTTGGCTCATAGCTTCCGAATGATAAAAATTTAGTTAGCTCTTCCGAATGATAAAGATATTTCAGCTTCACACAAAAAGTAACACATCTCAGCTTCACACAGCAAAAACAGTTCTATATATGCAGCTCTTGCAATCACTTCTTCATTAGAGTAAAATAAGCTGAGGAAAGATGATGGTTTCTCTTCGGTGTCTGTCTAAACTTGGTGTTGCCACTGTGGTGCTGCTGCTACTCCGGCCTGCCGGTAGTGGCAGTGAAGGGCCTAACAGTGATCATGCTGTCGTTGTGGGCGAAGAGCCTGGGTTTTCTGTACCAATTGTTCACCGGCGACTGCCGCCGCAGACCGACGAGAAGTTCGTGACACCGCTCGGAGCCCATGGTGCTACGCTTCTCGCTGAAGTCCGGATTGGTGAACACTCCCAGCTACAATACCTCTTGATGGACACGGGAAGCTCTCTTACCTGGACGCAGTGCTACGAGTGTCCTCATTGCGGATCTGGGGAAGTGCCACCTTACGAAAGATCCCAGTCCCGCACGTTCCAGGATGTCAGCTGTGACGATGAAACAAGTTGCCCAAAGAATCCTCCAGGATATCGCACTTCCTGCCTTCTTGGAACGTGCCGGTTTGATGCTCTGTACAATGCTAGTGGGCAAAATCGGTTCGCCCGAGGAGCCACGAATATCATGCCGACTTCAACCTGGTTTTTGGGTGTGCACACCAGGAAAATCTCGCTGCTACGAGGAACAGTGACTGTACAGGAATTCTGGGATTAGGTCTGGGAGCGGCATCATTCCTGAACCAGATTGGCGTTACTTAGTTCTCTTACTGCCCTCCTACACCAGTGCCACTGCATGTCATATCCAGGAGAAGCAGCTACGTTCGGTTTGATTCTCACGCGCAAATATCAGGGAAGACGGTGCCATCAGTGCAGCGGTGGGGCAAGTACTACATCCACCTCAAAGGTATCAGGTACCAACAGGATGCTGATACGACGCCTATCCATGTCATCGCTTACCAGGATCGAAGAGACTATGTTGATATGATGATAGATACGGGAGCCCCCATGCTGGCTCTTCCTCCCTCTACGTATGATCTTCTGCTTGAGTGGATTGACCTACACACTACTCTGCAAAGGTTAAACATAACCAATTCTCGTCCCGGCGGACCAGAGCATTGTTAGCTGGGCACCATGGATTACTTTAAGGAGATGACGGTGACATTAAGTTTCGATGGAGGGTTGGACATAGCGCTCTACACAGACACACTCTTCTTCGAACACCAGCAGGCTGTCTGCGTAGCGGTGTGTCGTGATGATGACGATTAGTCTGAGCCGATTGTAGATTGGTCTGCCCAGAGTAATCTCAACGTTGGATATGACTTGAAGAAAGGTGAGATCGTAATGGATCATGCTAACTGTGTCTTCATCTTTATCCTGACTGAAGTTTGTGTCTGCAGCATCAGGCCTATAGTAATCTGCTGATAGATACAATAGAACTTCGTTACATGTTACTTCATTACAAATGTACTGGTTTTCTGTCTATTGTCCCTTTGTTATATGTTGTAGAACAACACCTATAAAAGACATCGATCATTCTATCTATAATGTTTGGCCTGGTATGTAGATTTCCGTCTTTCCTTAATGTTTATTTTTTTTTACCCTCCATTTTGTTAATTAAACCAAACATTCATTACAACCACCAGCAAAAAAAAAGTGCCAAGTTGGAGAAGCTACATCATCTAGAAATAGAAAATGAAATGAAAACCATGCCTCAGAAACTAGATCACTAATTGGGCATATTATTCAACCAGGCTTATGTGAGCCTCTTGGCCATTGACGAGCCATCAGCCTCAGAGAATGCTTCGGCCACCACCTCCCCTAGTTTTTGTGATCTTGAAGGAGAGCCGTTTTTCCCACTTCCTTCTAGAAATTAGCCCAATAATCAATCCAATAGCAGAGATAATGAATGACAGTGTTTGGATCATTTGGAAAGATTTTTTGGAAACATGCTTTGTTTCTAGTTTTCCAAATTGTCCAAAGCACAGCTGTGAAGCCCATGGCAGCAATTTTCTTATGTATTCCTTTGAAAGAATTGAAGAGCAAATTGACAATTGACTCAGATTTTTAGGGCATAAGCAAGATTAAAGGAGCATAGAACAACCATTCAAATGTACTTAGCAAGGGAACAAGTAAACATAAGATGATCAACATTATCATTGTGAGAGCAAAAAACCACATTTCTTATCTCCCTAAATGTGGATTTTTTTTTGTGTGTGTGTGTGTTGTAATACCTTCCCCTGAATGCATCCATCTCCCTAAAATTCGTTCCAAAGAGTTGGTTCAAGAAGGTACTCTTTCCTGCTCAAAATAAAAAATTAAGATGAATATAAACTCTAAACTATGTACTGTCAATCTGTGAAAAAAGGACAGAAGGCCCAAATATCAGGGAAGAATGCATGTTTAACTTCACTGTTAAGACTATCAGCCAAATGATGAAAACAACAACTTAAAGTTTAATATCAAAGCAGATAAAAGAGGTAATCTCCGAGAAAAGAAGGCATACAATAAATTTATCATTAGACATTGTTCACAACATGCATCCGTGGACTGTGACAATGAGATGCTATGAAAAAACATGGTCCTACATTTTCCTTGAGATGTATCATTCATGTCAGCAACAGCAAAGTTCAGCTTCAAAAAGATAGCAAGTTGCCCATGCGTTGCTGTGGAACTACAACATAGAGATTTGGAGTTATAGAAGATCCATTTGTCTCAAAGAGATACAAATGAATATAAACAATGTATTTTGATTGACACATTGAAATCAGTATTGGAAAAAAGGACAGGCATGTTTGACATAGTGAACTCACTCTGGGCATGGACTGGAAGGTCTATTGACAATATCATTTAACAAAGACTACACAAAATGGTTCAGACTTGGCTGATATCAATATAAAACAAACGTGATGGACCTAGATGCTGGATTAAGTCAGACAGTTCCATTATAGTATGAATTAGACCTCTGAAAAAGAATATTTCAACTTCTTTTCACCACATTAAAGATGCTACACTCAATTTTGCCATGCACACTATGAGAGACCTCCGAAAAATTGTGCACACTCAATTTTTTCATGCAAAAAAAACTAAAAGTGATTTGCTCTAAGAACAATTTCTCAGAGCACACTTACAAGCTGACACCTTCAATTGCTGTTGTTTCTCTTAATAACTTCAAGGAAATTCAAAGGATAATTTCTACGAGCACATTTAAGATAATCTGCATCAGGTGTTGAGCTAGGAGAGGCCCTCACCTGCTACACTTGGTTTTTTTAGAGTTACACAATCAGGCAAGCAACCAACATAGGGTACAGGAAAGCTTGCTACTTCCTTTCTGTTACTTTGTTTTCTCCAATAGTAAAGCCCATCAATAGAAAAGCAAATGGATTCCAACAGTAAAATCATCTAAATATTTAGGGTTATAGGCACATCAATTTCCTCTAGCGGGTGACCTATCAAGGGGGAAAAATCGCAAATATTAAGATCACAAATGCAGACATGGCACGTCCGCATACACTCAGACACCTGTAGTAGAATAAGTCCGCTAAAACACAATAGAATTATGCAGACCCAGTAAAGATGGACGGGAATTCAGCATTACTGTGTACACTACAATCAAATTGACAACCAACAGAGTCAAAGAAAAATATCTGAACAAGCTTGAGCCTTTGTTATGAAAATATTGATGTACTTCGGCCCTGCGGTGAACACGTTAAAAAAATAGATCCGTTGCACAAATGAATGTCAAGTTGTTAATCAATAACTATACGAGTCCAAACTATACGGACATACTATGAGAAATCATAGTCCAATTCCAAATCCTGAGGAAAGTCAGGTGACTACACTAATACGTTGCTAATTCGAAACCAGATATGCAGAATACCTCGTTGCTGGACGACACTGCTGTTATCCCCCAAGTCACGCAGCCACCGGACAATCTCATACGTACGAGACCTTCTGCTTCAGCTGCAGTGGCAGTTTCTTCCGCCTTTTCTCTTCCCGTGCGAAAACCTTCCGCAGCTTCTTCACCTTTGGCACCCAAAAATCTCGAGGATTAGATCCCAAGTCTTAAGAACTAATAATCAACTAAAAAACCATCAAATTTCACAATAGGATTCAAGATTGATACCGCCTGGACGAGCTCGATGGGCTCCGCCTCGCGGCGAATCCGGATCGACTCCTCCACCCTCCTAATCTGCTCCTCCGTATACTGCACCACTTCAACGCATAAAAAAAGTTCAAAAATGACACCAAATCAGATCACACAGACCAGACCAAGGTCGTAGACACGACGAGAGACTGCGAGATTCTGCGCACGTTTGGGCGTGGGGGCGAATGAGGTGAGGGAGCAGAACATGAGCAGCGCGGCGACGAGGTTGCCGAGGCAGACGGCCACAGTGACGCGCCGGTACGAGCACCACCTCGCCGTCGCGCGGCCCCCGAACGACGCCGCCCGCGGTACGCCCCTCGCCATGGCGCCGCCGCCATCCCAACCGCCGCCGACGCGGGATTGCGTTCAAACCGCAGCTCCGCGGGCCTCCGATTCGCGAGCTCCTCGCCTCGAACCCTCTTTTGCTTCCGAGGCAATGGAGGTTCCAAGGGGGCAGCGGGACAAAGAGCATCTAGGCGTTGTAGAAATCGTGGGCTGGGGTGGGATGGGACCACGAATCCCGGAGGGGGAGGGCAGACCGCAGACGGACCACGAAACTCTTTTTCTTAATTTATTTATTAAATCTTTTTATTAAAAATTAGCCGCGTGTTATAACAGATGTAAATTTTAAAAGGAAGAATAGTATGATACTAATCTTAAACAAGACATACCACCATGTAAATTGACAGATAAAATAACCGCTATAGTTTATATCACTGATCCATCTTTCCTTACTAAACCCAATTAATGTTAAGATGGGATTTTAAGTCCATAAGGCCCTGGGAGAAGCATGAGACAATTAAGTATAGTTCCTGTTCCTCTTCGAAAAAAGCACGATTCTAGGTGTAGGGGGAGCACGTAGACGAAACTTCAGCTTTAGTAAACAATATTGAAAAGACGAATAGTATTACTGTGTGCAACAGTTTGGAGGATCCCCAAATAAAGATTGCATACTCTTTGAGATATAAGCATAAACACAAGTCCCGCGGTGGAGAGTAGCAAGTCTGAGAGCAAGACAATTTAATCTAGATTGAATTTAATCCTCAGACGGCCACGGTGACACGCCAGTACGAGCACCACCTCGCCGTCACGCGGCCCCCGAATGACGCCACCCGCCCTACGCTCCTCGACATGGTGCTGCCGCCATCCCTGCTGCCGCTAACGTGACATTGCGCTCAAACCACCACTCCGTGGGCCTCCGATCTGCGAGCTCCTCGCCTCAATCCCTCTTTGTTGCTACCGAGGCGATGGAGCTCGCGGATAGAGATCGTGGGCTGGGTGAGGGGGTGGGACCACGAATTTCGGTTTCGTGTGGCTTTTTGGAGCTTGCTTGGATGAAAGGGGGGCAAAATCTAGGGCCCTAAATCTTCAGAGTGGATTTTGAGGAGCATACGAGGGCACCCTTCTAGACGGCTTCGGCTTGTGCATAAGTCGGCTTAAGGTTAACTATACCTACGAGCTCTGGTGTGGGGAAGTCCTAATAAGCTTTTATCCCTTCTAAACAACTTCTGAGATTTGAGCTTATGGGCTGAGATGAATTGTAGAAAGTCTATAATACCCTTTGAGTTATTTGTTTGCTATTTGAATGATAATAACATTGTCTTTGTATTTTTATTAATGTAGTTTAGCAAATAAATGAGTTATAAAAATAGGAAAAATAGGATAAAAACTATTTAGTTGCCATAAAAAAAGCATATAGAAGTATCTGGTTCACAATCATATAGGTTTAAGACTTCCACTACTGTTTTTATATTGGTGTTTGGTGTAAACGACTTCTAAGTTGTGTTGTGTGGATGTTAAGTACTTATCCCAAGTATGAGAATTGTTTACTATTTTGTAACTCTTTTCTAATAGAGTTTTATTGTGATATTTGAGTTGTTATTGTAGCTGCCCATACACCATGCGTGTATTATGAAGTGTATGGGTTAGTCATGAAGAGTTACAGTTGTTCTTTCTTTCACTAAGTGTGACAAGTTTTGATTGAGTGACCCGCTAGTTGTGGTGCGCTGGCCGGCTAGGCAGGGTGTGCGTGGTTGCGCTGGGTTTCGAGTGACCCACTAGCTTTCAGGATAGGTTAGGCTAAGGGTACAGTAGCCGGGCTCCTCCGATCTGGTCGTGCTCAGTGGATTTGAGAGCGGTTTTAATTCTTCACAAGACTTTGGAACTATATCTGATTTATGAAATGTTGTTCACTTCTGGCTGGCTTGACTAATAGTGAAACTATACAACGTGTGGTAATCGTATGATGTGTTAGTCCGATGTCGAACTACTCAATGTTGGATGCATACGGTGCAGGTACTTATCACCGTGGGTGGTTACTTGGTCTTTGACGACAAATTATTTCTTAAGTCATATGTAATTCTGAGACCCTGACATCTGGGCCCGACAAGGATGTTATAATCGGCTTCCAATTTCTGTATATCCAAGTTATTTTTGTAGCCATTGAATTACTGTGATAATTCGTGTTTCAATGCTTCAGAAATGGTATAATGTTAAAGTGCAGTTTTATCGGCTAGAATTTACAGTAGAGACCCGACCATAGAAATAAAATTAAGGGAAGTAGCAACCCAACGGTAATGCATCGAAAGAGGGCGATAGGTGGTACAGGTTAAAGGGATAACGACAAGTCAAGGGGAAAAGGTTAGCGGCAGGACACAATGGGAGCAATGGATGCCGTGGAAGTGACAGAAGGTAAGTTGGAGTTTCGGAGGAGTTGTCACAGGAGCCGAAGCTATGATATCGATGGCTTGCCAGCACTGGGGGTGATGTTGGTGTGCATGTTTTGAGGGCAGCATCCAAGTTTGGATTATGCATTATTTAGATTCGGTATAGGTGGACTATATTCAAACAATTTACATCCTCTCCAAGTCCGAATAATTGGCTAAGAAGAAGGAGAAGAAGTTGTACATGTATAGCCAGAAGTCAAATTCTTCTTCATGCAAGCATAATGCTCCGGCATTGGACTGAGGCACGGGGATCCGCAGGATCTAGCATTCTTGTCCTAGACCAGACGGTGGCAGGCATTGCCAACGAGAGGATGGCCGATGAGGCCGCATGCCCCTTTGCACACCCCTCCCCCACACCTTGTCAGTTTTCACTCACATTGTGAGTTGGTAGGCCAAAAATTTTGACGTTTGTGTGGTCGGCACCTGCCAATTTCCGCGGGTGTGGCATGGTGGATATTTCATCGTATGTTGGTTCTTTGAACGGCCGTTGCATGCTATTGCCAACGGCAAGCTTTCCGTCGAGGCTGGCATTAGCGTGACTACGGCTTTGTGGACAATGTCATCCTTTGTCGATGATGCACAACAATGGATTTGCTGCTACGGCTAGGATTGCATGTAAGTTCTGAATTTATTTCTGTGCTCCCGGATGATGTTGACACTTTGCGTCTTTTTTTTTCTATGTATGGTTTAAACTCTTGTATCAATCTGACTGATGTCTGATATCGTGAGACTCGAAAAACACTAAGACGATATGTGATTTTGTTTGTTTTCTAACGAGTAACATGCCACTTAATTTTTATTGGGAAACAAACCTTCATTATTGAGTAACTCGAATACAATTTCTTTAGGAATATCTGTGACACACTTTGATGGTTAAAATTTCACCAATGATCTATTATTTCCAGATGCAGATATAAATGAATGTAAACATCCAGAAGATTACCCTTGCTACGGCAAATGCCACGACACTGAGGGCTCATACAATTGCAAATGTCGTCGTGGCTACAAGAGCAGTGATCCAGAAAAGAACCAATGCAATCCAAAATTCCCATTTGCAGCAAGGCAACATGTTTATTTCATATTACTCTCAAAATCCTCGTAGCTATCACACTACTACAGAAGAGCTTTGTACAGATGGTTCGAAACTTTCGTACGTGACGTTTTTTCGAACTGACTATATTGAAGTGTCTGTATAAAGCAGGTTTGTACAGACTGTATGGTTCCAATCACTACTACAGAAACGTACATCAGAGACGGGTCAAAATCATAATCCGAGACGGTTTTCGTATACGTCTCGGATTGGTGGTCAGTGATGACTAAAACTCATCCCAGACGGTTGCTTCAAACCCGTCTCGGATGTTGAATTACAAAAATAAAAAAAAAGCAGCCGCCGCCGGCCTCGTGGTCGCCGAACCAGCTCCTGTGCGTCGACGTCGGATCCAGCCACCCCCGTGCGTGCCGCCACCTGCGCAAGTGCCGTCGCCTCCCGTGCTCGCTGGATTCAGCCACCACCGCACCGGAAGGAGGAGAGGAGGGAATTTAGAGGTCGCACGCGCCGGCCTCGTGGTCGCCGGATCTGGCCTTGTGGTCGTTGGATCCGGCCACCACCGCGCCGAATGGAGGAGAGGAGTGGCGGGGGTACCGGTCGTGCGCGCCGCCCTTGTGGTCGCCTGGGGTCGGGCTCGGGTGGCGCCCGTCGGATCCGCGCCGAAAGGAGGAGAGGAGTGGCGGCGGCGGGGCTTACCGGAGGGTGGTGGGGAGTGGCGGTGGGGCAGCAGCCGAGGTGGAAGAGGCGGAGTGGCCGGGGCGGGGCTGAGCAGCGGCAGAGCTTGGTGCTCGGCGGGGAACTGAGGCGACGACCTGGAAAGGGGGGCTGAGCAGCGGCGGAGCTTGGTGCTCAGCGGGGAACCGAGGCGGCGACCTGGAAAGGGGGTGGGGCCAGGGTGAAGCCGAGGCGGGGCCGGGGTCGACGGCGAGGAGCCGAGGCGAGCGAGCAGCGCCGTCGGGAAGGTGGAGCAGCAGCGGCGAGGGAGGCGATGGGAAGGCGAGCGGGGCCGGGGAGGTGGCAGAGCGGCGACGGGGAGGAAGCGGCGGAGAGCGGCCGAGGCGAGGAGCTCCGGGGCTGGGCCGAGGCAAGGGGGCGGGGAGCTCGGCTGGGTGGAGCGGCGCAGCGACGGGGAGGGGCGGTGTTCGAGAGAGAGAGAGAGAGATGGAGGGAAAGAGAGGAAGGGGGCTGTACTGAGGGAGAGGGATTTGGGGATTTTATTTGCACGGATTGAGTTAGGGTTAGCTTATTGGGCTTCATGGGCCTGATTGATTATAGACGGGCTGAAAAATCAAAACCGTCTCGGATGACCTGTTTATCATCGCAGATGGGTGAGAAATAAAAACCCGTCTCGGATGACCCGGTTATCACAGACAATTCGGGATCGCAAACGTGTTGTTTTCTGACCCGTCTATGATGGTTGCTATCCCAGACGGGTCCGATGAACCGTCTCTGATAAGCCGTCCAGGATGAACCGTTCTGTAGTAATGAATAGTCTGTGATGTTGTTTTAGAATTGCAAAAAAAAAGTAGGGCCAGGGCCGAGTGGCTCGTTCACACCCCGCCGCTCCCGCTGCCCCCCGGCCACACCTCGCCGCCTCCCACCCGCACCCTGCCGCTTCCACCGCCTCTCGCCCGCTCCCTGTCGCTTCCGTCTGCACCCCACCACTTCCGCCACCTCCCGCTCGCTTCCCGCCGCTCTCGCCGCACCCCGCCGCCTCCCACCCGCACCCCGCCGCTCCCGCCACACCCTGCCGCTCCCGCCCGCTCCCTGCTACTCTGTTGATGATTGGTTGTGCACAAAAGAAAAAAGAAGGAACCTATAAGAATTCCTAGAAGAAAAGCAAGAGATATGGCAAGACGTGCAGACCAGATCTGGGGCCCCCATTTGCTCTCCGGCGAGCTGGATCTAGCTAGGCTGCTCGATCATCGCCCTCCTTGAGCAGCAGAAGCCTTGAGCCAATTTGTGGAATTTTGTGGAGGATGGAGAGTGAGAGAGAGAGAGAGAGAGAGAGAGAGAGAGAGAGAGAGAGAGAGAGGATAAGGGGACCTGATAGAGGTGGAGAAAGAAAGAAAATAAATAGCTTTCGAATCGATGCTTGCAGTGCCATGAGAGCAATGTGCAAGAGGGCTAGATTGGGCTAGCCAGTTAAATGGGATGCTACAATATAGACAGTTCCAAACTAGAACCGTCTACGGTTCCAAACTAGGACCGTCTATGATACCCTTATGGTATAGACGATCCTAGAACTGTCTATACTTCCAAACTAAGATCATCTATACCGTAAGGGTATCATAGACGGTCCCAGTTTGGAACCGTAGACGGTTCTAGTTTGGAATTGTCTGTACTGTAGCGTCCGACCTAATAAGAACTGCTCGTACTCATTGTCTCACACGGTTCCGAAATGGTTCTCTTTTGGAACCGTCTGTGATACTCTCTATACATACGGCTCCAAAGAGACGTATGTACAGGACGTCATATTAAATGGTTTATGATCATATTTTATTATTGTGCTGGTAATATGTTTATTCTTTTAGTTGCATTATTCATGCGAAAACTATGTCCAAGTTTTTTCAAACATGCAAGTTTTAAAGAAACACATCAAAATGTCAATCAAGAGAAGCCACAATTGATTTGGACATAGGATTTAATACGTACCCCGTTGACAAGCAGAAGAGAGAGAGAAAGAGAGAGATTAGATCAATACAATCGATAAGGGGTATAAATTAGAAAATATATAGCATCTAATATGAGCATGACAAGTGAGATCCAGGCAACATTATATAGGATGATATTTTCCAATTCGTTTCTTTTTCTACAGTACTAAACAAGTTCCACAAAAAATAGCAATATAGAATGCTTAGGTATTTGGTTTGTATACAATATCTGCTTTACATTAGTCCTTGCATTAGATTTTATATATAGATGAAAAAGGCATAGCTTTATTCGTCTCCTTAGGGCACGTACAACGGGCGTCTTTTTCTCGTCTCGGTGATGGCCCTTTTTCAGAAAACCCCCCAGCTCAGCCGAGAGACGGGCGCATCGTCGCCTCGCGAGGCGACGGCCCTGTCCCGTGCTCCGATGCGGAACAGACGACCGCGGCTCCGTTGTACGGCCTCGTCTCCTACAGGCGACGGCGCGCTCGGATCCCGCGCGGGTAGGAGTCGATGGCGCGCGCAGGCAGAAGATTTGGGCGCGCGCGGGAGTTTTCCGCGCCCAATCCATCTCCACCCGCCATATCTCCGCCTCATCCCGGTTCCCCCAATCCGCCTCATCCCGGTTCCCCCAATCCGCCTCATCCATCTCCACCTCGCACTCTCGAGATGTCCATGTCGGCCGCAGCTAGGAAGAAGAAGGCATCCACACCGTCGGCGTTGGATGCGGCGGCGGCGGCCCCAGCCCGTACCCTCGGTCGCGGTGGCTTCTCGGCGCCGACGGCTCTCTCTCTCGGTCGTGGTGGCGGCTCGGCGCTGACGGCCCGCTCTCTCGGACGTGGCGGCAGCTCAGCAGCAGCAGGGACCCGCCCAACCACCGGTGGTGTCGGCAAGGGCGCGGCGACGGCGCCATCCTCCATTGATGGATCCAGCGTTGGTGGCTTCCCCAGCATAGATGGATTTCCGTTCCCTCATTCACCGTCTCAAGCCTGGTTTGATGCGGCCGGCAGTGATCCCTCTTCTCCTGTATCATGGTAATCCCTCTTCTCCTGGTTTGTGATTTTTTCAATTTACAATCATTGTTTAAGATCCAGTAGAAGAATAACATATATTGGATAGATGATTGTGCTATATTCTGCAACTTTTTGGATAGATGATTCTGCTATATTCTGCAACATATTGGATAGATGATTGTGCTATATTCTGCAACATATTGGATAGATGTTTGTACTGTGCTATATTCTGCAACTCAAAGCCATAGTGGTTATTGTTTGTTTCCTGCAGGGACAAAGATCCACGTCCATCTGGTGGTTTCATGAGCTACTTCGGAAATCAGCCACACAACTTTCATTTGGTTGGTGCACCTATTCACAACAGCCCTTTGAATAGACCACTGTCCACCAACAATGATGCAAGTTCACAGCCTGAAGTAGAAATATTACTTGACAATGACAATGTTAGGACTGAGAAGAGGATCCTATGGACAGAGGAAGAGGATCTTAAATTGATGAGCGCTTGGATAGAACATTCAACAGACTCTACCTGTGGAGCCGATAAGGGTGGTAACCAGTATTGGGGTGAGGTTGTTGAATCCTACAACAAGACTACCCCACCACTTCGAAAGAGAAATCTGAAGCAATGCAAGGATAGATGGCACAAGATTAATAGGTGGACGGACCTCTTTGAATGTGCTTATGTAAAGGCTCGCAGAGTATTTACAAGTGGATATTCTGATCAAATGTGGATTGATGCAGCCCACAAGTTCTATGTGGAGGACAACAAAGATGCAAAACTAGGACCCTTTGTTGGGATTGAGGTTTGGAAAATTTGTCGAAAAGTGTCAAAGTGGAAAACATACAATGAAGAGCTGAGGAATGCACGTAAAAGGAAATCATTTCACCTTGAAGAAGAAAGGGATCAGGAAAATGATGAAAGTTTGGAAGAGATGCCAAATCGACCAATGGGTCAGAAGGCAGCTAAAAAGGCAGCTCTAGCTGCAAAAGGCAAGTCAAAAGGCTCCAGTAGTGAAGATAATGGTAACTCAAAGGAATCTGCTATTGATCTAGACAAATTAGGCAAATTCCAGGAGGAAACAAATGCAAACCGTATGAAGATATTGGAACTGCAGCAGAAGCTATCATCTGAGAAGCTTGAGACCACAAAACTTGCCCACCTTACTGCACAAGAGACAAAAAAGGGAAAGATGCTTGAGAAAGAATCAAAGATGATGGAGGCTTATAACAGCCTCATCTTACAAGATACAAGTTCAATGTCCGATGTGGAAAAGGCGGAGCGATTTGCTGCCATGAAGTGTCTTAGGAAGGCCCTTTTTCCTGAAAGTGACTGAACAGGTAACTTGAGCAACCTGTACACCTCTACACCTGCCATGAAGAATTTGAGCAACCTGAACCTCTCATTTTTGCAGGATATGGTGTGATCTACCTGATGCTGTCATCTGAGTGCTATCTACTATTTACCTGAATGTGAATGTGCTATCTATCTACTAGTGACTGTGAATGTGAATGTGAATGTGAACATGTCATTTGAATGTGCTATCTGAATGTGAACATGTCATCCTGAAAGTGGCTGTGAATGTGCTATATATCTGAATGTGAACATGCCATTTCAATGTGAATATGCTATCTATCTTAATGTGAATGTGCTATCTAAATGTGAATGTGCTATCTGAATGTGAACATGTCATCTGAATGTGAATGTGCTATCTATCTGAATGTGAGGCAGAAGCTATCATACTATAAATTGGCACCAGTTAGTTCATTTTCCACCGCCCTGCTCTAGTTAGTTCCTATGGAGCATGATGAGGTGCAAGATGCCGAGGACTTTGATCCTGCAGAGGTGTTCACCGTAGAAGATATGCTAGCAGAGGATGGAATCTTAGAAGATATGATACAAGAGGAATTGAAGGCCTACATCGATGGAGAAGCATCAACAGTATCTCGCCGTCGCCGACAAACTGGACCGCGCAGGTACATACCAAGGAATCGAGAAGCAGCTCATGATGATCTTGTCGCTAATTACTTTTCTGCAAATCCTATCTACACCGATGAGATGTTCCGTAGGAGATTTAGGATGAATAAGCCGCTGTTCTTACGTATCGTGCATGCACTCAGTGATTGTTCTCCTTATTTCACCCAAAGACCCGATGCTACTGGTAGGAATGGACTTTCACCGCTTCAAAAGTGTACCGCGGCTATCAGGATGCTAGCTTATGGAACCTCGGCTGATCAACTTGATGAGGTGTTAAAGATAGCTGCAAGCACTTGTTTGGAGATTTTGGGAAAATTTGCTGAAGGGGTGATTGAAAAATTCGGTGAAAAATATCTACGCCCTCCAAGAAGCGATGAACTGGAAAAAATATTACGAGAAAATGAGGCTCGTGGTTTTCCAGGAATGTTGGGAAGCATCGATTGTATGCATTGGGCATGGAAGAATTGTCCGAAAGGTTGGGCAGGCATGTTCACACGTGGTGACAGGCATGTTCACACGTGGTGATAAAGGCGTTCCTACTATGATCCTTGAAGCGGTGGCAACTCGGGATCTTCGTATATGGCATGCTTTCTTTGGTACCGCCGGGTCTCAGAACGACATAAACGTTCTAAACAAGTCACCACTGTTCATTCAAGCAATAAAAGGGGAAGCTCCTGCGGTACACTATAATGTAAATGGAACACAATATGACATGGGTTATTATCTTGCCGATAAAATATATCCAGAATGGGCAGTATTTGTGAAGACAGTGACGGCCCCTCAGTCGGCGGAAGACAAATTATTTGCATTGATGCAAGAAGGGGCGAGGAAAGATGTCGAGTGCGCATTTGGTGTGCTGCAATCACGCTTTGATATTGTTCGTCGACCAGCAAGGTTATGGAAGCAGGGGGACGTTATCAACATAATGCAAGCTTGTGTTATCCTTCACAATATGATAGTGGAAGATGAGAAGGATTCAATTAGAGAAGTCTTGGATTTGAATGAGAATCCAAGTGCGACGATAGTGCTCCCACCTGAAGTGCGTACAAGTGACAACCCTAATCCTACCTTCGCAGAGGTACTTCGTAGAAATTCTACTATCAAAGCTCGGCCAACACATAGGAAACTCAAGAAGGATCTAATCGAGCACATATGGCAACGCTATGGAAACAAAGGAAATTAGATAAAAGACGTTGCATCTATATGAAATATAATTATTATATTTATCCTTGATACATTTTCTATCAAATAGCCACATAATGGTATACAAAAATTTATTTATAGTTGATCCTAACTACATGCAAAGCATTAAACAGTTTAGAGACGGACCCCCTGTCTGTGGGTTGTATGACCTGTCTTTATACCTGTCTGTATGATAGATTCGAGGCGCTTAGAGACGAACACCTGTCTGTGGGTTGTACATGCCCTTAGATAAATAAATAAAGGATAATAACAACTCTTATGAGTATTTAATTACATGATGCATGCATTGCAGGCATTGGTCTTGGTGTATCCTTCATAGTTGTTGTTCTGATGTCAGCATTTATAATTATCCGAAAGAGACAACTAGATAAAATTTTCGAAAAGAACAGGGGTGAAGTACATCAAAATGTCAAAGGCCTGACAATTTTCTCAAAGGAAGGACTAAAGAAAATTACAAAAAATAATTCAAAGTTTCTTGGTAATGGAAGCTTTGATAAGGTGTACAAAGAAACTCTCCCTGACAATACCATGGTAGCAGTCAAGGCCTCTATCACGGTAAATGAAACTACGAAAAAGGAGTTTACCAAGGAAGCGGAGATCTAGATACATATGATCCACAAGAACATTCACAAGCTCGTAGGTTGCTGCCTAGAGGTGGATATTCCAATGTTAGTGTATGAGTATGCTACCAAAGGGATACATGTACTCGTTCACAAGTCAAGCCATATGACATGGTGATGTCAAGCCAGACAACATACTTTTAGATGATAAATTGACCCTAAAGATCTTAGATTTTGGGCTATTGAAGCTTCTTAAAGAGGAATCATTTGCCAAGAATGTGGCTGGGTGCATGTGTAATATAGACCTAGTGTTCATGAAAACCGGTTTCTAACACAAAACAGTGATGTCTACAGCTTCGGGGCTGTCCTATTGGAGCTTATTACCGGGAGGAAAAATGTATATAATGAGAATCATAGCCTCATCATCGAATTCTGCAAAGTTTATGAGAAAGGAAAGAGTAGGAGGTCAATGTTCAACAAGAAGATTGCAACTGAAGAAGACATCTTCATCCTAGAAGAAATTGGCAAGTTGGCAATTGAGTGTCTATAAGATAATATAGAAGACCATCCACATATGACAGAGGTAGGGGAGCGACTCGTGATGCTTAAGAGAGACAGTAAGCGTGGAAATACACGAAACAGAAATCTTCGCTAGTTTGAGGATATCACCATCGATATTTCTCCTAACAATACTGAACGGAACTAGTAATGCCACAAGTTCAGTGCCATCCACTACAATCAGTAAAGATTCCTATGATAATCGATTGGTCGAAAATACAACAAGCCGTGTAAGATGTATTTTTAATATGTAAGCTTTCTCTACAATACATCGTTTTACCGTGTAAGTTGGGGATATGTGCAACATTAAATATGGTATGTAATGAATGATTTGTTGGTGAGCAAATCATACGTATTGTGCCAGTAGTCTTTGTATGATGCAGCGAACACGTAATGTATTTGGTTATTAATATTCACTGTTTGATTTGCATACGTGCGAGTTTACTATTTAATATATGTGCGTATATTATTTGTTGTTCGCACTATTGGCGTGTATGAACTGCAAATGTGGCATATGTTAATTAAATAGATCGGAGGGTTATATGAACAGCCGCAATTGTTGTGTGGAGTAAAAAAGTCATTTTCCAATAAAATACAGCAGTGTTTTAAGAGTAACTAGATGCCATATTTGCTTGTGGAGTCCAGCAACATGCGCATGCATGTATTCGCAGGAATCAGTGTTAATTAGCTCGTACAGCTAATTAGTTCGTAGAGTAGCTTGTATGCAGGCTTATTTTCTAAGGAAGCAGAGGGGGCTGAGGTGATTGAGCACCACTTCTGTACTAGCAGCCGACGTCTAAGCAGGAGCTTGAGTGAAGCCGGTGCATATATGATACTCACTTAGGACTTCTGTACGGTATTGTTGTTGCCAGTGTTGGCGTGTACAAGTGTAAATTATCTTGCTAAAGGGCATGCTTTGAGAAGAAGAGTTGACATCGATTGGGCGGTGATGAGGTGGTGATGGGCGGCGATTGACGTGGGATCGCAGGGCGGCGGCTAACGTCAGCTCCGGTGAAGGCTACGGCGCGCAGGTGAAGACATTTCTAATATAAAAAATATCGAACATCAGGAAATTAACCTGGTCCAAAAATATGTTCAACTAAAAATGTCAGACTAGACTTTTCATTAAGAAAAAATAAATTCAAGGTCATCGATCTATCCATATGAAACAAAAAAAGATCCCGAATTCTCTCATCTATCTGTTTCTAAACTATCTATGACGCGTGGCCATTTGCATTTGGCCTAAAATAACTCATCTATGTGTGAAGCAGGGAGCGCCGAGTTATCGAGTATTTAGGGTGGCATCCAAGTGGAATTAATTGTCATGTACTATCTAACAAGTAAAGGAAGAAGTGAGACTTGCGCGTTGGTTCATTGTGTATATCAAGATTCGTTCCATTTCCTCGCTGACGAGGGCACTGATCAACTGCTAACAGATATATGCACTCATTTTCATGTTTGTTCTCTGGTTCCAAGATCTTGTCGTTTGGAGATTGTGTAGGCTATGGACAGGCGCAACTTAAAAAATTCTACATTGTAAATCATGTACCTAATGGGCAACTCGTAGCGGAAATAAAATCATGGTATGTTTATCTTTTCTATACCATTTTATAATATTTGAATTGGTAATAATATCATAATTTAGCTTCCAATTTTACCGCCCGCCTCTACCTCTCTTCTACCCTGTTCTCCAACAACCCGTAACAGCCATCCTATTTCTCCTCTTCGACTCCCCACTGCAACCGTCTCCCCAGTATCGCGTTGCCTCCCCCATCTTCATCGTTCCCCTCTCCTTCCAGTTCTGCTCTCCCGTTACAGCACAGCCCAAATCGTACTGCCACCCCATAGAATCTCCACACGCGCTGCTCCGCCACCGCCGCGCCAACCGCATTGAGATCGGAGGGCGCGGGGAAGAAGGTGGCGGCGTCGGGTGGGCAGGCGCTCGAGCCGCACGCGCCCCCGCTGTCGCAGGCAAGGAAGAGGGGCCTCTCCGTCGTGCTGACCAAGGAGGAGATCGCGGAGGACTTCATCGCCATCCGCGGTACGCGGCCGCCGCGCCGACCCAAGAAGCGCCCGCGCACCGTGCAGCGCCAACTCGATGTAAGCATTGGAGCCAGTGCCACGGAGATCCCTCGGCTGGAGGTTCATTCTCGTGCCTCCGCGTTGAGCTCCGCGACATGGCGGCCTTCATCGCCGCCGGGAACATACTGCTGGAGGCCATCGTGGGGGTTGCCGGGCTAGGCCGGTCGTGGACGTCCTACCTCGCCGCGCTCCTCGAACGCGACAGCGACGCGCTCCGCATCCACGTCCTGGCGCTCGCCTAGGGATTCAATCTACTTGACCCCATCGACGTCGTCGTCCTGATCACCACCTCCGTGCTGGCCATGTCCGGCGGGCGCATGGGCGTGGGTTCACCCACTTTGACTCGAGCAACCTCACGCCGTCCTTCTTCCCCTTCGGTGTTTAATTCTGGTTGGTTTGGTTTTGGAACTGCAGAGTCGCCCGGCGCCTGCGGCTGCAGATCGGCAGTTTGCGCCGGCGGAATCGGGGATGGGGCCGCGTGGGCTGTGAGCGTCAGTTTGGTTCGTCTCTAGGGTTTTGAGCTGCTTGTGGGGTGTTTGGTGCTCGGCTTCTTTTTGGGGGTGGTTTGGGGTGATGGTTTTTTGCGGGGAATTTCGCTGGTCGTGAGCGCTGGAGATGCAGGGTGTGATGGGGGGAGCCATGTCGTCGCTGAGCAGGAGCTGGTGTTCCTCATCCTGCAGTTCCTCGATGAGGAAAAGTTCAAGGAGACGGTGCACAAGTAAGTCTGCTCATTTTGATCAAGACATGGTTTTGGAGCCGTTTTCGAGTTGCTAGAGCTGGGGTTTTTATCCTTTTCCACCGTCCATTTTGGTCGAGCAGGTTGCAGCAGGAGTCCGGGTTCTACTTCAACATGAAGCACTTCGAGGACCTGGTGCAGGGTGGGGAGTGGGACGAGGTGGAGAGGTACCTCAGCGGCTTCTCCAAGGTGGAGGACAACTGCTACTCCATGAAGATATTCTTTGAGATCCGCAAGCAGAAGCACCTCGAAGCCCTCGACAGGTGACTCATATTGAATCTTCGCGTCGTCATTACTCGTTATCAACTGTGATTTGTGCTGAATTGTATTGGTTTTTGCAGGCATGATCGGGCCAAGGCAGTGGAGATACTCGTGAAGGATCTGAAGGTTTTTGCCTCATTCAACGAGGAGCTGTTCAAGGAGATAACGCAGCTGCTGACTTTGGAGAACTTTAGGTATGGTGGTAATGGTTCGCTTGGAGCATTTTGGTATAGCAGAATGTTCGTGCATTGGGCCAATGTGGATGTAATTGTGTGACAATGACGAACAGGCAAAATGAGCAGTTGTCCAAGTACGGGGACAGAAAGTCAGCCCGGAATATCATGCTCATGGAGCTTAAGAAGCTTATCGAGGCAAACCCTCTGTTCCGAGACAAGCTTAATTTCCCTCCATTTAAAGCTTCGAGACTGCGCACGTTGATCAATCAAAGATGTTTGTTTGATTTATATTTTGGCATGCTTTTAATTCCATGTTGCTCCTCTTTTTTTTGCCTGAGAGACGCTATCTGCATGAACTATTTTTTATAGTATTTCTAGAGCAAATAGGAATTTCTGTGAGTAATATCCCCTATAAATTTGTGTTCTGTCATAGCAACGAGGCTAGGCAGTAAACTTGTGGCACCCCCCGCACGGCTCCACGGACCTACAAGGGTTGCACGGGAAACTACGTCGTGAGGACACCACTGTCGCGTACGCGGGTGACCCAACGCGAAGACGCTCGAACCCGCTGCGGTGTTGCAAACCAGAGGAGAGGAGGAGCAAACAAACCGGTATTTCAGAATTTCTGGATCCCCCCAAATGGAAGGGGTGTCCCTCTATTTATAGGGAGAATGGAGGGGTAGGGGAGATTACAGGAATGCCCTCGGGGGTTTTTACAATCATGCCCCTAGATGTACCAATGCCCCTGGGGGCGCGTAGGTCTTTTCCTTTGGGAATATTCCAGGAATATCCCGTGGGTCCCGCCCGTCATGCACGGACTTGCTGCCGTCACGGTCTCGGCGTTGTGCGGTCTTGGCGTCACGACGAGGTTGGTGTCGTCGCGGAGTCGGGCATCGAGCGGCCTTGGCGTAACGACGAGGTTGGTGCTGCGCTGATCTCCCCCTAAGTATAGAAAATGCGTCAGAACCGGGTATCGCGGGGACCCCTTCCCCAACAGTAGTCCCTCGCCGGTGCGGACGGTTATCCAGTGCCCGTCCGGGCCGGCGCACCGATTCTGGCAGGGTCGGCGCGCTGACCGGACTGACGTACTCTGCGTTGTCGCGACGTTCCTAGGGTCACGGAGCACGAACGCCAGGGAACTCGCGATAAAACATGGGAGTTGGCGAAAAATCCTCGGGGTCCAATCCGCGGTAAAACCGGGGACTTAGCGAAAATCCTCTGGGTCCGATCTGCGGTAAAACCGGGGACTTAGCGAAAATCCTCTGGATCCAATTCGCGGTAAAACCAATTTTTTTCTTTTTCCCCTTTTCTTTTTTTCTTTTCTTTTCTTCTTTCTTTTTCTTCCTTTTCTCTCCTTTCTTTTCTTTTTGTTGCCCACGGCTGACGCCCTAACCCTAATGGGCCGTGGCCCATATGAGTGCACTAGGACGGTTGGGGGGTAGGGGTTAAATACCCCCCCGCCGCCACTGAGCCCCCACCCCCATTCCACTGCCGCCGCATCTCATGCCCCCATCTCCGCACCGCTGTTTTGTGCTCGGGCAGCAGCCACGCCGCCGCTCAAGCCGCCGGGCCCCCGCAACGCCGTCGGCCGCCAGATCGACGCGGCCGCTTGCCGCCCGCTCCAGCAACCCGGTGTGCCGCCGTCGCCCAGGGGGCCCTGCCACCGCCGCAGCCACACAGGAGCTGCGCCGCTGGACCGAGGCCGCCGTCGCCCAGGGGAGCTGCACCGCCGGGGGCCCCCGTCGCACGGGAGCTGCGCCGCCCGGGAGCCTCACTGCCGCTGGGGGGCCCGCCGTTGCACGGGAGCCGCTGTTCGGGGCCCTGCCACCGGCCGGGAGCCCCTCCGCCAGCCGGGAGCCACCGCCTGGGGGCCCTGCTGTTGCACAGGAGCCGCCGGCCGGGAGCCCCACCGTCGGCTGGGAACCGCCGCCTAGGGCCCCGACACCGCACGAGAACTGCCGTGGTCGTCTGCCCGCTGCCGGGCCACCCCGGGAAGCCGGCGCCTCGGACCGCGGTGGCTGCCCTCCTGGTCTGCCGTTGTTTGCCACATTGCCACCATTCGGCCACGCGCATCGCCGCTGACTCCTGCTGCTTGCTGCGGTGCACCGTCGCCGCGGACTCCGCTTCAAGGGTGACCATTGCGACGATCAAGTCTTTTTGCTTACCTGTGTTCATCGAGTCCGCGTGCTGAGTCCGTGAGAATCTAGAACTTCATTGCTTTCCTGTTGTATGGGATACTCGCGTGTGCACGTAGTTTCTCTCCTGCTATCGTGTGTCTACTAGTGTAGATCAATGGACTGTTACAGCATTTTTTTAAGAGGCAAGTGGGTGTAGAACAATGGACTGCTACGGCTCACGCTCATATCTTTTGTCGTGTGGATGAATGCAGTGTAGGACTGGTGGATAGATAGCTGCCGTTCTTCACTTTTTCTAGCCTTTTGCCATGTTTGTATAAGTTGGGTTGAGTGACGTCGACTCCGCCGAAGTCGTAAACTTACGTACGCCACACCCCCGTCACCACTTCCCCTCTTTAGCGCAATCGATGAGGTTACGCATGTATATGCCGTGATGATGTTGAGTCCGCATATAACTTGGTCGTCGGGCGTGAGGCGCTCCACAGGATGACTCCTCTTATTGCTGCGCTTGTTTGATTTTTTGCACAGGAACACTGCAAATTGGGTGACTTCTGTGCCTGCCCAGTTTACGACCGTTGGGACCGCGCTCGGCAAGGAGGTAGCAACGGGACCCATCGCAGCGACCGCGTCGCATCGATCGTGGTCCCGTTTGCTCAAGACCCCCGTGGCCACTCGGGGCGACGCGGAGGGCGCGCTGGCGAGACTTCCTACTCGGGGCGCAAGGAGGTAGCGACGGGACCCATCGCAGCGACCGCGTCGCATCGATTGTGGTCCCGTTTGCTCAAGACCCCCGTGGCCACTTGGGGCGACACGGAGGGCACGCTGGCGAGGCTTCCTACTCGGGGCGCGAGGAGTGGCACGACGCGACGCGAGGACGGCAACGGTGCTCGCTGTGTCGGCCGTAGTCCCATTCGTCGTGGACGGTCTTCGGGGTCTCCACCAGGGGAGCAGCAGAAGAGCAGACGCGATAGGGACGGCCTTCCTTGTCGAGGACGCGGGGCGGCCAGATGCGTTCCCGGTCCCACCGTGACACGAGACGGCGACGAGATCGCGAGTCGGTCGGCGGGCACTCTCAAGGGCTCGACACCAGACTCCCGGGCCTAGCGTGCCACGCGGCTCCACACGCCCGGCTTTAGCAGCAGACACTGGGCCTCCCGCAGCGGCGTAACGAGGTATTCGGTGGTCGATGATTTCGTCATGTGTGTCCCCTCGTCTTTCCGCTTGACTACACACTTGGCACTGTGTCTTCGTGAGTCACCGGCGGCGCGGTATCGCTGTCCTTTCATTTTTACTCGTGTGTGCAGGGAGCGATTGAAAGGTCATCTAGGCCCCAATATGGCTTTGATGGTTAATGGCAACCTAAACTGGAATCTAATGTTTACATTGAGTGTAAGCAGAATTTACAGGTTTCATAAAGAAATGTTATCCAGAGAAGGATGGCCACCAAAAAGGGTACAAT
>JAGXJF010003652.1:0-115460 GCA_019208055.1 Stipa capillata | reverse complement strand
CACGAGCCTTCATCCCCTCCAGTTCGGCTCTAAGCTTCGCGGCTTCACTCTCAGCGGCTGCATGGAAACAGGTCAGCACGAAGAAACCATGGAGACTACCCCTGACGAAGGATTCAGACTGCCGTACCTTGGGCTCCGAACGGCTTCTTGCCTGAGTCCCGCGTTCAGAGCAATGACCTCGGCGCCACGCTGCCGGGCTACGTTCTTCGCCGCCTGAACGCGCGCCGTCAAGTCGTCCCACTCGGACCTTTCGACGGCCGAGGTTGTCAAAGTGCTCCAGCTGCTCCTGCAGGAACGCCGTCTTCGTCTGAGACCGTTGAGTCAAATTCTGCACAAAAGCAAGGAAAGTCAGCCTCCAGGGAAAAACCATCGAAGACCCTCCGCTAGGTCCCTCGAACCCAGCAGAGGCTCGGGGGCTACACCCTCCGGTGCACTGATCATGTACCCGGAGTCTCAAAAAAATGAAGCATACCCCCTGCCCGACTATCCTAGTCGGCCAGGGGCTCGGGGGCTACACCCTCTGGGTGCACTGATCGTGCACCCAGCGTAAAGGCCTCTGACACAAAGAGCCCTCCACCAGCTGTTCCTGTCTGCGGGAGGCTCGGGGGCTAGTCCTCGACGGTACACCATCGGCGCACCCACAGGCAGAAAAGCAAAAATGCAAAGCAAGAGGACCTAACCTGCACCAGCGGGCGGAGCCTGCCGTTCAGTAGGTTGGCACTCTCCTTTGCTGTCTTCATCAAGGCCGGTAGCATCTCCCCGAGCTGGTCGGTGACCCCACGATGTCCTCCCACTCCTTCGCCTCCTGCACATCGTCGATCTCGCGGACGCAGATGGACGGCCGGCGGGGGTCCACCTGATGGACCCGGAGCGGCTGGATCGCCAGCTCGGTGCCCGAGAGAGGAGGCGGGATGCGCCTATCTCCTCCATCGTCGACGGCAGCTTAAGGTTACCCCTGCGATCCGGCGCAGTGGTCTCCCCCGAGCTGGGGCCCGCGCCCTCCAGGCGCTCCTGAGCTCGATCCCGCGCCTGTGGGTACAGTCGGCTCAGCAGGGGGCGACCCTCGACGGAGAGGCAAGAGAAGAGGTCGCGCCGCCCAGCTCGGGAGAAGCCCGGGCGGGCGACAGCCGCAGCTGCCCTCGGCAGAGGCGAGGTCGCGGCCGCGCCACCCCGTCCGGAGAGGGCTCGGAGGCCGGGTCCGCAGCCGCCCTCGAAGGAGACGAGGGTCGGGCCTCCGCCTCCGATTTGCCTCCGTTCGGGCTGGGCTCCGGAGCACTCGGCGGTGCTTCGAAAAGACCCCCGTCCTCTGCGTCCTGAGAAAAGCACATACACGTCAAGTCGGGGAAAATTAAGGGACGAATAAAACCACCCTCGCCAGAATGACTTACCTGGTAGATCGGGAACGGGCATCCGTTTCCTGGGCCCTGGGGCCGGCGGCTTCCGAGCAGCCTGAACTGCGGGGGGGCTTTGCCCCCAAAAGCTGTGTCGGCCGTCCGTTTCTCCCCCCGGTAGGAGGAACCTCGCCTCTGGCCGCACAAGGAGCTCCCGTCGGGGAAGCAGTCGGCGCCGCCGGGTCCGGCAGCGGGCGGCGGAGTCACCACGTCCTCCCGGGGCTGCACCCGAGGTCGGCCCTTCGTACCCTGTGGAAGCGAAGGGGAATATTTTTTGTCGTCGTCCTCCTCTTCCGCAGCGGATTCGCTCGGAGGAGGCACGCTCGGCGCCGCTCTGGTGGGCGCCTCCCCCTTCATCGCCCTGGCGAACGCCTTCCTTTCGGGGTTCCCGCGCCGGAGGAGGACGCGCCGGGACGACCCCTGCGGCGGCGGCCCGCCGCTTGAGCGTCAGCATACCGCGGCTGGTTCCATATCTCGTCCTCGGGAGGGAAGCATTGGAACAAAAGCCGAACAGAACCTACAAAGACAAAAAGACAAAGCCTGAGTGAGACTCGGCAAAGAGCCAAATAAGAAAGGTCGTGGGCATCGACTACCTACCTGACTAGGGGGGGTTCGCTCGGCTAAAGGGCAGCAGCCGTCCGGAGAAGTCCAGACTCGTCCCTGAGCCAGGAGCTTCTCAAGTCGGCTCTGGATCTCCCCCTCCGTGAGCCCTTCGGCGGACTCCCGAGTCGCGTCGTCCTCGCCGGTGTACTCGAACATCGGGTGCGCCTGCAGCTTCGCAGGCTGCACCCGCCACCGGACGAAGGTCGCCACGACGACTGCTCTGGTGACTCCGGACTGGATCGCCTCGGCAAGCTGCGCCATCAGGACTGCAATGCCGTCCTGCTCCCTGTCCAGCAGCGGCTCGGACCAGCTCGGCTTGACCTCCGGAGGATGGCCCACGAATGCCAGGAGCGACGGCTCAGGATTGGCATAGTAGAACCAGTTGGCATGCCAACCCTTGTTTGAGGACTACATCGGCGGGGCGGGTAGCTCTTCACCGCCCCGGACCTTAGCTGGAACCCGGCACCCCCACCACGGCCGGGTTGTCTCTGCTCGGCTGTGGCTTCACCACGAACAGATGCTTCCATAGAGCGAAGTGCGGTGGGATACCGAGGTAGCACTCACACAGCGTGATGAAGCACGAGACGTGGAGCATGCTGTTGGGGTTGAGGTTGTGGAGCTCCAGCCCGTAGAAGTAGAACAGCCCCTGCAGAAAGGGATGAACCGGCACCGAGAACCCCCGCTCGAAGAAGGAGCTGTGGATGACCAGCTCGCCGGTGTTTGGAGTGGGAATGGTCTCCCTCGCGGCGGCGCGCCACTCAACCAACTCCCTCGGCGGCAGCACCCCTAGCCGCATGAGAGTCTCCAGCCGCGCTTCCGTTGCCCTCGACTTCATCCACGGGGCCATCGGGTCAGCGGGGGAATCTTCTTCGCTCAACAGTTTCCACACCAAAGCGTCTTCCTCGGCTTCGGTCGGATCAGCTTCCCAATGCGGGGCTTGCATCCGAAGCGGTCGGAGCAGGGGTTAGGGTTTTGGGTGGAGCGGCACGCAGGAATCGATTTGGGCGAAAGGGAGACGAAGGGTTCGGGCACAAAGGAAGTGAGATTGCTTTGGAAGGCGTGGACTGATCCCGTGACCTCTTCGGAGTATAAAGGGGAACGGACTGAGCGGTTCGGCTTCTCCACTTCCGCACGCACGTGAACTTTCCGCGCCCGCGATGCACCCCTTCAGATTCCGTTACGCGTTATGGGCGGGCCACGTCGCGACTCTTCCACGCCCACGACTTAACGGTTCCGCGATTCGTGCCGTTTAATTGAAAGGGGATCCGACACTTGGCCTTCCGGGGTTAAATTAGCCGTTCGGAATATCCCCCCCGCAAATAGCAACTGCAACGTGCTTCCCGCAAGCCACTAGCCGGCTACCGACAGATTCCCGCAAGCCACTAGCTGGCTTGTCTCTCTGGTTCTGACGTGAATTTCAGAGGCATTCCTTCAGGGGACACTAGCTGGTCTCGAGCCACTCGGGAAGCCAGGTGCTACTCGGAAATTCAGTCGGGATTCATGGTATGTCTCCCGCTAGGCCATCAGCCAGTTTCTGTCCATCAGGATAGACTGGATGCCACCAAAATTTACCCGCTACTCACTCACCCGCCATGATATTCCTGCCTTACGGGTGAATATTACTTGGCTCTTTATGTCTTTTCCACAGGAGTTCTATCAGTCCCTCACAATCTTCCTGCAAACAATCAGAACGCATGGTCAAGCGGAGGCCACTCGGGAAACTTATCCAAGGGAGATGGACGGCAGCAGTTAGATCGTGAAGGCCTCGGGGGCTACTGATGATGACATGGCACCCGGGTATCATCAAGGAGGACGAATCCGGCCCTCTGACCATAGGGTGGGCCAAACCGACTGCTTGGAGTCTGACTTCTACACGGGGGCGCCTCATCAACGTGGAGTACAAGACAGGGATAAACGCACATCCGGTGATCCCGGATTCTGTTGTAACTAATTAGGAAGTCAATCTGTAAACCGATCCGGCCTCTTGTAACCCTACCCCGGTCATATATATAAGGCTGGGTAGGGACCTTTCGATCGGAATTCTCTCATGATCTTCTTGATCATATTTCATATCTTCTCATACACATAGCTCTAGCAACCTCGAGATCTCTTCTTGAGGGCTTGCGGCACTCGGGATTCAAGCAATACCAGCCACCGAACACAGGACGTAGGGTATTACCTTTGCGCGAGGGCCTGAACCTGTCCAAATCTTGTCTCCCGTGTGCACCCATCTGGATTTGCTGTGCTCACGCCGCCCCATATTCAGTATTGCCAGAATAATACTCCAACAATCTCCAGGTAGGAGCGGCCAGCCCAATATCCGGGTTGTCGCCTGCACCTTCTGATCGTCTAGATGATCAAGAACCCACTCACGCCGTACCTGATGAGGACGACACGATGGAGTGGAACTATACCCCATCTAATCTATGTCCTCGAGTAGTTCTCGCAATCCAAGATGATCGTGAAGAGCTCGAGAGACAAGATCAGGATGGGAGCTCTCGACGTCGCAGCCCAACGACTACTCCCGAAAGGAACAGGAATAGGCCTACGGGAGCAGAAAGAACACCTCCAGGGACAGAGGAATATGTGTCTCGAACTGCTTGAAGGCTCGCCGAGGCACGTAATATGCTATCAAGACCACCGGCGACAGACTTATCGACGCCTGAAGGACGGCGGTGGCTGTAACAGTTGGGGGCTGAGTTACAACAGGCCCAAGCTCAAGCCGAATCTTCTTGAGCACGATCTGTGGCACGTAGCTCCAACGAGAGGAGCACCCCTCGCCCGTAGGAGGAGTCAGACGGGGAAAGACATCACCCCAGAAACCAGTCTCGACAGGGGGAACCATGCGTCGACCTACACGACAAGATCAACGAGCGCTGGAGTCAGAGACACCAGCAAGATCAATCGGAGAGACCAACAACATAACACCAACATTCAGGGACAATCTCCGACCTCGAATAGCGGCGAGATCGCGCCTTATCGGAGAGCCATCCACGGATGCCAAGCGTTATCACAGGAACTCTGACATGTGTGCTGGCCATCTCGTTTTAAGCCTGGGGCCTTAAAGCCGTACGATGGCACCACAAACCCTGTAGAATTCCTAGCAATCTACGCTACGACTATTGAGGCCGCAGGCGGAAATGAGAAGGTCATGGCCAACTACCTCCCGACAGCCCTTAGAAGAGCTGCTAGGACGTAGTTGACGAATCTGCCCCCGGGAACAATCCGCTCCTAGGGACAACTCTGCGACATACTTCTCGACAACTTCCAAGGTACCTACACACGCCCTGGCCGAGTTGACAACCTATTTCTAGTCGTCCAAAGACCAGACAAGATGCTCCGAGAGTTTACCAAGAGGTTTAGTGCTATCCGCAACACTATACCTGAGATCACTGACTCGGACGTCATTTGCGCCTTTACTCGGGGCAGTAGAAACGAGATGTGCACGCACGACTTGATCATGCATCCTCCTAAGACCATGGCGCAGCTCATGGACTTAGCCAAGAAAGCTGCCTGTGCAGAGGAAACCTTGGGCTACATCAAACAGCAGCAGGGCAGGACGACCAACTCTCCCCTCCGGACGAGGGACAACTCCAAGAAGACGAAACACAAAAAGAAGCCCTCCGGAGGGAATAGAGAGAAGAGAGCTAAAACCGAGGAGGTCTTTGTAGATCTCCCCGAGAAGCGTACCTGGCGACCACACCCCAAGGATAAGCAAATGAATTCCTCCGATAAGCCATCCAAGCTCTGGTGCGATTTCCACCAAACCGACTCACATGACCTACGTCAATGTCACATCTTCAAGAAGTACCTCAAGGAAGAGAAAGAGAAGCTCCGCGGGAATGACCCGCAGATCACAAACAATAGCCGGAACACGACTCCCGACGATGACTCCTCCCCTAAGCCATTCCAGGGGCACGTTCGAGCGATCGAGCATATATTTGGGGGCTCGTCCTCCTACGAATCGAGGAGGCAATACAAGGCGATTGCCCGAGAAGTATTTGCAAGCCTACCACAAGTACCTCGGGCAGTCAAATGGTCAGAGGTCGAAATCAAGTTTGACCAAACCGACTGCCCCGAAAACTGTGCTCGATCAGGACGATATCCGATCGTGGTCGAACCAACGATCAACAACTGCTGAGTGGCTCGGGTGCTGATAGACGGAGGAAGTTCCCTCAACATCCTATTCACCAAAGCCCTCAATGCTATGCAAGTGCCACGGTCATCGATCCAGATGGTGACACAGGCGTTCCACGGCATCGTGCCAGGCTCGTCGGCCTCGCCAATCGGGCAGGTCACGCTCTCGGTGACCTTTGGAACACCTTAGAACTTCTGAACAGAGAAAATCCTGTTCGATGTGGTTGATTTCAAGACAGCATACAATGCTATCTTAGGGCGCTGACTTTGGCCAAATTCATGGCAGCAATGCACTATACCTACCACTGCATGAAGATGCCTGGCCCAAAGGGCGTTCTTACGATAAAGAGCTCTCCTCAAGAAGCACTCCTCTGTGACAAGCGCAGCCTCGACCATGCAGAACAGCAACAACTCTCTAGTCGGGACACCGATGTTACGGCACGCGCCTCCACATCGTCAAGACCCCCGCCGCAACTATGAGCGACAACTTCAGAAAGTACCCTCTCCAAGTCAGAGAAAAAGTTCCACGACTACACCGAAACCGGGGGAAATAGGGCCTTCCCCTCAGTAGGACAATGGTTCCACAAGGGAAGCCGCCCGATCCAGGTCGCTCGTGTCAGCAGCAAAAGAGTCGTGTTCCCTAGAGAGTCCTCCGTGCAAGCACCCTCGGTAAGACTGCACGGCCATCGCCTCCTCGCCCGTGTGTTGCAAGTTGCGCCGGCTCCAGCCCCAAAGTTGTCAAGCCACGAACAAACCGATGATAAGACACTCCGGGCGCCGCCGCCCAACACGTGCACTCAACAAGTTTCGTCAGCGGGTCACGACAAGAGGGCAGGAGTCTCTGGGGCAACTAGCGATAAAACTGGGGAGGAGGGGACAGCTTAGTTTATTTTCTCTAAGATTTCTAGGACATCTTTTTCTTACAATAGCTTGTAAATGACACTTCAGACAATTCACAGTCTTAATTTATCAAGTTTCTAGATCGATATTTATTTTTTTCAGACTGCCTATCCGAGATGCTTCTCGAATAAGACAATCAGGGGTTAGATAAGTATATGGCGAATTGGTGTATGTCACGGACCCCGGAATTATATATGATTAGGGGAACAAATAATCTCCAAGGACCGAGGGACCAGTCGACCTGGTGGCATGGTACCTGTGCCGTACACACCGAGGCGGAGTGGACCGACACCTGACCAACGCACCATAAACTTACCAACGTCGTATGTCTTCACCGTTGGTTAAGCCAGCCAGAAGCGATTAAATTTCCCAAAACCACATACAATTCTAAGATCCATGTGAAGGTTTAGAGTCGTTCCCAAATTCTACTACACAAAGCAAGATCGGAGGAGCCCGGCGATTCTACCCACACCCTAACCTAGCTCAAAAGCTAGTGGGTCGCTCGAGAGCCCGGTAGAATATGACCACACGCTGCCTAGCCGGCACAGCATCTCAGCCAACGGGTCACTCAACCGATACCTGTTCGACACAGTAAAAAGGAGAACAGCTCTAACCCTTTCACGGCATACCCATATACTTCATATCATACACGCATTGCATTGAAAAGCATACCCATATACTTCATATCATACACGCATTGCATATGGGCAGCCCTAATAACCACTCGATATCACAGCAAAACTCTACTAGAGAAGGGTTAAGGATATTACACACTTCCCAAACCTGGGATAAGTACGTATTCCTCATACATAGTGACCTGGAAGTCATTTATCATGAATACACATTAAAAACAGCAGCGGGAGATGAACCGAAACACCGAGATGGTGGGGAAACCACCTCAAAACAGCCCACAAAGTTCCCAAGGAAGTCGAAGCCGAAAGTGGTAAACCGAAGCAGCGAAACGTCAACACCAAATGCTCCAGGAACCTGCCTAGGATAAACCTAGGTAAGTACAACCACCGTACTCGCAAGACATTGCTTATCAACTAATTAAAACATGGTATTAACCCTATTTGACAAATGGTTAAGTTTCTCTACTTTTAATAAATTCAGGTTGCATAAAACTGATAAAGTGAACACCTACACCATTTTAATTTCAGATTTAAGAAGACCTTAGCAACAACTAAATAACAGCAAGAAAACCATCTTAACCATAGATTATAACCACAACATAGACATGTTAGCAACATATACATCATGGATAACATGGAGAGTAACTTTCGGATCAGGTTTCAAAATAAACTAGCAAGCACACATAGATCAGTCGCGAAATCATTTTCAACTTACTTGGATCAGCCCACGATCCATTTCTAATATCAATCGAATCAACTCGCAATCCATTTCCAACTTAACCGGATTAGCTCATGATCCATTCAGCTCATGTGCAATTCAATCAAACATTACAAATCGTTACCAACGAACCGACCACCTCGGATATACGGAGTGCATTCCTCATGGAGTTCACAAGGCTCCACGCGGTATCGAGACTTACCTCACATATTTCGTAGTTTCGTTTCCTTGGTAACGTACAAGCTTTCTCTCGGGCCTTCACCGCCGACTCAACCACCTCGGGTATAACGAGTGCATTCCTCGTGGAGGTTGTGAGGCTCCACGCGGTATCGAGACTTACCTCAATCATACCGTAGTGGTGTTCTCGGTGTCGGGCCCACGCGGTGATAAGGGAGATGCACGATGAAGTTACCTCAGGTTGGTATAGCGACAAAAACACTTCTAAACACCGGGGGTCGCATTCATGGCATCAAAATATACCAACTGTATTCATCGTGCACACCCTCGGCTCTCACATCTCACCTTATTAAGTTCAAGTTGGGTTGGGCAACATAAAACATTTTAATCTCAGCCGTAGCTGCTACATAACAACAAGACCTACCCATGCAAGTACGGTATCAAGTACCGATCAAGCAAACATTCACACAAGCACCAAGTCAATTTAGTTAATTAACCCAAACAGATATTAACACCCAATGTATTGATTAATCAACAAGCAATGGAGCTTGCCTTGGAGTGGAGTTCATTGGAGTGCCGGAACAATTGGTAGAATGCCAAAACACCCAAACTGGAAAAGCGAAGGGAAGAACAATGAATAACAGCAGGCGGCATGATGCATTGATGATAAAAACATGCTTATGCATTTCTAAAGTATCCTCTGGATGTTAGGAAACTAACGCAACAAAAATTAATCAATTTTGATTTGCAGAACTTAAGTTATCGTCCTAACAATGCACCATGGTTTCGAATATGCGACTAAGGAGAAGGGCTTTAAATCGGTAATTAGGATTATGGCTCATTCGATTGATTCATATTAGGGAAATGCAAACTAGGGTGATAATGACATGCCCAATGCATAAGGTAGTTAGTCGGTGAAAATTAGGATCCGCTATATTATGACAAGGTGCACTATCAACGGGATGGAATGTAAGATTTAGCATTCATGTAATATTGATATGCAGGGTTTATATGCCATAAGTCAAGTTTAATAACATCCTTTGGGTCCCTAGGCTTATATAACATGTAGGCACAGTTTTTATGCCAAAGCAATGGTCTAATTACCACATTAATGTCACTCTTCCGATTGACCAATGTTGCATACTTTTAATTTTAAACGAATTCTGGACAGCAGAACTATTATAGCTATATCTTGCAATTGGCTTATTAGAACTTGACGATTAAATAATCAAAACGAAGCTATTGACTGTATCTATCTTCTGTCTTTTGGAGGTGACACCAGATTCCCAAGCGTTTAATCCCACAATTAGAATGAAACTCGACAGATCTCAATCCTGGAGAACACTCATAGCTGTAGCAGTAATTTGCCCATAACTTTTGAAGTATAACTCCGATTGGAGCAAACTCGGTGGCATTAGAAAGCTTAGGATGAATCCCACAACTTCTTCCATTGGATCAACTTGTAATTTTGCATGGTTTGGTAGCAGTTTTCAGATTAAGCTCACTGACCTAGTTCCAAACATGCAACTAATCCTCAATCTTCAAATCTCAAAATTTCTTCAAATCCACACTCATCTAGGGACTAATTGGGGTGTACCTTTACAGCGTGAACCTCAAATTTGAGGTGAGCCTGATGAAAACCGTAAATCCCTTCTCTTTTCTTCTCTTCTCTAATCCCTTCTTCTTTCTTCCTCCTGGCTGCTCATGGCTACTCCAAGCTTCTTGGCCCATGGCTCTCCTCTTGCTCCTCCTTCCCTTCTTCTTCTCTTCCTCCTGGCTGAGCTCCTTCTCTTCTCTTCTTCCTCCTAGCCGAGCTTCTCCTCTTGATTGGCTGCCACGGCAGCAACAGCACAGCAGCTCGCAGCAAGCAGCAGCGGTGCAGGAACAGGAGCGGCGGCGGCAGCAGCAGAGGAGAGGTGATGAGGAGGGCTAGGGTTTGTGGGGAAGAAAAGAGAGGAGGGGAGCTGTGGGGGAGGAGAAAAAGAGGAAGAGGGGGGGTTCCGGCAGCCTTTTATAGGGCGGCCGGAGGGGCTTGCCGTAGTGGCGCCACCGCCCACCACCCCCCAACCGGCGGTGGAGACGTGGCAGCCATGCTCTGACAGGTGAGTGGCTCGCCCGGAATTAACCCGGAATCAGTCCGGAGTCGGGCGACCTGGACATACAGCCCGGAGGTTCCGGACCCAACCTCTGGCCTTAACAAAACCTTCGGCTAAACCTCTCTGGACTCCCCCGAAATTTAACCCGGAGGCCATCCGGAATCCGGACAGCCCGGATGTCCAACCCGGAGGTCCATCCCGGAGGTTCCGGACCGAACCTCCGGCAGCAACAAAAACATCACCCCAAACTCTCTGGACAACCCCAGAAACAGCCCGGAATCAGAAATCTCCGGCCTGCACAGAAACATTTAACAAAAATTATTTGAGCATCCGAATCAGCTCGGAAAAATCTAAAATTTTTACACAACCTATAAAATGGCATATAGAGCCCACTGTAAAATGGCATATAGAGCCTACTCGGGCATAAGTCCATGTCCAGTATGACTTGGGGAGCCCCCTATAAAAGGATCAGCAATCCTATAGGGGAGGACAGGTCTTTCAAGTCCCAGGAGGCCAAGTTAGATCCAAGGGAGGTTAGATCCAAGGAAGATCCAGAAGTCCTAGCTTATTCCTACGAGAAGACCCGCCACCTCAAAGGAGTCGAGCTTAGCAGAATTAGTCGGATTAGTCTACGATTAGGCCTAGGATAGCCACTAACATTCATATCCCTTGTAAGACATTCTCCAGTTAATATATACGAACAGGACGTAGGGTTGTTATCCTGAGGGAGGCCCAAACTTGTATAAAAAGGTGTTTTCCTTGCCATTACACCTCTGGCCTTGTGCCCTAGCGGTCCCTACCCCTCATACATACACATTCCACGAATACTGTCGCGGGGAAATCGCGGCAATATCCATTTGTAATAGGATTGTCGGGAAAGCGTGTATGAAAGATCTAGGCGGTGCACACAGGAACTTTACCCAGGTTCAGGCTCTCCAAGGATGGAGATAATACCCTACTCCTGCTGAATGTTTGATGATCTTGCGTGAAAAAGAGTTACAAGAAGTTGTAGATGAAGCTAGAACTAGAGACCAGCCAGCCCCTTCTGCATGGGGGCTCGACCTTATATAGGCCTGAACATTTAGCCGACTCGGTCACTCGGCTAGCTACAGTAACTGCCTACATTAACTGAGACATTTACATGCTGTAACCGTCCGAGTAACGCTAGTCTTCATGCCGGTTGAAACGTTCACATTGATGAGTTGTAAAGCCTGTCTTGATGGCACCCGGACGTTGCACTACCGCAGGCCTTTCTTGGGCCTTCATCCGAGTGGGCCTACCCAAGCTTGTTGGGCCGACTCGGGGCACTGGGCCTACCCGGATGGGCTCCCCTCGTCAGTAGCCCCCGAGTGCTTCGAGGTCTTGACACGGATGCCGACTGACGTGCAAGTTGTGCATGCCCGAGTCGCTGGTGGAGAGACCTTGATGGACTCCCCAGATACCTGAAAAAAGGTTAGATTGTGCTAAGTATTAGGAACTCGGTGATACCCGTACTTTCCGACTGGGGGAAATCGGCTTGTGGCCCTCCAGAAGGCGTATCATGAATTCCGAGTGAATCCGAAGTAGCGTCTGGCATATCCGTGTGGACCATTGCCATCTTGTGCCCGCAGGGGGGACGCCTCCATTCTTCAACTTCGAAACCGAGTCCTCGAACTCCGACATTGAATCCCGAATCAATGAGCCATTTTGCGCCGCTGTGGCATCCGGCTCTGATTCGGAGACCATGTTGTTCCGCTGTGGATGCCGGGTTCGTTCTTAGCATGGGTGTTGCCGAGTGACCTGCAAACCCTGTTGAGTCGGTCATCAGCACCCTTTTGCAGAGTCAGTCTGCTTCCGAGTTGGGCGGCTTGTGCGCCTCGGAAATGTTTGACGGAGTCGGAATGACTCGTGACGTGTCCCAGTGGCCAAGCCGACTGTTGACTCGACGCCTGAGCGTGATTCGACTCGGGTTGAACTGAACCCGGTCGAAGCCGACTGGAATCACGACGTTGCTTTGACTGTAATGTCACATCAACATTCAATGCGCGCAGCCGGTTGGACAGAGTGCCCGCAGAGCAATGATTTCGCCTCGAGTCCCGCCCGAAGCGTGCCCGAGACATCCGCTGTTGCTCTGATTTCGCGCGATACCCGAGGCGGCGACTCATCATGACTGCACCCGAATCACGCGGGCCGCGCGCGCGCGGGACGGAGGCTGACGTCATGTCAACCGGTCACGTCGCCTGGGATGTTACGTTGTGGCGAAAAAGGCGCCCGAATCCCGCGGGGTTTCGCGCGCGGGACGGCGGTTCCGAGGCGGTTTCCCGCCACGTCGGATGCACGACCACCAGCGGTTGGACTTCCTCGGCTATAAAAGGGGCACGGAGTAACCGCGGTTTTTCACCTTGCCTTCGTCTTCCTCGCGCCCAAAGCTTTTGCCTCCGAAGCTTCGCCACCGCGCACTCAAGAGAAAGCTCGCTCGCCACCGCCACCCATCAGCCGGCGACCATGTCTCGTGCCGCCAGCAAGGGCAAGAAAGCTGTTGTCTCCGCCTCCGCCACCGACGCATGGAAGAAGGGGGATTGGATCCCCTCGGTCATCGTCGACGAGCTTCTCGTTGGGTACGCCAGCGTCGGCTTGCTGCCGCCGCGGACCATCTGCAATTGGCGGGCACCGTACAAGGAAGTTAAGCCCGCTCCACATGAACACGAACGGGTGATACTCGCTCCGTTCGTGGAGCGGGGGTTCAAGCTGCCGCCGCACGACTTCTTGCGCGGACTGCTGTTCTTCTATGGTCTGCAACTCCACCACCTGAGCCCAAACGGCATTCTGCACATCGCGTGTTTCATCACGCTGTGCGAATGCTACTTGGGGACTCAGCCGCATTGGGGACTTTGGAAGAAAATCTTCACAGTCAAAGCGCAACCCGTCAAGGCCGGCGACCGACTGTCCGTTTGCGGAGGAGTCAGCATTCAAGTCAAAGCCGGCTCCAAGTACTTCAAGATGCAATTTCCGGATACCATTCGGAAATGGCAAGACGGGTGGTTCTACTGCCCAGATGAGCGTACTCCGACTGGCCACGAGGGACTCCCCCCATACAACGAAGATCCTCCTGTGTGGCTGAAGCGCTGGAGCACCAAGCCGTCCAATGAGGAGATTCCCGAAGTCGACCGACTCCTAAAGAGGATCGCAAGACTCCAGGAGAAAGGACTCACGGGCCCAGACATCATCGCTACTTGGCTGATTCGGCGCATCCAGTCCCTTCAAGCCCGGGCGCACCCGATGTGGGAGTACTCGGGCAACCACGACCCGACGAGGATTTCATCCGAGGACCTTTCGGACGACAAATTCTTGGAGGTCTTCAAGAGTCTGACAAAAGAACGAACTGGGCTCACTCGGGCGCCCAAAGTGCTTCCATATTCGCGTGTCAACCCGGCACCGGATGTAAGTAACTTGTGTTCCGAGTCGGGCTCTTGAAATTTGCTGTTTGCTTGCTCCTACTAACACCAAGTTCTTTGATGCTGTAGAACTACCTGAACTTCAATTCCATGCCGCCTCTTCCTGAGCAAGACTCGACTCCAGCTGCCCTAGATAACGCTGAAGTCGATGAGGATGCTCCTGAGAGCGGCATCCAAATTGACTCGGATTCCGAGTCGGAAGGGTCGTACGAACTCGCCAAGCGAGGCCGCGACGACAGCGCATCGGGATCTCAGGTCCCGGGAGCTGGGACGGAGCCGACTCGCACGGAGCCGGCTGCCAAGCGGATCCGAGTAGCCGCTGCTGGCCCCCCCTACGCAGGCTCCGGCTCCCGCACGAGCCGCAGCTGCTAGTCGGGGGGCGCCGGCTCCGGCTCCTGCCCGAGTCGCTCCTCCCAGCCGAGTGGCGCAGGTTCCAGACCCTGCCGCCAAGCCGAGTGCGCCCCAAACGGCACTCGTCAGTTCCTCCGGAGGCTCGCCCGCTCCGGGGAAACCAAAGAAGAAAACGATCCCCACCACCACCAGGTACGAGTCCTTTTGCCTCAAGCCCTAGTCGCAGTAGGTTTAGAAGGTATTGAAGCCGGTTTTTCGTTTGCTTTGCAGAGTCCAGAAGAAGCTCTCCGATAAAGGAGATGCTTCATCCGGCACACCAGCGGCTCCGACTCCAGCCCCGCCGCCAGCGTCGGCTCCAGCACCAACTCCGGCTGCGGTCGAGTCCAACGCCCCGGCTACAACCGACCCTAGCGCGCCGGCACTATCCGTTTCCGCCATGGAAACGGAGTCGGCCACGGCTGCCGGGTCCGCCACATCTCCGGCTGCAGCCGTGCATCCAGCTACAGTGCTGCAGCCGAGTTCTCCCATGCCCCAGCCTGCCGCAGCTGGGGAGGAGGTCCTGGAGCCGGACGTGCGCGTGGGGTCTGCCGAAGCTTCGGCTGAGGATCCACAGCGCCAGCCAACTCCCGCCAGTGAGGAGACAACGGAGCCCGCAGCTGTAGCCGGAGCCGACTCCTCCGAGCCGGCGGGTGAGGCCGGAGGCCAACTCGTCATCGAGTTACCTCCAACGACCGAGTCACGTCAGCCTCCGGTTCCGACCCCCTCGACTCAAGAGATGGCGCCGGCGTCGTCAAGAGGCCTCGTCCCAGCGCTGCTGCTGCCGAGTTGCAGCATGGGGGACTTGGCCACCGCTGAAGAAGCCACGAACCGCATCGCCGCCCTCAGCTCCAAGCTCCGGGATTTTGCCGACGCGGCTAAGTCCTTGGCGGACTCGGCCGAGGTTCTGGAGACCTCCGTCGGGGTAAGTTGTCTTCAAGTTTTGTTTATTTTCCAACACTGGGAGCACGTTCAGTGCACCCAGTGGGTGTAGCCCCCGAGTCTCTAGCCGACTGATTGAGTCGGCTTGAGACTTATGAATTCGGGTGAAATTGACGACGTTTCTTCTTTTCCAGGCGGCCATCCGACTCGGCGGAAATGGCCAGGTCCTTGTGGAGAGGAATGCCTCCTTGGAGAAGGCATTGGAGGAGGAGAAGGCCAAGAGTCGGCAGCTCGAAGAAATGCTCGCCGCCCTCGGAAGTAAGCGTCCGAGTCTTCAACTCCTTTGACTTTAAATTTTCTGCCCTTTTCTGACCTTCTTGAATCGGCAGACGTCGAAGCCGAAAACGACCGGCTTCGAGAAGAGTTGAAAGGCGCAATCCCGAGGGTCAAAGTCATAGAGATGCTCGACGCCAAGGCGGCCGAGTTGGATACCGAGCTGAGGGAAGCTCGCCAGTTGAAGAAGTCTGCCGCCTTGCTGAAAACGGAGCATGACAAGCTGTCGGCGCAGTACGAGAAGGCGCAGGCATTAAACTCCGAGCTGCAGGGGCAGGTCGACAACTTTTCCCGACTGATGGACGAGTCGCAGAAGCGACACGATGCGGCCATCGTCGACTGGGAAAAACGTGAAAGGGATCTCATTGGCGAACTCAAAAAAGCCAATGAGACTTTACTCGGTAAGCCCCCGAGTCCTTTGCTTCTTTCTTTTTGCACGCTTCCTTGTCCATCCCCTTAGCAATAATCTGTACTCAGATGCTTGCCCAGAGTTGGAGGAGCGAGCGAAGCAAGCGGCGCTCCGGCTCCGTGCACTCTCCGACCCGGCGAGGTCGGTCCTCGACGTACTCTGGACACCCGAGATGATGTCCGAGTGTGTCGTGACCTTGGAAGACCGACTCCTCCAGGTCAAAGATTTGGTGCAGAGCATGAAGTCGGCTGCCCAAGGGCTTTGCACCAAGCTCTAGCCCGGAGAAGAACCGGGTTCCAGCATCTTCGCCCTCGCCGACAAACTCTCGCTTGGCCCAGCGGAGGTTGAAGAGTGGAAGGAGTCGGCCGCCCGCTCGAGAGCCGGCATGGCACTAGCAATGGTGCTGGCCCATCACCCGGACGCAGATGTTGACAACATCTCCGCTGGCGCCCCCGTCGATGAGGAAGGCCAGTCGGTTGACCCCATGGAGCTCCTTCCCGAGTCCGCGCCGCCGCCAGCCGGATCGGCAGCTTCACTGACCTGGAGGAGCGCATAGAAGCGACTCCAGAGGAATGAAAATCACAATGTAATATCTCTCGGTATGCCGAGTAGGAAATTGTAAAGACTTTTGCAATGAATGAAGATGCTTTTCAATTCATTCTGATTTTTGCTTAAGTTATTTGTACAAGTTATTTGATTCGTCCACAGTTGTTTTTTCCACCGAGTCGGATCTTTTCGCACGCAGGCCGACCTTTAGCTTTTGCTCTTGCCAACCGGACAGCCGGGTTGCGACTGTAGTTGGGGACGAAGAGTGGGTCTTAGGTACCGTACACGTTTACTTAGACGCTCGTGTAGAAACAAAGTTAGGAGATTCGAAATAACTTGCGCCGAGTGATAAATCACCCAGTGGGTTTGTAGTGACTTCCGGGTGTTGCCCGAAGTGAAGTCACTCGGTTTTATTAGACGTAGCCCCCGGGGATTGCCCAAAGGGAACTTAGTCGGAAAAACGAAAATTTTAGATAAACAAAGTGCCTCCCGAGTGCCGCTCGAAGGAAACAAATGTTTATTTATAATGAAAGAAAGAACTATTTTGAAGTACAAAGTTTAAGTGTAGAAGAGACGCAGCTGTGCAATATTCCACGTCCATTCCGTAACTGCACCGGTTGCCGGGTCCTCCAGTCGGTACGCGCCGTTGTGAAGCACCTGGTTAACGATGAATGGTCCTTCCCAAGGCGGAGACAATTTGTGCATGCCAGCCTTGTCTTGGATCAGTCGGAGGACCAAATCTCCTTTGTTGAAGACTCGGCCTCGAACTTGCCGGCTGTGATAGCGGCGCAAGTTCTGTTGATAGATGGCCGAGCGCGAGAGGGCGAGTTCTCGCGCTTCTTCTAAGAGATCCAGGTCGTCTTGTCGTGCCGACTCGGCATCCTTTTCCACGTATGCTGCGACCCGTGGGGAGTCGTGGAGGATGTCACTCGGCAAGACGGCTTCGGCTCCGTAAACCATGAAGAACGGCGTATAGCCAGTCGACCGGTTTGGAGTTGTCCTTAAGCTCCAAAGGACAGACGGAAGCTCGTCGATCCATGAGCCGGCAGCCCGTTGCAGCGGGACTAACAACCGGGGCTTGATGCCTTGGAGAATTAGAGCGTTGGACCGCTCAACCTGGCCGTTGGACTGCGGATGAGCCACGGAGGCATAGTCGATCCGAATCCCATGGTCCCGACAAAATTGGCGAAAGACTTCTGCCGTGAAGTTCTTGCCGTTGTCGGTGATGATGTTGTGAGGAATTCCGAATCGGAAAATGACTCCCTTCATGAAGTTGACAGCAGTCGGACCATCAAGCTTCATTATTGGCTTAGCTTCGATCCACTTCGTGAACTTGTCCACGGCCACGAGGAGATGAGTGAAACCTCCCCGAGCTGTTTTTAGTGGACCCACCATGTCGAGTCCCCACACAGCAAAAGGCCACGTGATCGGAATGGTCTTGAGGGCGGTAGCCGGCATGAGTATCTGCCGAGCATATCTCTGACACCCCTCGCAAGTCCGGACGAGTTCTTCGGCATCAGCATGAGCGCTAAGCCAGAAAAAACCGTGCCGGAAAGCTTTGGCGACCAAGGATCGTGATGATGCATGGTGGCCGCAGAGTCCCGAGTGGACCTCCTCGAGCAACACTCGGCCTTCTTCCGGCGAAATGCAGCGCTGGAAGATTTCAGTGGTGCTACGCTTGTAGAGCTCACCGTTGATGATGATATAAGCTCGAGCTCGACACACGATGCGGCGTGCTTCAGTCGAGTCCTCAGGCAGCTCTTTGCGCAAAAGGTACACAAGGAACGGCTGAGTCCAGGATGGAATGTCCGCCAAGACTTCTTCTTGAGTCGACTGAGCCGGATCAGGGTGTGACGACCCGGCTTCCGACGACTCGGTAGCCGACTCCGTCTTGACGGATGGTTGGTACAGCTGCTGAAGGAAAACTCCGGGTGGGACTTTTTCCCTAGCAGAGCCAATCCTGGCAAGGGAGTCGGCGGCTTCGTTGTCTGCTCGACGGACGTGGTGAAGCTCGAGGCCGTCGAAGTGTCCTTCCAGCCGGCGTACAGCGGCACAGTATGCCGCCATGGTGGGGTCCTTGGTGTCCCAAGCCTTCATTACTTGCTGCACCACGAGATCCGAGTCGCCGCGACAAAGGAGTCGGCGAATGCCGAGTGAAACTGCAATACGCAAGCCATGTAGTAACGCCTCGTATTCTGCGACGTTGTTGGAGGCGGCAAAGTGGATCTGCAGCACGTAGTGCAACTTGTCGCCTTTGGGGGAGATCAGCACGACTCCAGCCCCCGTGCCCGCGAGCATCTTCGAACCGTCGAAGTACATGACCCAGTGCTCAAGGTGCACCTGAGTCGGAAGGGTCTGACTCTCGGTCCACTCGACGATGAAGTCTGCAAGAGCTTGTGACTTAATTGCCTTGCGGGGCTCATAGCTGATGTCATGCGGCATGAGTTCTATCGCCCACTTTGCGACTCGGCCCGTGGCATCCCGATTGTTGATGATATCAGACAAAGGGGCGTGACTGACCACGGTGACCGAGTGGGCTTGGAAGTAGTGTACCAGCTTCCGAGTTGCTAGGAACACTCCGTAGACTAGCTTTTGGTAGTGCGGGTAGCGCTGCTTCGACTCGGAAAGCACTTCACTGATGTAGTAGACGGGTCGCTGTACCTTCTGGATTCGGCCCTCTTCTGCACGTTCCACCACTAAGACAACACTGACCACTTGATTGGTGGCCGCGATGTAAAGCAGCATGGGTTCTCCCTCCATGGGTGCAGCGAGAACCGGAGGTGTCGACAGAAGACGCTTGAGATCTTCGAAGGCTTGCTGAGCTTCACTCGTCCACTCGAAGGAGTCGGATTTCTTGAGAAGTCGGTAAAAAGGCAAAGCCTTCTCACCGAGTCGGGCTATGAACCGACTTAAGGCGGCTAGGCACCCGGTTAAGCGCTGGATGGCCTTCAAGTCATTCGGCTTGCCCATCTTAATGATGGCATCGAGCTTGTCCGGGTTCGCTTCGATCCCTCGCTCGGACACGATGAAACCGAGTAGCTTGCCAGCCGGAACTCCGAAGACGCACTTCTCCGGGTTAAGCCTTATGTCGTACCTCCTGAGATTGGCGAATGTTTCAGCCAAGTCGGTCAGGAGGTCCGCTGTCTTCTTTGTCTTTATCACAATGTCGTCGACATAAGCCTGGACATTTCTGCCTATCTGGTCGTGCAAACACTTTTGCATACAACGTTGATATGTTGCGCCAGCATTCTTCAAACAAAAGGCATAGTGATATAACAAAAAGCCCCAAATGGGGTAATGAAAGAAGTTTTTATTTGATCTGATTCTTTCATTTTGATCTGGTGGTAGCCTGAATAGGCATCCAGAAAACACAAGTGTTCGCAACCGGCTGTGGAGTCAACGACTTGATCCACTCGGGGTAAGGCGAACGGGTCCTTGGGGCATGCTTTGTTTAAGGACGTGTAGTCCACACACATGCGCCAAGTTTTGTTTTTCTTAAGAACCAGGACCGGGTTTGCCAACCAGTCCGGGTGAAAAACTTCTTTGATGAACCCGGCTGCAAGGAGTCGGGTGATTTCTTCTCCGATTGCTTTGCGCCGATCCTCAGCGAAGCGGCGGAGGGACTGCTTCACCGGCTTTGCATCCTTGGCGACATTGAGGGAGTGCTCGGCGAACTTCCTTGGAACACCCGGCATGTCAGAAGGCTTCCATGCGAAGATGTTCCAATTCTCGCGAAGGAAGTCGACGAGCGCGCCTTCCTATTTGGCCTCGAGGTCAGTCCCGATTTGGACCGTCTTGGACGGGTCCTCGGGATGGACCTGGACACGCTTTGTGTCCTTGGCCGACTGGAAGACGGACTCGGTTGCCGCCTTCTTGCTGGGTGGAGGTTGATCCGAGTCAGCTGTCGCCTGAATGTTCTCCAGCTCCTGAGCCGCGATCAGGGACTCGGCTATGTCCGCGCTGGCGATGTCGCACTCGTTGGAGCGCTCAAAATCGCCAGTGATGGTGATGACGCCTTTGGGACCCGGCATCTTCAGCTTCAGATATGTGTAGCATGGCCTTGCCATGAACTTGGCATAAGCCGGTCGGCCGAAGATCGCGTGGTATGCGCTTTTGAAGCCGACTACCTCGAAGGTCAATGTCTCGACCCGAAAGTTGTTCGGCTCACCAAACACTACTTCCAGGGAGATTTGACCCAGAGGTTTTGCACACTTCCCAGGAACTATTCCGTGGAAGGAAATGTTGCTGGGGCGAAGTTGGGTCTCTGAGACCTGCATCTTCTTCAGGGTGTCCACGAAGATGATGTTGATGCTGGAGCCCCCGTCCATCAGGACCTTGTGGAGCTTGAAACCCGCCGACTTGGGGATCGACCACCAAAGGATGCTTGCCGGGTTGAGGGACCCGGACCGGGTGATCGAGTCGGCTGAAGCCAACTGGAACCTCGGACCAGTCCAGCCATTGTGGGACAGCCGGCACCGTCGCGTTGACCTCGCGACAGCGCAGCTTCCGACCCCTTTTGGAGTCGGATCCCTGGAAAATCATAAGTACCCCCCTTTGAGGGGGATACTGCGCAGCGCCGCCGCCTGCGACGGGGCCTCCTTCCCCACCGTCTTCCGGCTCGGGCTGCTTCTCTTCCCGGAGGCGCTGCAGGAAGCTGCACTCCCGGGTCGAGTGGCCCGCCTGATATTTGGTGGTGCTGTGAAACAAGCAGGGTCCGTCGAGGATCTCCTCGAAGGTGAGTTTTGGCGCCTTGCGTTGTTGCCAAGGGCGCTCCTTCTTTTGGCCAGCGTCACCACGCTGGGAGCCACGCTCGGCGGCCGCAACCAGGTCGGCTCCGCTGACTCCGTCTCCGCCGCCTGCCTTCCGCTTCGGGGGGCGATTATCCGCATGCTTCCGACCTGAGTCGGCAGGGACTTTCCGGCTCGAAGACTCGGCTTTTGCTTTGCCTTTGTCTTCGTACCGCATCGCTTCTTCACCCGTCGCGTACTTGCTAGCGACTTCCATGAGTCGGCCCATGGTCTGGATATTAGACCGGGCCAACTTGTGCTTGAGGAGCTCATACTTGACTCCCTGGGAGAAGGCCTGGATGGCCTGCGTCTCGGTGACGTCTTCAATGGAGTTGCGGAGCCGAGTCCAGCGTTGGATGTAATCGCGGACCGACTCGCCCTTCTCCTGGACGCAGAGCCACAGGTCTTGGGCATTCCCAGGGCGTTTGTACGTGCCCTCAAAGTTCTTGACGAAGGCCTCTTGGAGGTCCCTCCAGTCATAGATGCTATCTTCGGGCAGGCTGTTAAGCCATGCCCGATCCGACCCTTCCAGCATCAGGGGTAGGCTTCGGAGGGCGACACGCTCGTTGCCTCCTCCTATGTTGCAGGCGACCAAGTAGTCGGCAAGCCAAGTTTCTGGCTTGGCTGTGCCGTCATACTTGTCCACACCGCTAGCGATCCGGAACCGGTCCAGGAACGGCTCGGACCGAATCCGCCTGCTAAAGCAAAGCGGTCCGGTGGAGGCAGAGCCACCCGGCTGGTTGACCTCGCCAGCACGTCGTTCGGCCCGCACCAGGGCTGCCCGCCGCCCTTCGATGTCGTCGCGAGCATCTCGGGCGTCGTTTGCTCGGAGGGAGCCAGCTTGCCGCCGCTCGGCCTGGAGCCGATTGATCTCCTGATGAGCGTCAGGCCGATTTGTAGATCGACTCGGTTGCGACGAGCCAACGGTAACCGGGTGACTCGGACCTGCCGACGGCCGGCTCCGAGCCGCCTGGGAGGCCAATCGGTTACTGACCGACTCGGCCTCATTTTGCTGCTGCTCCACCGCCGTCTTCATCAATGTGACGACTCGGCGGTGTATCTCTGCCGCGGGGCCATCTGCCGGGGGCGGCAACGAATCAGCCAACGCGGCAGCCGCAAAAAGGTTTTGAGCCGGTGTCTGGTAGACAGTGACTCCATCTTGCTCTCGCCCGAAAAGCGGGGCCCGAGTAGCCCGGCTCCTCCGGGCGGCTGAGGAGGTTCGCCGGTTCGCGCGGCTGCGCGAACCGTGAGGATCATTCGGTTGCCGTTCTCGCTGCTCGAGTGCCGCCCGCTCCTGGTCAAGGCGCTCTCGTTCAGCGAGGAGGGCTCGCCGAGAGGCTTCCAAGGCCCTCTCGGCCTCCGATTGTCCGCCGATGGGCGTATGTAGATGCTCATGTGCCGCCCTAGCCGCTGCAGCAGACGTTCCCGTGCCGTCGGTGGTGCCATCCCCAATCACATACACCTCTGCCGAGGCGGTATGGCTGTGCGAACTCTCGTCCCCTTCGGATCCGGAATCCAGAAGGGGAAGGAGAGATTCGGCGCCCACCATGGCAACGAACTGGGAGCGTCCTTTGCCCTTGCCTGTAGCAGAAGGAGATCCAAGCCGGAGCTCGGGCTCCACTTCCTCCACGGGGCAAGGACGCGGATCTTGAAGACGTAGCTGGCCAAGGGCATCGGCCACAAAGTGAAGGCGGCCAAAGATGTACTCCGAGCCTTCGGGGTGTGCCATGAATGGCACCTTGCCGGCGACAAGCTTGCCGCCAGCCGCAGGAGAAGATCCCGCCTGGATCATTGCTCCAATGCACGCGTCCCCTACCTGGCGCGCCAACTGTCACGGGGAAATCGCGGCAATATCCATTTGTAATAGGATTGTCGGGAAAGCGTGTATGAAAGATCTAGGCGGTGCACACAAGAACTTTACCCAGGTTCAGGCTCTCCAAGGATGGAGATAATACCCTACTCCTGCTGAATGTTTGATGATCTTGCATGAAAAAGAGTTACAAGAAGTTGTAGATGAAGCTAGAACTAGAGACCAGCCAGCCCCTTCTGCATGGGGGCTCGACCTTATATAGGCCTGAACATTTAGCCGACTCGGTCACTCGGCTAGCTACAGTAACTGCCTACATTAACTGAGACATTTACATGCTGTAACCGTCCGAGTAACGCCAGTCTTCATGCCGGTTGAAACGTTCACATTGATGAGTTGTAAAGCCTGTCTTGATGGCACCCGGACGTTGCACTGCCGCAGGCCTTTTTTGGGCCTTCATCCGAGTGGGCCTACCCAAGCTTGTTGGGCCGACTCGGGGCACTGGGCCTACCCGGATGGGCTCCCCTCGTCAAATACCGTAAGATCGGCGGTTTACCGATTGTCGACAGATTCTAATTGTACATGTTATGTGATTTTAAATGACTATTTCTCTTTGACTATTTATGTGTTGCATTGCATTCCAATCATTCTGTTCTACGCAAAAAAAAACTCAAACAAAACTTCATCCATATTACATATGTTGTTACCTAGTTAACTTGTAAATTGTTACTTGATTTAGTATGATTCTAATTGTACATGTATGTTGTGTGATTTTTGAATGACTATTTCTCTTTGACTGTTTATGTGTTGCATTCCATTCCAATCATTGTGTTCTACGCAAAAAAAAACTCAAACAAAACTACATCCATATTACCTATGTTGCTAAATGATTATCCGATAAGATCTAGAGTTGCTAGTGGTCATCACTTAGAGTTGTTATTCTCCATCTAAGTGAGTTGCTACTCCTTTTACTAAAGTTGATGCCACCCTTTCTGAGTGATTTGCTACTATATTTGCTATCTGTTTACTTTGAATGAGGAAGTTGCTAGTAATGGATACCAACAGTTGCTACCACATTTGTCAGTGAGTTGCTACTTAGATTAATGATTGATGCCACCCTTATCAGTGAGTTGCTTCTTAGTTTTTGATTTGCTGCCTCCTTTCTTAGTGAGTTGCTTCTCATTCTCAATGAGGATCTACCCTATACAATCTGATAGTTGTTAGTAGTGGATACCTAAATTTTCTACCTAATTTACTTTGCAATAAGAAAGTTCCTAGTGGAAGACACCTAGATTGCTAATGGATTTACTTGTAGCGAGGTAGTTGCTAGTGGCGGACACCTAGAGTAGCTACGGTTTTACTTTGCTACGGAAAAGTTCCTAGTAGCAAACACTTAGAGTAGCTACGGTTTTATTTTACAATAAGAAAGTTCCTAGTAGTAGACACCTAAAGTGTTGTTACCTGATTTACTTTGCAATGAGAAAGCTGCTAGGAGCAACACCTATAGTTGCTTCCTAGTTTACATCTAATGTGGTAGTTGCTAGTAGGGAGTACCTAGAGTTGTTACCGAATTTATTTGCAATGAGGAAGTTGCTAGTAGTGGATAAATACAGTTGCTAGGCAAGAAGAAATCTTTAAAACATATTTAATATATGTCTTGTCTCGTTAAACTTATCTTACAAATCACAATGGTGCTTACGGAATACAAATTGGACACTTGGTTAATCGAATAAAAACATAAACAATTACAATCATATTTTAGTTGAATGAATGTATATTTTTGGTGTTCAACTCAATTGTTACTATTAAAGGACGAAAAGAATATATCGCTATAAAAAAAGGAAATTGTAGACCACACTCGGATTCAGACACAACACGGAAGCATTCGCGCGCTAAGTCGCATCCATATATATACTAGTAAGTTACCCGTGCTTTGCTATGGAACAACAAACCAATGTTTAGAGGCATCGGCTAAAAGGTAGTTCTGTTTTGCAAACTCTATCGTGCTGAGGATGACAAATATGTAGTTTCTAATTGCATCTCGATATCAGCTGACATCTTCCTTCCTCACGCTCCGCTGGCTACCATCGTGCACCCCTCTGGTTCCCTTCCTCCCCTCTCCGTGTCTCCTTCTTCAACCTCACCGTGTGAGAACACAAGACATCATTTTGCTACTCTCTGCCTCCCTCTCCATTGGCCTCTTGGCTCCACCATGGTGGCACTCCTATCCACCATCGTGTGTCGCTGTCTTCTCCAACACAACTCTACATCCAGCTGCACCATCGCTCTGATCCGACATCTTCTCCAACTTTATGAATCTCGATGTTAGGCAACGCCACCAGCTCCGCTTCACTTTGATCTAGGACAGGCTCCTCCTTCGGCCTTCACAACCAGCTCCACCTATAGCCTGCGTTGTGCCTTTGCCTCCTTAATTGCCTTGGACCACACCATCCACCCTAGCAATGTGGATAGTTTTCCTAGAACAAAATAATATACATCTTGTGGCACTAAAAGTGTGCATGGTATGCCTGGTGTCACAAATGAACTTAAATCGCCATAGAAGAAATAGTGGTAGCCAAAGATTTATCTATCTAGTGTTTTTCTATGGAATAACAAAGGGGCATGTACAAGATCGTTCTATTTGGTGATGGCGTGTGGTGAGTTGGTGATTTCTGACAGCGTTGTGATAATCACCAATTCTTTCTAGCCTGCTTTCTCCCTCGAACGTCAACTCTATCTTCGCCTCCAACTGGCTTCTCCTCCATGTTGGATCACCATGCTCTATCTCTTCCAACAAGCTATGGCACATGCACGTATTTAGCCCCCGTCAACGGGTGTGCCGCCCCCATTTGCTGTGCCTCCAACCAGATCTCCAATAACTCATATAAAGTTTTTATTATCAGAATAGCACTCGAACCATACCATTACACAATATTCATGTTAAGAACATGTTTTAGTCTCAAGTTTCTTGATGTCAGACTTCCTCTTCACCTACATCTCAACTATTGAGCAACACAGCAAGCAATAAACACAAAAATATGAAAAACTATTGATGCATCTCCATTGACAAGTTGACTGGAGAGTCATCAACACTCAAACTTGTCTATTTTCCTGCCCAAAAAGTGGGACATGTCCGCTAGAAAAAGATCTAAAAATGAACTCCTAAGTGGCCATATCATATAATATATGCAAGCAAATAAAGACTTCAATTTAAAAATCTAATAATGTTGATCATCTTTCAAATTTACTTAGTTGAAAGAACATATGCACATAGGAATTATAGCAGGCTATTGAAAGAACATTGCACTTTAGGAAAATAAAAGAACAAGCTTTATGCTAACAACAACGTCTTGATTGTCTAGGACCGCACCGTCTAACCCAGCGACGTGGATAGTCTTCCTAGCACAAAATAATATACATCTAGTGACACTAAAAGTGTGCATGGTGTGTCTGGTGTCACAAACAAATTTATATCGCCATAGAAGAAATAACGATAACAAAAACTTGAGCTATCTGTGTTTTTTCTATGGAATAACAAATGGACATATACAGGCATCAACCAAAGGGTCGTTCTATTTGGCGAAGGTGCGTGGTGAGTGCATGATTTTCGATGGTGTCATGATAATCGCCAATTTCTTCTACCTGCTGTTGGCTACCTTTGCCTCCAATTGGCTTCTCCTCTGTCTTGGACCGCCGTGCTCTATCTCTTCCAACAAGCTATGGCACACACACACATTTAGCCCCCCCAGTCAGAAACTCAGTCAAACAAGCAAAAGGGCAAAGAGCTGAAATCTAGTCGTTGCTACCTTGCCACAGTAGCAAAAACAACCAAATATGGTGCCACGATAGAGTTGTGGCAGGAAACAGCAATCTAGAAGCTGTCATGCTGCTGCTGCGGCAGCAGAAACATGCAAAAACTTTGCTGTGGCAGGAAAACAGTAGGAGGCCAAAACTTAAATTTGTGATTTCTCCCAAACAGCTGGACCAAATCAGCTGAAATATTTATGGTAGGCTCCTGAGAACATGCTTGATTTTATAAAAAAAATTAGAATTTTTGGAGCAATTTAAAATTTCAAGTTCGAAAGGGATTTGAATTCAGACAGAGTTTGAATCCGAAGTAAATTTGGAGTTCTTATCCGAAAGCAAGGAGCAGTGGGTGTCCAGGAGGCTTTTTAAGGATGTGGGGGAGTCCTTGTGGTCGGCCAAGTCCTTGCCCAAAAGTCCTTGTGGGATCTGAACTAAAATAGTCGTATTTGAGGCACCCGATTGGAACTCTAGGCAAACATGTTTCTTTTTCTAATTTGTGTTATTTCTAAACTCTCCTCTGAACCAAATTGGTTGTGGCTGAGCAAAGATGCAAGGATACCAATATGTTCTTCCTCTCAGCTAGGGCTTGTAGCTTCCCTAGCTATGGCAGCAAACTTAGGTAGCGTGGAAGCAAATTTTGTGGCGTGGCAGCAGATTGATGTTGCTGTGGCAGGGCTGTGTTGCCGTGTCATCGATGGCGGTGGGCGTGCAGCAAGATGATGGTGGGAGCGGCACAATGATGGTGGTAGTGGCAAGATAAACTAGACACAATCTACAACTATGACCAGCAACTTAATACGATGATGCAACCACGAATTCAACAATGCAAAAATTATTGAAAAGAAAAATGCAATGGCTCGGAGTGGTTTGGATAGTGGGGAAACAAATCTACTATTTTTAGGCCTTTTTTGGACAATAGGTAAAAACAGATCTAACTACAAAAATGATAAATCTCACCGAACAACTGTAGCTCTGATACCACTTGATGAGATGGTGGCCCGATCTTTCGATGAGATAAAGGTAACTATTGATTTGGTGGAGGTTGACCTTAACGATCTGATTATATCGTATACGACGATATGGCTTAGCAATCACTAAGCTAATCTTCGATGGTTATTGACCTTGCCATAGGCACGATCAACCTGAACAACGAAGTTCGAGTTCCTACAAGCAATCGAAGAACCAGCTAGAACTATGATAAATTACAATCTAAAATTACGAATATTAAATTAGCACAAGAGATAGAAGAAAGTGTATTATAATTCCACTAGCGATCTAAACAAGGCGGTGGTCCTATACGACTTGTAGATGCAATAATGTAGCAGTAGCTAAGCAACTCAATGGAACCCAAAAAATAAAGAGAGAATCCTAGGGGTATATAAAGAGAAGAGATGATCTATTTTAGAAACAGTCATGGACTAATTTGACAATTGTGGTGTGCTCGTAAGGAATTTGGAGATGAAGCCAGACAAGTTGAAAAGAGCCCGAGATAAGCTTTCCAAATAGTCCAAGATTACCCAAATCGGAGTCCGTATGCTCGAGATATAGACGTTTGAAGTCAGGACTATCTCAGTAATCGAATCAGAGTCCAGATCTTGTGGGTTTTGATCTCTAGCTCTTTTGGACCAAAAGTGACGCGGGAAGACTTCTTGTATAACATCAATTCATGTGGGACATGGTTATAGCCACATGAACTTCATTCTCTTCTCTTGAGAGCTTGAATTTGAATCCTCGCATGTTCTTACAGATCTTGATAGATCTCCTTTTGTTCTTTATGGCTTGAGTAGCGGATGTAGTTGAAATAATGGAAGTAGAGATGGCAGCGAGTGTATCCATGGGGGTCATGTCCTCATTAGGATGAGAAAATTTCGTTGGTTTGTTTGCTTAGATAACGAAGATTATTTCTGTTAGTTGAGAAAAACGAGAAAATACCGTGGAGGATGAGAAAATTTAGTGGGCTTGTTTGCTTAGATAACGCGGATTACTTCTGTTAGTTAAGAAAAACAGGGAAATGCTGCGGTGGATGAGAAATTTTTATGGATTTGTTTGTTTAGATAAACGCAAATTATTTTTGTTAGTTAAGAAAAATGGTGAAATGCTACGGAGGATGAGAAAATTTTATGGGTTTATTTGCTTAGATAACACATATTACTTCTATTAGTTAAGTCTATTAGTTAGTTGAGAAAAAAGAGCGAAAAAAGAGCGACGTATCATCACCACCAACTTGTATTTAATAGATATCGCGTGTATATATATATATAATCTAAAAAGGAAAACCCAATAGAATAAATAGTCAGCAAACCCAGACCGTCCGATCCAGATGGATGGCCAAATAGAAGAGGAGGAACGGCAGACGGGGGAGGCCGAGTCTCCTTCCAAGTTTCGACCCTTTTCTCCCTTTCCCATCCCCCCTCATCTCTCTCTCCATCCCCTCCCTCCCTCCTCGCCGCAGACCCCATTCGCCTCCGCCGCCGCCGTTGACACTTCTCGCGAATCTCCTTCATCCGGTACATTCCTCCCTCCGCATTCACCACCCTAGCTCTCCCCCCGATCCGATCTCTCTCCCCCGCAATTTCGCGGTTCCTCGAATTGTCCCCGATTCGATCGGAGACGAGCGGGCGTGGCGTTCCATGCGCTATCGCTCGATCGGTCAATTGGAGATATACGCGCGTGTATTCGATCGATTTTGTGGAACTGGTGCACACCTGTTCGGCCGAATTGCCTGCCTGCCTAGAAATCTAGGTCTAGGTTCGATTGACGTGTTTTCCGTGCTATTTGGTTGTTTCAGTGTAGTAGGGGGGAGAAGCATGGCGCTCCGGAGGCTGCTTCAGGGGAGCGTTCTGCCGCGGATGACGGGCCGTGCTGTGGGGGCGCAATTCTCCACGGAGGCCGGGGAGACCATCCGCGCCACGCTCTTTCCCGGTGATGGCATCGGGCCTGAGATCGCCGAGTCGGTCAAACAGGTACGGAATTTTGTTTCTGTTAGCGGGATATCGGTGTAATAATTCATGTAGGAATTCTGATCACAATTCGATGCGCTTGTGTTACCTTTCTTATGATGTGAAACTGTCTATTGTTTGATCAAGGTCTGAAGTTACGCCAATATGGGCATATCATCCATGCTGCACACTGGAGAATTATTTAGTAGTTCACAGTCCCAGATGGCTAGTGACATCTCTTAAATTTTCCTGGTGTCGTGCAATTTTAAGTTCCAGATAGGAAGGCAGAAAATATTTCTTAATACTTTGATCTGAAAATGATACATGTAAGTTTATGCTTGCACCTAGCAAAACAAATAGTAATAATTATAATTATTTATCCCCTTTTTGCATGAAAAATCTAGATTTAACACTGAGAAAATAATGTTCTGACTTGTTTTAGCTCTTAAGTTATAAATGGGATGCTTATTGAAGAATTATAGATGCCAATAAGGAGCAGAAGGCATTTGTAGGACTTCTTTACATCTTGTTTCCTATGGTTCGAAGTGTTCTGACCTGTTTCTTTTTCTAGAACTAGCATTTGAAACTCAATCCTGATTACTGAAGTAGGAAAGAAAAATCATCATTCAGTACTTGATGAACAGACAAGTTTTAAAGATTATGTGCTAAGATTTGAATACACAGTCTAGTATCTGTTCAAGATTATTAGTATATTCCTCGGAAGAGTGTTTTATAGCGGTTGGATAAGGTATTATTTCAGAAATTGGATGCTCAGTCTAGAATGGGGATAACTACATGTATGATTTATGCTTTTGTTAAAAGCAAGACTTCTAACTGTTTGGAATTTATGGGGCATTTGAGTTGAGCTATATTTTTGTCAAAATGCTACTTATTGCTTTGGTCATTTCCATAAGGTGGGTATGCTGTCTGTTTTGATTTTTGAATGCTCTTTACAGACAAATGGCCATTCGTGGTTCCCAATATGTCTGAATCAGTTACCTAGGATACTCATATCATTCTAGAAAGCTTAGGATATGCAGCTTTGCCTAATATTTTGATCTGAAGTAAATTATATGCATTGTTCATTTGTTGTGTGGATATCTACATCATGGTTACAATGACATCCATTGTATTGTATCTGCATACCGAATCCAATACAATCAAAGGCAAAAGGCACACTTGAGGTGCTAGGGGTATGTTTAATTGGCTCTTGCTTGGTTGGTTTCCAAGCTTTTTGTTGCTCATGAGTATCTACCCATCCCCCTTACAGTACCTTCACAATTTTTGCCAAAGTTTTGGCGAACAGAGGGTCAAGGAATCTCTCGCCAATATTTTGCCTAGCCAGTGTTTTCTAACTTTGGCAGGGCAGGCTATGGCATCAACCAAACGTACCGTAGGTCCTGAAGTTACCTGAGGTGCAAGGTGCAAAAAAACTGTGCCTAAGAATCACCAGGAATGGGAAACATATCGATAAATATTTCCATTCTATGTAAGTGACAAAAATATTATGTGAAGAATCCACAAGTTATTGGATCAGCTAGGACTATTATATTTCCTACCAGGACCTTGTTTGCTGGTTGACATCCCACTAACCCACTATTACCCCCTTCATCAGATGCAGATAAAGCTATTATTCTTTTTTGCCTGCCAGGTTGGAGCATGGCTAGCTTAATTCCTTGTATATGGCTGATTACAAGGCCTAACCAGCCAAATGTATATGGCTGATTTCCATGATGAATTGAGGATGAGCTTTCTCTCTTCTTCTTTTTCCCTTTTGAAGTTTGTATGTGCTGTGTACTGTAGCAGGTAATCCTCATGTGTTACCATGCAGAGGATGGCCAGACGGCATGGCTTGAAGCGGATTAGGTCATTGGAAGGGGGCGTGGGAGAGGCTTAAATCTTAATAATAGATATGCGCTATCCCTTTTATAGGGAATTAAGGATGACTTGACTTGACCTCTTGTCTCTAACACATGGAACATATCTATTAGGAAATAAACTCAGCTAACAAGGAAACTTACTATTCTTATGATCCTATCTCTTAACTTCCAACTAACATGACATGACATAGACATTGAATAGTGCAATCACTGCACTGACATGACATACACATGCATATCATCGTTCTTGCTATGCATCTTAACCTAACCAGACAGAAGTAGAACTATTTTGGAAGTTTTGCAACTGAGTTTCACAAGGATACTGCTGTTTTGATGACTGTTATTAATTCATGAATGAAACTCATTCATGCATGATTTATGAGAAGGCAACTTTTTTATATTCATAGTTTTAAGGTTTTCCTTCTTCTGTTTCAGGTATTCAATGTTGCAGGTGTACCAATAGAATGGGAAGAACATTATGTTGGTACAGAAGTTGATCCCAGAACAGAGAGCTTTTTGACATGGGAGAGCCTGGAGTCAGTGCGCAGAAACAAAGTTGGCTTGAAAGGTCCAATGGCTACACCTATTGGGAAAGGCCACCGATCTTTGAATCTTACATTAAGGAAAGAACTTGGACTTTACGCCAATGTCAGACCTTGCAACAGCCTCCCAGGCTACAAGACTAGATATGATGATGTGAACCTTGTGACAATTCGTGAAAATACTGAAGGAGAGTACAGTGGCCTTGAGCATCAGGTATGCTGTATGCATTCTTAAAGATAATATAGTTTTCATTGTTGTCGTTAGCATGCTTTGTCATGGTGCACTACTTTTTGTCCAGGTTGTGAGGGGTGTTGTAGAAAGTTTGAAAATTATTACCCGCCAAGCAAGTTTGAGAGTAGCAGAGTATGCTTTCCATTATGCCAAGACCAACGGCAGGGAGAGGGTCTCTGCGATACATAAAGCCAATATCATGAGGAAAACAGATGGACTTTTCCTCAAGGTTTGATGGCTACCTCTGCTCCTCCTCCTTACTTGATGGTATATGTGCCGGTATATGTTCCTTATTTTCATTCTCGAGAGCTAATGCATTGTTATTATTAAATTTTAGTGTTGCCGTGAAGTGGCTGAGAAGTACCCTGAAATCACATACGAGGAAGTCATTATTGACAATTGCTGTATGACGGTATGTTGATCTGTCAACACCGGAACTTAAGTACTTTTTGGTGTTAATGTTTACAAACTTCTGATGTTATATTTCTTGATATTCTGCACCCAGTTTTAACATCACTGATTATGAACTGCATCCGCTTGCAGCTCGTGAAGAACCCTGGTTTGTTTGATGTATTAGTGATGCCAAATCTTTATGGTGACATTATTAGCGATCTATGTGCTGGTTTGATCGGAGGCTTGGGCCTAACACCCAGGTAAAGTTGTTTCTTTTTGTCGATCTATTTGGGTATTAAGAGAGCATCAACTCACTATTGTTGATCCCCCAGCTGCAATATTGGTGAAGGTGGCATTTGTCTGGCAGAGGCAGTTCATGGTTCTGCACCTGATATCTCTGGCAAGGTAAAATGATCTGAAATATCTTTTGCTTCATATCATGATTCACTATGTTTTTAACATCTGAGATTTCTCATTATGTTTGGAGCCAATAGCATCACTTTATGTTTCATGATGTTTTAACTTGTGAGTTCTGACTTTTTCTCGTTGTGCGTGTATGAACCATATGTTGTAGCTAAATCACATGTTCTCTAGACCCTGCTTCTCTCAAGCTATTAGTATGGCTGTTATTTTGTCTTTTGACTTATCTGAATGATATATCAATTGCTTGCAGAACCTTGCAAACCCAACTGCTCTTCTGCTGAGTGCTGTTATGATGTTGCGCCACTTGCAATTCAATGACAAAGCCGACCGAATCCACAGCGCCATCCTCCAGACTATCTCTGAGGGGAAGTACAGGACTGCTGATCTTGGCGGGAAGTCATCCACATCAGACTACACAAAAGCAGTCTGCGATCATATCTGAGCAGCAGCTGTGGTTCTTTTCTCTTGATTGTTTTTCTTCCCCCAAATTTTTGTTGCATACCAAGAGGAGCTTTAGCTTTAATAGGTTAACTGGCGGGCACCTCTCATTTCTTTGGGTGTTAACACGGTCTAGACCGTCAAATAATTGTCACATTCTTGCCCTTGGAAAAGTTCTACCAGCATTGCTGTCAAGCTGAAGAATCGTCTGTAATAATCAATGCCAGCATCATCGCAGTGAGTAGAATTTGTTCATTCAAGTTCTTGAAGAACCAGAATTCAATCATCTTTCTTTCTTTTGGTCATGGTTTTATGGTTTACCCCAATTGTACATCTTTTTGATTTCACCAATGCGATCATCCAATCAAATTAGTGAAAGAACACTACACATTGTACCTGTCCTAGCCTGGTTAAGAGGGAAAAGTGAATATTTGCCTGCTAGCTATCTTGCTAGAAGATTAGCAGAGCTTTTTATCTTTATGTTTGTGTTCGTCACGTTGTATCCCGACCTCAAAATTTGTCTCTAGGGGAGAGACGCATGTAATTGGTGGTTCCTCTGTATCATAAAGTATTCTGAGGTATGCCGCCTCCAAGTGTTTTCAGTTCACTATTGCTCGAGGGAGGTTTATATAGTGAACATTCCACAACCATACAATTAGGAAACAAATTCCATTTTTCGATCTTCCGCATGCTCGAAAGGAGTGACGACTTGTAAAATCATGACGTCGAAGTCGAACTATCTTCCTTTCTTTACGTGAACGCGATGTGATCATCACGAGAGCTTGCAAAGTGACACGATGATGCGGAAAAGAGGGCCAAAAGTAGGGTGTTCAAATTAAGAGCACGATGCCCGGTGCCAGTCAGACCTAGCCAGGTATTTCGTTTAGTTGTTGGTTTACTTCCCAATTATTTGATATTAAGTCATAGTTCACTCCGTGTGCTTCCGTATTAAGCAAAATAACACCCAGCATGCATCCCTAGATGTGCCGACATCAAACACAAATAAACATAGCAGATTGACAGGGACGCAACGCAACCCGTAAACATTGTGTGCTGCATATTAGCTCACAAGGCTCAGACTCATTAGCTCACAATTAAGTGACAACACAACACAAAAACCATATTGATGGAAGCACACCATATTTATGTACAAATTATTCAAAAGTAGAGTAGCTTGAAAGTATGGCTAGCGATATAGCCACATCCAAATAGCGTGTGGCATAGATGCATGGCATAGCAAAGCAGATATATAAGTTACAGCAAGCATTTTGTTGCAGCTTCACATCTTCGCTGTTCATACCACAGTGATGATGGAGCCTAACCGACTACATATTGAAGTTCTAGCATATATTGAAATTCATGATTAATTTCAGGGACTCTACTGATCAGAGTCTACTCCTTCGAGGAGTGGATGGCGGTGACAGTGGAGACCATGGAATCGACACCACACTTGTTGCGGACATTCGAGCCCCTGCAGATCTTGTAGTACCCCTTCTCCCCCCAGTTTTCACCCCAGGAGTTCTTGATGATCCAGTAGGGCTTCTCCTTCAGGCGGATGGGAGCAAAACCAGATGACCCGTAGCCGACAAGAAGAACACCGTGATCAAGGTGTCTGCCACAGATGTATGGGCATGACACACCGCCGATGTACGTCTGCATGTACGCAGCATTGATGCCAACTGCGTGAAAGATAAAATCATGCATCAGAGATTTCATTTGTTCATTACTGGCTGTTCCATGTATTGAGATGCACTAATCTGATCTGTAAGTGTGTGATATAGTTATACTTACTTGCCAGTGGGCCATGCTTGATAAGGTTAGCGGCAATCTGTTGTTCATCGACAGAGACAACACTGAAGTTTTGAACTGAAGCAACAATCTTGGACTTGTCAAATTTGCAGGTACCATCCCTCCCAGTGTAAGGGTAATCCTTCTCTCTCTCAAGGCCACCGGATTTCACAAGATAGCTGAAGGCTGAAGTCATCAACCCACCATTGCATCCAGCGTCGCATGAATCAGGTTCTGATGGGTCACACTGAAAAATTCACAATAAGAATGCAGCAAATAATTTGAGGTACTCATCGAGGTAAAGCAGAAAGCAGCAGGAATGATCAGCAACAATACAAATCCTGCTCGTAAGTAGGCAATACAAATTTGTTTTCGTATGTATGAATGTTTCTTGCATATGCAAGGTAGAAATTATGAAGACATCTACCTTACTACTTTTCTAGACCACGGTTTTATGTACCAATGGTATCATCTACGTTACTACTTTTCTAGAGTATCATCTACCTTACTAATTTTCTAGACCACAGTTTCATGTACCAATGGTTCTTGCTGCAAGAAAATAGGTAATTGAGATAAAAACAAAGAGACATGTACCACTTAAATAAAACTAAGGAAACAGTATCAGGTAAAAAGGCCCTTCTTTCAACAAAAACAATTGGATCTCTCACAAGAGCAGAATGGAGCTACCGTTGATGTGCCCTTATAGTTATAGGTCCTAATAAGATAAAAAACATTCTCATCTTACTTTTGCAAGAGCACCACAAAAATTTCTTCAACCTATGTATTATATATTATGATTTGGAGTCATGGGCCAAACATCGGGGACTACCAAAGTACAGAACCTATGCAAGGATTATATTTGTCATTTGCCTTACTGGTTTGATGACAGTATATATTATGATTTGGAGTCATGGGCCAAACATCGGGGACTACCAAAGTACAGAACCTATGCAAGGATTATATTTGTCATTTGCCTTACTGGTTTGATGACAGCAAGGCAAGAGCTACCCGAATAATAGTTCTTCACTTCTTTCCAATTCAATTACGAATCAGAATATTGAGTTGACCAATCAGAAATCACCAAACTTAGTCCCTACTAGTACACAAAAACATTCAGCGGTTATTCTACATAGTCTGTATAGTCCATAGAGATCAAAGTCAGTGTTCTAAAGGTGTCCGCTTAGGCAGTGAACCTAGGCAGCACCCTCCAGCCTCGCCCGCCTCCCGACCAGCGCATGGTGCCTCAGTTAACACTCCGCCAAACATTTCTTATCTTCCTCTTTGTTTTACCTACCCAAACTCAATCCACCACCATCAACGGTTTCTCTATACTATCTTTGATTAGTAAGCCAGTCACTTTATTTAGTTTTTTTTTAAAGTCGACCAGTTCTGTTACTGCTATGTACTGATATCTGATATCTTAATATTGCCCTTCTTTTTCTTCCCAATTATCCTTTCATAGTTTCTCATGGAATCTTGCCACTCGTTTTCCTCCCAGGTTGCTTCCTAACTTTCTCACGAAATCGTTTTTCTCCCAGGTCCCCTCTCAAAATTCCCCACACCCCTTTGTTTGGTGCGCTGCCCAATCAGAAACAAGGCAAGTGGCAAAAGGACCCTACACCAACTGATAAACATGGGTGATACAACAAACATCCAACCTGTCTTGCAGCAACCATCAACCAATCAGAAGAAACAAAGAAAACAGAAAGATAATACTAGTATGGAAGGCAGCAAAAGAGAGCCTCACCTCATGGTCGCAATCGACGAACTGCTGCTCGGAGAGCATCTCCATCTTGCCCGTCGCTAGGTAGTTTGCCCCCTCCAGCGCTCCCGACGCGCTGAACGACCAGCAAGACCCGCACGAACCCTACAAAATCAAGAAACAGTCAGAGAGGCGGAGGCAAGATCGAACCTCGGCATAAATCGATCAAGGAATCAAGAATCGGCTCTCGATTGGGAAAATCCATGGGAGCCGGACGTACCTGGTTCTTAACGGGTCCGACGGCACCGTGGTCCCTCCAGTCGAAGTCGTCGGGGAGGCCGTCGGTAGGCAGGACGGGCGCATCTTGGGCCGACCCGGCGACCTCCCTAAGGAACGACCGCCGCGACGTCTTGACGCCGAGGAAGGTCCGGCGGAACTCGGCCGGGGTGAGGTCGGAGAACTTAGTGACCCCGTGCTCGGCGGACGGGTCCAGCAGCTGGTGCCGGCGCGCGCGGCGCAGGTTCGCCTTGAACACGGAAAGCCGGTATGCGTGCTCCTCCGTGTCCTTGTACGCCTTCCCGAACCGCTGCACGAAGCTGGCGAAGTGCGACTCCGCATTCAGCTCCAGGTCGTTGCCGTCGGCATCGCCGCGTCCGACGACCTGGCGGATCAGGGGCTCCTCGTCACCCGTCGCCGCCGCCGGGGAGAGGAGGAGGCCGAGGAGGAGGAGGAGGGGCGCTAGGAGGCGATGATCCATCGAGAATTTCTTTGCTTTTCCCCTTTGCTTGTTTGGATGGGGTTGGTTTGCTTGCGTTACGTGGTTCTCTCCACTAGCAGTAGCTTCATAGAAAGTTGTTGAAGAAGATATTTTCCGTTTACACTCTGAGGTGTTGTGGTATTTGCAAACAGACCCTCCAACATTCTTGATATGGAAGAGTATTCCGAAGACATTTCCTCTACCGTGTTAGGGTACACAGAATCTCAGATGCTAAATATGTGATGCTAAGTGCATCCTCGCGTGACGTTTCTCTTTTAATCATGCTACATGATATTTTGTCGACGTAGAGAAAAAGAAAGGGACAGAAAGAAGTTTGCTTTCACTTAACTAAAACAAGACTAAGAGAATCCGAAGACTTAGAAAAAAACACTCTAAAGAAACCCCTAGTTGCTACTGACAAATTTTTATCTGAAGTATCTGGCACAAACGATAAATACTTTAGTGACAAGACAGATACATTTTCAAAGTATCTGGAAACAAATCCAAAAATTATGGAAGTCAACAAACAAAAATTAGAGAAACACTCAGTTAGTTCGGGCATGTCATTGTTCAGAGTATTTGGCAAAAAGGCAGATACTCTAGGAGCCAGACAGAAAAAATTCTGGAGTATCCGGCAACAAATCCGGATGCTCCGGGAGCCTTTCAGCACAGCTCTCCGAACCCGGATTCTCACTCAGAGTCTCCGGTTCAGCACTTAACTTAAACCCTAAACAAAGTCCCAGAGACTCCGGACCATAGTCAGGATACTCAAGGTCACAGACAAAGCAAAGAGTAGGTCTTTTATGGAGATAGATTTGACGTAAAGATTTAATTGAGCATTTCGATCACTTAGCCTAATTTCCAACCTTTCATCACTCCGCTCTTCACAGTACGACATTTCTTATGCTCCATGTGATTTTCAAATCACTAAATCTGGAAAATGAGATCTACTCTTCATGATTTCCTTGTAGTGTCCCTTTTTCAACTTTTTAGTAGGCGTCAATATCGGTTCGACTTCACATATAGGACTAAAAATCTGTCCATCCACTTGACACATACATTAGTCGCTTAATCGTTCATCATTAATCATCAAAACTCACTTAGTGGCCTAAATGCACTTTCAATCTATCTCTTTTTGGTGATTGATAAAAACACGATTAAAGATTTGATTTTGGATAGAAATAATTATGTTTTGATTTCTTGGATACATGAAGAGCTCCCCCCCTAAATGTGTGCATTTGGAAATTTGCTTTGAATGCAATGCACATATTTACCAGGTGAAGTGAGAGCTCCCCCTATATTCATGACTCCGTGGGAGTGCATCATGTATAATTAAGCATATGAAGTATATACTAGGCATTCAAGATGATAAGACATGACATGATGATCAACCAAGCAATAGATAACATACGTTCAAGCCTAGCAACCTAAAAACATGTCCTACGATATACATTCACACAACATCATGTCCACCACACATGTAAAAATAAATAGAGTTGAAGGATCAAGATGTCAGCCTAGAGAGGAGGGGTGAATAGGCGACTAAACTATGTTAATCAATCCAACTTTTCTTGCAATTATGTGGAATTAAAGATTGTCTAATGCAAGAACTATATGAGCACCCTAGATACTAAATAACCACAAGCACAACAAGTAAGCTAGAAAAGCAAAACTTGCGGAAATTAGACCGGGAACAAGAAATCTAAATGGCGCGGTGGATTTATTGCCAAAGTTTAGATCCTTGGAGAGATCCTACGTCTTTGTTTGGAGAGCTCAATCACTTTGATCAAGAGTCGGTTTCCTCTTAAGCCTTTATCCTTTGAGGATACACTTTATGTCTCCTCGATCTCTTCTTGGTGATCCTTCCCTTGATGAAGTTGGATCCTGATCTTAACAAAATTCTTGAGGCTCTTAAGTACTCCTAGCCGTCTATGAGACCCCAGTATCCAAGAGTAAAAGGCTTGCTAAAGGCTTAGAGATGAACTCGATGCTCTATGTTCAACAACTCTAGATCTCTTACTATCTTAAGATTTTTTTCTCATAAAAATCAACATATTTGGGCTTGAGGAAAATGGCAAAGATTTCTTGAGGACTAGATTTTGAAATGTCAAAGAGTTGTTCTTGGATGGGAGAGTGGGGGTATAAATAGCCCACTCACAAAAACTAGCCGTTGAGATAAGAAAACTGTTACCCGAAGTATTTAGGAAAGGCCCGGACACTCTTGGGTTCAAACTTCAATGGCTACTTCACAAGCACAGAAGAAAGAACTAGAGATCTGACAAAGTCCCTGCCTGGAGACTCCGGTCAGAAATCTGTATACTCTAGATAAAGAAAGAGAAGCAAAATCCCCGCAACAAAACTTCTGGAGACTTTGGCCGATCTAAAACCTCTCATGTGTCCGGATACTACGGACAAAAGTTCAAATACTCGGGGGCAAAAATAGAGAATCTGAATCCCTGGAGTAACTTCTTCGGAGACTCTAGACAAACCAGATTTCTCATATGCCTAGAATATCAGGACCAATATCCGGATACTCCAGAAAAGAAACAGAGAATTTGGGTTCTCGGAGTGTCTTCTTTGGACACTCTAGTCACCATTTCCCTTAGGCATGTCCGGATACTCCAAGTCATAATTGGATACTTCGGGGCACATAAAACAATAGATATCTATCACAAAGACAGAGACGGAAACTCGAAGATCCGACACACGTACGTTGATCAATTCGAGTCTGTTCAACGAAACCCATCTTAATAGTACTCAAAGTGATTATCCAAATCACTGAAACATCTAGGAAAATGATCTATTCTAGATAAAATATTTTGTCGTTTTCTCTTCAATCTTTTTGGGGGGTTTCCAACATCGGTTAAACTTCACTGAGGGATTAAAACTTGAATACACACTTGATAAATGCACTGGTCCCTTAATCGTTTGTCATAAATCATCAAAACCAACTTAGAGGGCCAAGTTGCACTTTTAATCTCCCTTTTTTGGTGATTGATGACAATATGACTAAAGCTTCGAATTTAAATTAACATATTGTATTTAGATTCTTGGATATATCATGAACTCCCCTAAATGTGTGCATTTAGAATATAGCTTTAAATGCAAATCCGCAATTTTTTGTGAGAGCTCCCCTATATCCAAGACCCTGTGGGAGTGCATAGTGTGCAATAAAGCATATAAAGAAAAGAACTATGCACCTAGAGACATATCACCAAGTGCAAAGATATGATGATAAGCATAGCACATTTGGTCCAAAATAATGTCATTTCATAACGTGGAATTAATTAGGGTAGCAAATTATGACAAGCCAAATATTACATAGAGTTCACAAGCTGATAAGAATAAATGAAGTGTGCAAGGCTTGTACTTACAAAAGATGGACTACCCATACCTGAAGATGAAGAAAACCTAATAGAACTTACTTCTCCCTCTTTGGCATCAAGACACCAAAAAGAAGAAAAAGAAGTGATGCTAATGCCAACCACCCTAGGCGGAACCCAAAGGCCCCTCGGAAGATCCTGTCGAAGACTGCGAAGTTAAAAGTGGAGGCAAGTAGAACAGGTCCAAAAATTCTTCATCTTCGTCACTGAGTACATACTCTAAGCCGTCCGGAGAGACATCGGGCGTATGCAAGAATTTTTGAATGTTCTTCTTTATTGCATGACTAAGCTTGGATTGCTTGACTGATATTTTCTTGTGCATGCTGAAGATGGACTTGATAGCACTCATGATGTTACTCAGCATGCTTGACTCCGGAGGAGGGCTTCTTGTTGGCTTATTGGCCATTGACTTCTTGGACACCCTGGGAGTTTGCTTTTCTAGTCTCAACTAATATTTGTCATGTTCTTGATCACGAATAAATTCTTGACCTGAGATGGCATCGATGAATCTCTAAATGTACGCAGCATGTGGCAACAACTTCGTTGCTCCGTCATAGCTAGCCGAATCTCATAGAAGATTAAGTCCATCACATCAACTGGATCGTCATTTTTATGGACTTGAGGAGGTTGATGGCATATCCTTGGATGAACAAGAAGTCTCCAATATTTGGAGTGAGTGTGTGCTAGAATAGCTTGTTCATGGTGGCATGGAAGGTAGTGGACCATAGATGTTCCCTAGCACCACACCCAAAAACCTTTTCTGGTAGAGTGTCCCTAGGGTATCAGCATTCGTGGCATATCCATGATGAAATGTGATGCCTTCATTGAAAGGCACACCCAAAAAATATGCAAACTGAGCGAGGGTGCTTTGGTGCTTTTGACTGTGGGTCATCCAATAGAGCATCATCTCATCATCCTTTCCAAGGTACACAATAGCATAGGATTGCACGATGATCTCATCATTCCAATCATGTTGAACTTGCATCATATGAGTCAACCCCTTCTTCTCGCACACCTCATAGATATCCTCAAAATGCTCCAGGTGCCTCTTCATGTAGTCCCAATGAATGGCATGTTGGGGAATCACCAGAGTGAGAATCTTCATGCATATGGTCTCATAAATGTCCTATTTAACAAAGATGAAAACAAGGATGATCAGTGGCATCATTGGCAAGCTCAAACTGATTCATATGCCTTTTGAGCTTCTAATATTGTTTGTTCGGGATCTTCATATAGTTCACTCTCTCTATCACCTCTCAATGGCACTCTCTCTGTCACCTCTCAATGGGACATGACTGTTGTTCAACAGATAATCTTGAAGTGGCATGTGAGGTGGAGGAGTTGGAACTCTAGTACTTGCCAGCTTCGTTGGTGTAGACTTCTTGGAAGGTTGGTTTTGACCCTTGGTTGCTTGCTCTCTAGCATGAGCCTTCAGTGAACCACCCATGAGATTCTCTTGAGGTGGTGCATCCTTTTTTGCGCCCCTTTGCTTCCTTATGATATGTATGATTTTGCTTGTGGCGAGCCTTGCCGCACTGCTTTCACGAAGATTTTGTTTTACTCTACTTATTGGACTCCTGAGGAATTCCTCATCATTGTCCTTGAGTGCAATTTCTTCCTCAACAAACAGAACCCGGAGAAACACTCAATTACTCTAGACAGGTCGTCGTCGGAGTTTATCTGGCAAAAGTGACGGATACCCTGGGTGCTAGATAAAGAAAAGTTCAGAGTCTCGGGAACAATTCCGAATACTTTGAGAGCCTTTCAGCATAGACCTCCAAACCTAGAGTGTCACTCAGAGTTTCTGAGTTAGCACTTAGCAGAAACCATAAACAAGGTCTTGGAGACTCCGGACCACTGTCCAGATAGTCTGGGTCGCAGATTTGAGGCAAAGATTTAGTTGACCATTTCGAACAAACCTAAGTCTCAACCTTTTATTACTCCCCTCTTCATAGTACGGATTTTCCTATACTCAATGTGATTTTCAAATCACTAAAGCTTGGAAATGAGATCTACTCTTTACGATTTCCTTGTCGTTTCTATTTTTCAACTTTTTAGGGGTCGTCAATGCCGCTTAGGCTTCACATGTGGGACTAAAAACCTATCCATTCACTTGACACATATAGTAGTCTCTTAATCATTCATTATTAATTACTCAAACCCACTTAGGAGGTCTAGATGCACTTACAATCTCTCCTTTTTGGTGATAAATGAAAACATGATTAAAGCTTCTCCTATATTCAAGACTCTGTGGGAGTGAATAATGTATAATTAAGAATATGAAACATATATACTATGCATCCAAGATGATGATACATGGCATAATGAACAACTAAGCATAAGTTCAAGCATAGCAACCAAAAAACATGTCTTACATCATATGTTGACACAGCATCATGTCCACCACATATTTGAATATAAATAAAGTTGAAGGATCAAGATGTCAACCTAGAGAGAAGGGGTGAATGGGCGACTAAACTATGTTTACCAAGTTCCAACTTTTCTTACAATTAAGTAGAATTAAAGATTTTTTAATACAAGAACTATATGAGCATCTCTAGATACTAAATAATCAGAAGTACAACAAGTAAGCTAGAAAAGTAAAGCTTGTGGAAATTAGAGGGGGAACAAGAAAACCAAATAACATTGTGGACTTTGTCGAAGTTTGATCCTTGGGGGATCCTACGTCACCATTTGGGGAGCTCGATCACTTTGATCAAGAGCCGGTTTCCTTTCAAGCCTTTATCCATGAAGACGTACTTTGCATCTCCTCAATCTCTTCTTGGTGATCCTTTCCTGACATCGCCAGATCCCGAACTTCACAAACATTTTGAGGCTCTCCATAACTTCTCTGGAGACTCTAGACAAACTGGAATTCTCACATGCCCGAAGTTTGGATACTCCAGACAAGAAATAGAGAATTTGGATCCTATAGTGTCTTCTTCGCACACTCTGGTCACCATTTCTCTTAGGCATGTCTAGATACTCTGGCATCCAGGGCAATGAAAACAGTAGCTATCTCTCACAATAGAGATGGAAACTCGGAGATTCAAGACGTGTATGTTGAGCATTTCGAGCACTAAGTTTTCTCATAGGCCGTTCAACGAACCCCTCTTAATACTACGATATTTCCTATACGCAAAGTGATTATCCAAATCATTGTAACATCTAGGAAAAATATCTATTCTGGACAAAACATATTGCCATATTCTTTTCAATCTTTTGGGGGGGGGGCAATACGGGTTAAACTTCACTTGAGGAGTAAAACCTGAATACACACTTGATAAATGTATTAGTCCCCTAATCATTTATGCATTAGGTGCCAAGATGCACTTTTAAGAGTTTACCAGACGAGAATGAACACCAAGTCTTCTAACACTTGACTCGCAAACCTAGAACCCAAAAAGCAAAAGCTAACACACTATCCCCATTTGTCATGAAGACACCAAAAAAAGGGAAAAAGGAGAAACTACTTCGTCCCTCCTGAAGATCTCATCGAAGGAGGTGAAGCTTCTGGAATGGCGAGAGCATTGGGAAGTAGGGCGAGAGCATTGGAGAGTAGAACGGGTCTAGATAGGCTCATCCTTATTGCTCAGGGATTACTCAGAGCCATCGAGAGAAATGTTTAGCATGTTCAAGAAAGCTTGCATCTTCTTCATCCAGATGGCTTTCTTCTTTTGTGTCTTCTGAATCTATGACTGCTTGGTCTTGATGCTCTTGCATATAGAAAAGATGACTTGAGAGCATCGGTGGTCCAGCAAAGGGCACTTTGAGGGGGTTGTGCCTTGGTGGCTTTAGAGGAGGAGGCCCTCGTGGAACTGTCAGCTGAGGTAGGCTTCTCTTGCCGAGGTTGATAGACACCATGTGCAACTTCATGATGGAACTCTTCATCTGCGATCCACCAAACTTTGGATATTTGTGCAAAGGGTAAAGATCTCTTCTGCTCAACCATAGCAAGTCGAATATCATTGAAGATGAAATCTGTGACATGAATTCCTCCCTTGATATTACATTTCCTTGAGGAGGTTCAAGGTGTAGTTTCTGACATAAGAGGCATTTCCAGCCTTGGGTGCCATGGCGTGTGTAAACAACTTGTTCAGCATAGAGTGGCTTCAAACAATCCCTCTCCTATATTGACTGATAATCCTCCTCGGGAGGAAGAGGGTCAAAGGCATGGAGCTTGGTGGCCTCGGTATCCTTAGTCCCTAGAATCCCTAGGATGTTGGCAAAGTCGTAGAAGGTCGCTTGATACTTCTTGCCATTGATCATCTAGTGAAGATTCATGGCCTCACCCTTCTCAATATAGAGTGTGGTGTATAATTTTAAGATGATCTCATCACTCCAGTCATATTTGATACCCATGAGATGATTCAACCATTTCTCCTCACAAGCCTTGTATAGCTCTAGGAACTTATGAGCATTTGCCCGGATCTACCTCCAGTCAATTGATCTCTAATGAATGACTGGCTTCTCCAGCTGCAGATAGATGGACTCGTAGATGTTCTAATGCACCAAGTTTTGAAACCTTGGATCAATGGTATCCCTCCTCCTAGAATAAGGGTTGATATCCCATCTGATCTTTTGATACTTGCTCTTCTTCATGCACATATAGTCCTTCACCTCTCTTGGAGTCCAACCTCTCAAAGGTAGGTGGACAATTAGCACAATCTTGTCTCCAAGTGGAGGAGGTGGAGGAGGATGAGTGGCTCTAGCACTAGCTCCACTCTGTGTGGGTGCCTTCTTCGAGGCACCGCCGACTGCACTATTTTTCTTGGATTTCTAGGGAGGCTTCGTCCTCCTGGCATCCTTGCAAACTTGGGCCCTTTGAGTGGCTCCCTTGATTTTTGTTGGAGGAGGAGCGGTGTTTTTGGTTGGTTTCTCCTTACTGAAGGTGTTATACACCTTCCGGATTTGTCATTCTCAACCTTTGGCTGATGGGGACCTTGTCCTCATCATCGATGTTTGGAGGACTTCCCATCTCCTCAACCACAACTGTCCTCTTACTCCTATCCTCACGAACACAATGGCGTTCCTCACTAGAGCCAGATTCATCATGGTGCTCTGCACGATAACTCACTATGAAAAAGTAGATAAGAGAGTAAGGAAAGTGCACATGAGGTCTCAGAGCAATCATCAATCGAACATCGAAGAACTTCACAAGATTAGGGCATCAACATTGTCTGTCCAGATGCTCTAAGTCTGACTCGGAGTATTCGGCTGCTAGTCAGAGTATCTGACTGCCAATCGGAGTATCCGGAAAATAATCTGGAGTACCTAGGTGGCAGCCCAAATGCTAAGCCTAAAAATCTATTAACAATGAATACAATGAAATCAGAGCATGAAACAGGTGGATTTGGCTCTAAGGAACATAAGGATAGGATGGAGAGCGAGATTACCAGGAGTATTAGATGGATTTGACACTGTGGAAAGATTTGTTCACCCCATCTCTTCTAATGGAGGAGGAGGCAAGGTCGCGATGGTGAGGCTCTGGAGACTATCGAGGAAGCCGGTGGGAGGTGCCTTGACAGAGATCTGAGGAGCGGGGGTGAAGGAGAGGTCGAGCAGGCTCCGTGATGTGGTGATGGCGGCTAGGGTGAGAGAACGCTTGGGAGAGGTTTGGGGAAGTGGATGGAAGTGAGAGAAAACAACCCCCTCCCCTAACCCCCCCCCTCCCCGATAGGATTTGATGTGACTCCATAGCCGCCCAGAGACTTTGAGCGTACTTTTGGAGTATCCAGAAAGAGCAACTACCACAAACGCGCAGAGTGTCTAGGAAGAATCTAGAGACCCTCTGCTAATACACTCCCAAAGACTATGGGACAAGGTTCAGAATTCCAGAATATGCAGAACAAAGAGTCATTCGGAGTATTTGGGGTTGACTCTGGGATTCAGGCAGATCCTCTCTGTTTGATGGCCGGATACCCTGGCAAGGGGAGCGAAGTACCCAAGAAGAAGATTTCAGACACATGTGCATTAGAGATGATGAAATTTGGGATGAGGTTTAGATAGATCAAGTCTAGGGGGTCCTTAGTGGTTTACTAACATCCATTTGGGGAACATACAAACACTCCAAAACTAAATTTAGATGTGCTTAAAACAAAGTCCTACTCAACATTTAGATAAATGAGACAAAAATGCCTCAAAAATACCGAAGTGTCAAAATATGCAAGATCAACTCCTAGGGAATCAAAGATGGAGATATGGTGGGATTGCCACCATATATGAGGTTCGAATATGTACTAGGACTAATCCCAAGAGGCAGTGGCTCACATGTCGCAAATTTATCACTTTAAGAGTAATGCATTTACAAATCTTTTTGATTTGTTCATATATTGAGATGTGTGTGGACATTAAGAGAACAACAATCCCCTTAATGTGTTCTCTCATCTTAAGCCCCAAAAACACAAGCAAAGGAAGTAAGTATGCAATATATCAAGCCAAGTTTCAAGAATCTAAGATATTATGTTAATTCCTTAATTCAAAAAACCTATGCTCATCTAGTGTCTTGGTGAAGATATTGGCTAATTTTTTTTGGATCCTTACATGGCTCAATTCTATATCTTCCTTAGCAACATGATCCCTAAGGAAGTGGTGATCACAAAACCTATGCTCATCTAGTGTCTTGATGTTTATATGTTTGGTCCAAGAGTTTTGGAGGGGGTGGCTAGCTATCTTGATTGCGCTTTCATTACACACATTTTTCATGTCAATTTCATAGTCTCTCAAAGTTTGTCTCATCCAAAACAACTGAGTGCAACAACTGCCTGCGGAGACATATTCCACTTCGCCAGTGGATAGGACTACGGAGTTTGATTTCTTAAAGGACCACAAAACTAAGGATCTAACAAGGAATTGGCATGTACTGGAGGTTACTCTTCCTATCAACATTACAACCCGCATAAACCGAATCTGAATATCCAACAAGAACAAATTAGAACTTTCGGGGTACGAAAGCCCTAAGTTTGGGATATGAACAAGATATATAAGAATTCTCTTGATGGCCACTAAGTGATACTCCTTTACTCTAGGGACAAGAAAAAGATATCTTCGGAGTAGTAGGGAACAAATCCAAACACTCTGGGAGTTAGCAAACAGAACCCGGAGAAACACTCAGTTACTCTAGATAGGTCATCATCCGAAGTATTTGGTAAAATAATAGATACTTTGGGAGCAAGATAGATAAAATTCCAGAATATCCAACAACAAATCCAGATACTTCGGGAGCCTTTCAGCATAGCTCTCCAAACCCAGATTCTTACTCAGAGTTTCCAAGTCAGCACTTAGCAAAAATCCAAAGCAAGGTCCCGAAGACTCTAAGCCACAGTCCGGATACTTCAGGTCACAGATAGAGCAAAGACTTTGAGCTGCTAGATTTGAGGCGAAGATTTAATTGAACACTTTGAGCACTTACCCTAATTTCTAACCTTTCATCACTCGCCTCTTCATAGCACGGTTTCTCCTATACTCAATATTATTTTCTAATCACTAAAACTCATAAATGAGATCTACTCTTCACGATTTTCTCGTTGTTTCCCGTTTTCAACTTTTTAGGGGTTGTCAATGCCGGTTGGGCTTCACATGTGAGACTAAAAACCTATCCATTCATTTGACACATATATTAGTCCTTTAATTGTTTGTTTTTAATCACTAAAATCCACTTAGGGGGCCTAGATGCACTTTCAGAACGTCAACTATGCATCACTAGTCTTTATGGACATATAGATTGGCACTATTATTAGTGTATGAGATGGGAGATTGATGGGGTAAGAGCAGCCTCTCTTCAATACCTCGCACACGTAGTGGAGAAATTTTATGCTATCGTTGGAGAAACCTTAATTATGATCATATCTAGCATGTATTTGTTTGCACGCTTGTTTGCACAATACTCATATATAGATATTACAAACACCGCATTAGCACTGACATAATTCGTAGTGAACACTAGCGGAGATCCCCTGCCTCAACAAAAACGTCATTATTATATTTGCACGCTCTTTCCATACTTGTTTACAATTTGTAGTATTTTATTTATTTCTGAATTTTTATTATTAATTACATTAGTCTTCAATTACCAAAAATATTAATTTCCTTTCATTTTCTTGTTTATTTCGGCATCAAGGACCAAATTACTGTGTCACCATTTCCTATTGATCCTTGTGGGTTGGACAACCTTTTCTATTCGAAATCTTACTATAGTTGACCCTGTAGTCTTGTAGGGAGATCACAAGCAAATGCCATCTTATAACGGTCATATTTGTTTGTTCCGTACTATACATGTTGTCATCTAGGGTTTCCACTACCCCTGTGTCCCGTCAATCAACACTGAATATTGGTTCGCTCTATGTATTGTTTTTAGTTCTTTATATTTTTTCTTTATAAACCATTTGGCGCTTTTGTGCAATTTTGCCTAACTCATACATCAATAATTTTTGTACAATCTGGTTAGCAAATTTGAAAGGATGTTGTAGCTTCTTTAGGCCAGTCTATGGCCTAGTTCTTTTCGGGGCTTCTCCCAGAAGCTGCCCCCTCCCAGCTTCTCCCAGAAGCGGCTCCCTCTGATTCGTTGGGGCTTCTAAACGAATCGGAGGGAGCGACTTCTGGGAGAAGCTGAGAGGGCTTCTCCCAGAAGCCTCTCCACTAGCCGAAAAGAACGCAGCCTATATGGGCTCGAGAAGCTAGCTTTTAGTAGAAGCGACTTGCACTATAACGTGAAGCTCAAAATGGAAGGTTTGTTGCCTACACATTGGCTTTACTCCTGACGTTTTCTCCGAGAAATGCTCAAAAACGCTATACCGTACTGAATCTTAGAGACGGAACAAGGCATTGTTGTCTAATCCAACAAAATCCCAGTCTTCATCCACCATGACTGAAGATAATCTATTTGGTGGGTCCCACATGTGTCTTATCTCCCTTATCCCACACGTCCTTATCCTCCCATTATATTTCTTCTCTCTCCTATATATCTTTCTCTCTCCATTTCCCTAGCCGTGGAGGAACCGACCGTGCATGCACAAAGACGAGCCGACGGTCGTAACACGACCGGGCGGCGTGGTCGTCTTCATGAGGCGCAGTGGCTGATGAGGCACCCGATGCCGTAGTGCCCGACGAAAAGACACGGTGGCTAGAGATGGCTCCAGGCTCCTGGCTCCATGCAGCATGGTGGCTGACCAGGCGCGAGGGCGCCCTGAGACCGTGGTGGCCACAGCAAAGGCTGAGCGCCAGAGGCGAAGACGGGAAGAAGTTTTTTGTGGCACACTGAACTTCATTGTTTTTTCCTTTTTGTTGTGAAACGTGTAAAACTTGTTGGACATGCTTGAACTCTTGTGAATTCTCTGCGGAATGTATTGAAATAACTTTAAGGTCAAGCATATGAGGTTTTTAATTTTTGCTTTGGAAGGGTGTGAAACCATTCTTCTTCTTTTTTGCTGACATGAACATGAAATTCGCTCAGACTTTCTTGAAACCATGAGAAACTTTCAAGCTTGTTCGTATTTTTGCTGGAAATGCAATGGAACAACTACATATTTGTTGAAAATTGTCTAACTTGTTTCAAACCTGTTATGGTTTGTTTACAAAGTCTCCATGAAATACGATGAAATTTGGCAAACCTGAAACATGTTTAGTACTTATGAAATATATCTGCAACCTAATAGAACTTCTATAAAACATCTATGGTACTTGGTGATACTCATGTGAAATGTTAATTTGAAGTTTGGGATTGTTTGAAGCTTGGCTATGGATATTCCAATCTAGAATGGAAATATTTCAACGTTGTAGTCAAAGATAGTTCATAAAGAGAGAGAGGGTGTGCACGTGTATCAGACTGTGCACGTGATAGGAGAGAGAAAGGGGTCTAGGAACATGAACTTTTTTTATAAATATTACATTTAAATTATTTTTTAAAGAATATATAGGTTTCTTTTAAAAAATCACAAAACTAGCACCCTGTCGTCCAACCGTTGGACGACAAGAGACCTGTCGTCCAACCATTAGACGACAAGGGGCCTGTCGGCCAACCGGGGAACAACAGCTACCCTCTCGTTCAACCGTGGAACGACAGGAGATCTATCCTTGGAGGACCGTACAGGTAACAGTACGACTTATATCTCTAACTATTTGCTTCCTCTAAATCATCTCGTGCATTAAATCTTAGTAGAAAAATGGATCATTTACAGGCCCATGTATCCACGGGTGCGATTGGATTTCAAATCCGTGCAACGGTTTTCGAATTGCTATGAATTTGGACTGTTTTTATCAAATTTGGGTAAATTCATAGCAATTCGGTCCAAATTCATAGCAATTCGAAAACCGGCGCACAGATTTGAAATCCGATCGCACCCGTGGATACATGGGTCTGTAAATGATCCATTTTTCTACTAAGATTTAATACACGAGATGATTGGAGGAAGCAAAAAGTTAGAGATATAAGTCGTACTGTTACCTATACAGTCCTCCAAGGATCGATCTCCTGTCATTCCACGGTTGAACGACAGGTGCCCTATCGTTCCCCGGTTGGCCGACAGGCCCCTTGTCGTCTAATGGTTGGACGACAAGTCTTGTTGTCCAACGGTTGGACGACAGGATGCTAGTTTTGTGATTTTTTATAAGAAACCTATAAATTCTAGAAAAAATAAAAAATAATATTTAGAAAAAAAAGTCCTAGGAACACTATCCACCATTCATTGGCCCCCTTAGAATGAGCTTCTCAAGAGCTTCTAGGTGGAAAAATGCCATAAGCTAAATCTAAGACAATTTTGAGGCATGGCTTAAATTCTAAGCCCATCCCATTTCTTGTTGGTGGCAGGAAGCCTTAGATTTGAGGCTTCCCGAGCTTCTCCAACCCCTCACTTCATCTACCCCTTTGTTTGCCCTTGATCTTCAAAGAAATTACAAAAAAACTGCCACCGAAACCTAATTTCTTAATTCCCGATCCGGTCTCCCCCTACCCTCCCCTCCCCCGCTTCTCTCCCAGCTCGCGCCGCCTCCCACTCCGCCCACCAGCCCCTCCCCCCCGACGCCAAGCTCCACCCGGCGGCAAGCTTCCCTCCCCCCTCCCCCGCCCCCCCGCCGTCCGCCGCGTCCTCCCCACGCCGCCCTCCCCGTCGTCCGCCGCTTGCCTCCCCGATTCCCGAGTCCCAGCGCCGCCCCATCCGTTGCCGCCCGAGCAGGTCGCCGGCCCGTCGCCAAGCTCCACCCAGCGCCGCCCGAGCCGGTCGCCGCCCCGTCGCCAAGCCCACGGCCCATGTGCTAGGGTTCCGGCGCCGCCACCCAAGTCGCCCTTTCTGCGGCCTCCCCCATGTCGGCCTCTCCCACGCCGGCCTCCTCCACAGCGAAGCAGTAGCAGAGCAGCAACAGCCAACTCCTCGACGGCCACCTCCCCATGACCATGGTGACCTCCCTGCAATCCACCTCCCCCATGGTGAACTTCCCCACAGCCACCTCATCCACGGTGACCTCCCCGCCGGCCACCTCCCCTACCCCAGGACGCCACTCACCATGTCAATTTCTTCTCTTTTTTTCCACTTTCCCCATTCAATTCCTGAGATGGATACGAGTTTGTAATGGATTCGTTAGTGTGTATGCTGTGGATGGTTAATTGCAGTGTGTGAAATTTATGTATATACACTCAGATTTGCTAGATGGTGAGAACCAGATTTGTTGAATGATGCATTTGTTCATGTGCACTTGATGCATTTGTTCATGTGCACTTGATGCATTTGTTCATGTGCACTTGAACGGTACAAACAAATTTCTGATGAATTGATCATTGTACAATGCCAAATAGCTTAGATCAATAGTTATTGTAATAGCTTTCTGATGAATTTTTATTGTAAGAACTTGTAAACTGCAATCAATAGTTAATGTTGTATTTCAAAATGTCATATTGTTGTCGTTTTAATTTTTTAAATTAATTTTCTTGGCTACTTGTGCAAATAAACTTTTCAAAACAACGATTTCATCTATTAAACAACAAACAAATAATTTCAAGGGTATTTTAGACTTTACACCCTTCTCTATACAGAATAAGCTCAAATCTATAAGCTGTTCCTAACAGGTAGAGCTTATTTTCAAAGCTTATTTCCACCGGAGCTTATACAGGACTTATCTAGACAGCTGACTTATGCACAAGCCCAAGCCGTTCCTAAGGGGGCCATTGTGTCCTAGAAAAATAGACGGTTGAATGATGTGCGGTTGGGAGCTGCGCCAACGGTATAGCGTGGGCTAGCGGCACTCTTTTTCTTTTGGTTAGACTGATCATCAGTCATTTAATCGTCTCCTCTTGATTCTCGCGTTCTTTCCCATATCCTCCCCACCTGCAGGTCAACCACTCCACCTCCATCTATTACACTCACCAGTGCCAACGAGAAGCCACAACATGTGACGCGGGTAGCGATTTTCCGGGAGGAGGCGGCCAGATTCAAGTTCCAATGGCCATCGATCGGATTTGAGAGGCATTAACTTGATTTGAAGCTGTAGCTTGATCCAAACCCAAAGCTATTCCAGCACATTCAAGATGGCACGGTTAAAGATAACTGTTGACGACCAAATTGGGCAGTACCCCCGGATGGGCCGAGTGCGTCGGGCAAGATCTGCAATGCTACCGAATCGTGGCCCAGGCCGAGTGGTGCGGCGTCCCCGAATCCCGAGTACCCGTTTCCGAGTACCCGCGGTCCCGAGTTCTGGCGCCCCCGAGCACTCGCGCCCCCGAGCACTCGTCCCCGAGCACTCGTGCCCCCGAGTATTCATGTTCCCGAGTGCTCGCCCCCGAGTGTTCGAACTCCCGAGTACTTGCGCTCCCGAGCGCTCGTATTATTGAGTACTCGGGACTCCCGAGCATTCGCGGTCCCGAGTAGATCCAAGGCGGGTTCTGCGTAGCGCGACCGAGTTCCAACAACGCCAGGTCGGTGAATGATTTGTGACGCTCCCGCTGGGTTTTCAAGGTGAAGTCTTTTGCGTTCAAAGCCTTAACAACTTGGGGCGCAAGGAACAGTGGCGGATCATGGCGTTTAAAGGAAAGTCCGAGATTTGGAAGGACTCCCGGATAATATGGAAAGATATCTCGTATGCAAGATGGAGTCCAGATCACGGCGGTTAAGATAATCAGAAGATACGGGAAATCCCTCGGTTTAATTAGAGGAAATCTCGTGCGCAAGGCAGAGTCCTGATCGTATCAATCAGGGTAACGATAGCTTTAGGAAACAACTCAATTTGTATGGAAAACCATATCGTGTACGATACCAAGTTGTATTCCTGCCCTAAGACCGGGCGTACCCTATAAATATGAAGGGTGCACGGCCGATTGAGGTGGAACTCTCCCAATCGACGCAATCAATCTATTATCTTTTCATCTACTATTTTCTCCCTTTGTTTTATGCTTCTCGTTCTTCGTTGTTCTTCGTGTTTCACGGCAACGAGACTCGAGGCCCTAGGGGCGATCAGGTCGACCTAGGGCAGCCCATAGCCGCCGCACTCCCTGACGGGGTCCCTCCCGGGGGTGTGGGGTTTCGGGTTCCCAAAAGCACCCGCCGGCGTGTCTTGCGTATCGCGCTCCCGGCGGGTCTCCCCCGATTCCGTGTCCCGCGCATCGCGCTCGGCCTCGGGGGTACACGGTGACGTGTTCGTGTGCGAACACACTTTTTGGCGACTCCGCTGGGGAAGAAATCATCATGTCTAACAATCAGATTCCACAACTCGGCGAGATCAGCACCGATAACATCATCAAGCCCGACTACAATGAGCTATCGGAGGAACATCGCCAAGCTTTCGAAGCATACAAGAAAAAGCGGGAGGAGGAAGATCTGCAGACGTTCCTCGCGAACTTCAAGAAGGATCGTCAAGGGAACATTACTCCGGTTGGAGAAATCAAACTCCCTCCTCTACACGGCAAGAAGGCTGACACCCCGGTAAGTAGCACGTTTTCTCCAGAACAGATAGCCGAAATACAGGGTTATATTTCGGAAGGCAATACTCTTGTTTACAACACGTTCATGGAAAACACGAGTGCTAAGGGGAGCACGTGCCCAACATCTAGTGGTAACGCCGGTACGGCTATAGGTGTGGTAAACCCTGATCCGACCTCGGTAGTAGGTTCATCGGCGCTTCCCGGGCCATTGAATTTACGCCCTAGTCAGAACAACCAACTCGTAGCCGTACCCGCCAGCCCTAGTCCGATCATGAGCATACCCGGTTCGGCGGTAGCGCCGAACCAGAGCCTGATTACACCTTCCATGAACACAACCATGGTTAAGCCGATGCCGAGTCACGACTCGGCGTATGGATCACAGGCCGCACCCATGGCCAGTCGTCCAACGGCGACTTCGTCCGCTACGGATGAAATTTTAGCCAAGCTCCAGGAAGACATGAAAAGGATGTTTACCGAGTCCGGACTCGAGCCGAAGTTTAGAAGTCGGATGTATCAGAAGCCATATCCCGACTACTATGATGCTATCCTGTACCCTCCGGGTTACAAGGTTCCCGACTTCGCTAAGTTTAGCGGTGAGGGGACGAAGACTACATGGGAGCATGTCAGTCAGTATCTAGCACAGTTAGGTGAAGCGAACTCTATAAACGAGTTGAAGGTACGCCTATTTCCTTTGTCACTGACTGGCACCGCTTTTTCATGGTTCTCCGCTTTGCAGCCTGGCACTATACTCTTGTGGTCACAGTTAGAGCAGAAGTTCCATGATCATTTTTATAGCGGCGACAATGAACTCAAGTTGACACATCTTACATCGGTCAAGCAGAAGCACGACGAGTCGGTCACCGACTACGTCAAAAGATTTAGGGACACAAAAAACCGATGCTATAGCTTGGTGATAACTGAGAGAGACTTGGCCGACTTGGTACTGGCCGGGTTGAAGACCCACATTAGAGAACGGATAGAAAATTATGAGCTCTTAAGTGTCAACCAAGTCTTACAAAAAGCTTTGGCTCAAGAAAGCCGAAGCATAGAAGTCAAAGAGATTCATAGGTCCAAACCCGATCGCCCTAGGATGCACATGGTCGAGTATGACAGCTCGGGCGATGAGGGTAACATATATGCTGCCGAGTTCGTTTGGTCCTCCAAGACCAAACCGTATACTTGTGACGCTCTCAAGCCGACTCGCAAGAATCATGAAGAACAGATAAAATTCACCTTTGACGTAGCTAAGTGTGATAAAATATTTGATTCTTTGCTGCAAGATAGGATTATTAGGATATCTCATTCTTTACCGCCGTTTGAAGAGATGAAACGGCGAGCTTATTGCAAGTATCATAATTCTTTTTCTCATGCGACTAATGACTGCAATGTTTTTCGGCGACAGATACAATCGGCCATTAATGAGGGACGATTGAATTTCGCCGATATGCAAATCGACAAACAGCCCTTCCCAATGAACGCTATGGATTTGGAAGGGAAGAAAGTTTTGATTCGGCCCGACATAGCCGAATCAGCTAACAAAGACCATGTGGTCCTTGGTGAACCTCGGAAGAAAGAAGTCGGCAAAGCACCGGGAAGAGAAGTCGTGCTCGAGAAACAACCCGGTGGCAAAGAGACATTGAAAATCACTATCAGAAATCACGCACTCGGGAGGCAATCCCGAGTACAGGAAGATCACACCAGTGCACCCGGGGGGCAACCACCGATGCCAGAGAATACCCGGGTCAAGTTCATCAAGCCCGAGAGTCCGGAAGTCGGCAAGTGGAAGATCAACGAAGCCAGAGCTCAGCATAAAAGAGTGAAGCCGACTTTCGATATGTTGCTTTCCAAATACACCAGCCAAGCGGCCGGTGTCATCCCTGACCGGCCATCGCGCTTAAAACGTCCAAGATCACCTCCAAGGCCAGGGTTTCAACATCAGGCCGGACCGCACGGGCCATGGATGCCGACTCCATGGATGGTGCCACCTCCATACGCGCCGTACGTGGATCGCTTCGACGGAAGATGGGGGCAGCACCCGATGGTCCCTTACGCTTTTCATCCAGGATGGTCGGCATTGAGGAGACCCGTCCGTGAGAGGCTCACTCATCCTACTCGGGGCCGACTAGGCGGGGATGCCAGTCGGCCAACACAGAAGGTCAACCACCCCACTCAAGACCGACTCGTTGGCGATACCAGTCGGTCCTCACCAACTTCTCCGGGTCAACCAGCCAAGAAGATATGGCGTGCCAAGTCACCAAGTGCTGATGCTCCAACGAACAACGGACCAAGAATGGAGATCAATCAACTCGGCAAAGGGCCGATTACTATCGGTAATCTGGTCAACTCTAACGATAATGTGATCACTGTTCAGCAGGGGTCTATGGCCAATGACCATGAAGCCGGTACAAGCAAGAGCAGGCCCAGAGACCCCAAGTACACTCAGCCTACCTGGTGTCCTCCCGGGTTGACCAAAACCCAGAAAAGAAGGCTGCAGCGCATGAGGAACCAGGAGAAGGTTGAGCGAGAGGCTGAGACGCTGAGGGACGAATCTTTTAACGAGATTCGGCCCATGGTACCCGCGAAGCAGGTCTGGAAGCCTAAGCGAGCAGAGGACACGACGACTCCCGAAGACATGTCTCCTCTACTCGGCAAGTCGCCGAAGTCGGTAGCTACCACGGAAGATAGCGAAGAGGAAATGGTGGACTACGAGTCTACACCGGTTCACGCAGGTATGGACATAAACATGGTATATTACTTACCTGCCGAGTTCCGTGCTGTAGATGAGAATGGGGAGGTAGCCCAGTTCGACTTCGGCCCCAAGAACGCCATCTTCGAGAAGCCGACAGAGCCGGTGAGGCACTTAAAACCGCTATATGTCAAGGGCCATATTAATGGAACACCGGTGGCGAGGATGCTCGTGGATGGCGGTGCCGTGGTGAATCTTATGCCATACTCGGTCTTCAAGAGGTTAGGTCTGCATGATAACGAGTTGATGAAGACCAATATGGTGCTCAATGGGTTTGAAGGCAAAGAGAGCACAGAGGCCAAAGGCGTGATGTACGTAGAGCTCACCATCGGAAGCAAGACTTTGGCCACTGCCTTCTTCGTCGCCGAGGTGCAAGGAAATTACAACGTCATACTGGGCCGCGATTGGGTTCACGCCAACCAATGCGTGCCGTCCACAATGCACCAATGCCTTATACAATGGATTGATGAAGAAGTCGAAGTCATTCACGCAGACAACTCGGCTTGTGTCGCCTTAGCCGATGCGTTGGTGGACTGGCAGCACCCCAATGCGACGTGTCTGTCTGGGCGAGACCTTTCCGGGTTCGATTTCCTTAGCGCCACAAAGAACGGATTCGTACCCGTATCTTTAAAGCCAGTCAGTGCCGACCGGCTTCAGGCCAACTCGGTTTTAACTGCCTTGGTTGATGTGCTGGCAAGTCGGCAACAACCCGGCAACTCTTCGGCGACCGACTTCCCTAGTACTAAAGGAGATAGCCGAGTACCCGTACCCTCAAAGCCGGTTGATGGCAATCGGCTCCAAAACAAGAAGCAATCAGATGGATCCTAACTCGAAATGGCTACAAAAGCGACTCGCAGAGTATCGGTCTTGTAAGAACGATATGCACGAGTCTATAGAAGAGTTAGATGATATGGATAAGTTAGGGCAAGGTTTCACATCGGCCGATCCATTAGAGGAAGTAGACATAGGGGATGGATCGAGTTCTAGGCCGACCTTTGTAAACAAGAACTTGAAAGCCGACTGCAAATTTAAGCTAGTCGGCTTGCTAAAAGAATACGTTTGCTGCTTTGCATGGGAATACCATGAGATGCCCGGGTTAAGCCGAGAGCTAGTAGAGCATCGGTTGCCTATCAAGGCCGGTTTCAGACCTTTCAAACAACCGGCCAGGAGATTCAACCCCTGAGATGTATGACCGGATCAAGGAAGAGATCGGTCGGCTGCTCAAAGCTAACTTTATTAGACCTTGCAGGTATGCCGACTGGATTTCTAACATTGTGCCCGTAGAAAAGAAAGGGTCCGGCAAGTTGAGGGTGTGCATCGACTTCAGAGATTTGAACAGAGCCTCACCCAAAGACGAGTACCCTATGCCTATAGCCGATATGCTTATTGACAGTGCTTCTGGACACGAGGTCATCAGCTTCCTCGACGGTAACGCGGGGTACAATCAAATCTTCATGGCCGAAGAGGACATGTCCAAAACGGCTTTTCGTTGCCCCGGGTTCCTTGGCCTATTCGAGTGGACAGTGATGACCTTTGGATTGAAGAACGCTGGGGCGACGTATCAAAGAGCTATGAATCTAATCTTCCATGATCTACTCGGCGTCATACTAGAAGTCTACATTGATGACATCGTTGTCAAGTCGGACGCCTTTGAATCTCATCTGGCCGACTTGCGCTTAGCTTTTGAGAGGATGAAGAGGTACGGCCTGAAGATGAACCCTTTGAAGTGCGCTTTTTGGTGTATCGGCTGGGAAGTTCTTAGGCTTCATCATACATCAGCATGGCATAGAAATTGATCCTAAAAAGATAGAAGCTATTCAGAAGTTACAAGCTCCGACATGCAAAAGGGACGTGCAAAGACTCCTTGGTAAAATCAATTATCTGAGGAGATTCATAGCCAACTTGTCGGGAAAGGTCACCGCATTTACTCCTATCCTTCGGTTGAAGAATGACGTCGATTTCACTTGGGGGGCAAGGCAACAGGAGGCGTTCGAGTTAATCAAAGGCTATTTATCTACCCCTCCGGTGTTGAAAGCGCCTAGGCATGGGGAACCCTTCCGACTTTACATCGCAGCAGAGGAAGGCGTAATTGGAGCTGTGTTAACCCAAGAAGCCGAAGGAAAGGAACATGCTATCACTTATTTGAGTCGGCGACTACTCGACGCCGAGACAAGGTACTCTTTCGTTGAGAAGTTATGCTTATGCCTATATTACGCTTGCACGAAGTCGAGACACTATTTGTTGTCTAGTACTTGCACTGTAGCCTGTCAAACCGATGTCATCAAGTATATGTTGCATAGGCCAATTCTTAGTGGCCGAGTCGGCAAGTGGGCTTACGCGCTGACCGAGTACGATTTGGCTTATGAACCCTTGAAATCTATGAAGGGCCAAATCATTGCCGACTTCATTGTTGAACATCGGGTTGACAAGCATAGCATTGACGTTGATCTTGTCTCGCTAGTACCATGGAGATTGTACTTTGATGGTTCAGTCTGTAGCAATGGCCAAGGTGTCGGTGTTGTTTACATATCTCCATATGGTACTACCCACGAAGCCTCATGCCGCTTAGAATATTTTTGCACAAATAATCAAGCTGAGTATGAAGCTTTGCTACTCGGCTTAGAGCTTCTGATTGCAATAGGTGCCACACATATTGAGGCTTTCGGTGATTCGTTATTAGTAGTCCAACAAGTGTCCAAAGTTTATCAATGTCTTGACGAATCACTTAATGTTTATCTTGATAAGTGTCTAGATATAATCTCTACCTTGGATTATTTTAGTATTGCTCATATACCTAGACAAGAAAATTGGGTTGCAAACGAGTTGGCGCAGCAAGCATCCGGCTACCATGTTAGTCGTGGTGTCTTTCATATTTCTCAAGAGCCGATGCTTGGGCCCAACTCGGTAGGAAAGGCCGAGTCAGAAATCACCGACTCGGTCGCCAGTGGAAAACCAAGTATGAATAACAGAGAAGACTGGAGGAAGTCGATCATTGATTACTTACAAGATCCGACTAAGAGGGTAGACCGAATTGTTCGGCGGATGGCCTTCAAATACACTTTGATCGACGATGATCTTTATCGCCGAACGGTCGACGGAGTTCTTTTGAAATGCTTGGACGAGGATCAAGCAAGAGTTGCAATGGGAGAGGTACATGAAGGCATCTGTGGCACTCATCAGTCGGCTCACAAGATGAAATGGTTATTACGGCGTGCCGGGTTCTATTGGCCGACTATGATCAATGATTGCTTCAGATATTACAAGGGGTGTGAAGCCTGTCAGAAGTTTGGTGATATTCAACTCGCTCCTGCTGCCATACTACATCCTATTATCAAGCCGTGGCCATTCAGAGGTTGGGGACTAGACTTCATTGGACAAATCTATCCTTCTTCCTCGAAGGGGCATCGGTTCGTATTGGTAGCAACTGATTATTTCACCAAGTGGTCTGAAGCAGTGCCTCTCAAGAACATGACACATGTGGAAGTGATTCGATTTATAACCGAGCACATTATACATAGATTCGGCGTCCCTCAAACTCTGACGACGGATCAAGGTACCTCTTTTATGGCGGGACAAGTAAAGGAGTTTGCCGAGTCCTATAAAATAAAGCTGCTCAATTCTTCTCCATATTATGCCCAAGCCAATGGACAAGCCGAGTCCAGCAATAAAGTGCTAATCAAGCTTATCAAGAAGAAGATCGAAGACAACCCAAGGAGATGGCATGAGGTGTTGTCCGAGGCGTTGTGGGCGCATAGGATTTCAAGACACAGTGCTACCAAGGTGACTCCCTATGAGCTCGTGTATGGACAAGAGGCCGTTTTACCCGTAGAGGTAAATCTGAGTGCTTTAAGATTAGCCAAACAGAATGATTTATCGGCGGTCGACTTTTACAATCTGATGATGGATGGTCTTGATGAAGTCGCCGATAAGCGTTTGGTTGCTTTAAAGGCCATAGAAAGGGACAAGCTAAGGGTAGCCAGAGCATACAACAAAAAGGTCAAGTCGAAGAACTTTCAAGTCGGTGAACTAGTATGGAAGGTCATCCTACCAATCGGCTCGAAGGATAATAAGTTTGGCAAATGGTCGCCGAGTTGGGAAGGTCCTTTCAGAATTGCGAGAGTGGTTCCTGGGAACTCATACTTAGTAGAATCCGTGCAGGGCACTCTGCTGCCGCGAGCTCTCAATGGCAGATATCTGAAGAAGTTCCACCCGAGCGTGTGGCAAGAAGCATAACAAGTGCTGTGGCCGATATATCATATCGCCCTAAGAGAAGAAATGGCCGATGAGATGGTCCGCATCGCCCTAAGAACAGGACTTATTATTTTCGGTAAAAGTACATCTTTATACCGAAAACAGGGGGGCATGTGTTGACGACCAAATTGGGCAGTACCCCCGGATGGGCCGAGTGCGTCGGGCAAGATCTGCAATGCTACCGAATCGTGGCCCAGGCCGAGTGGTGCGGCGTCCCCGAATCCCGAGTACCCGTTTCCGAGTACCCGCGGTCCCGAGTTCTGGCGCCCCCGAGCACTCGCGCCCCCGAGCACTCGTCCCCGAGCACTCGTGCCCCCGAGTATTCATGTTCCCGAGTGCTCGCCCCCGAGTGTTCGAACTCCCGAGTACTTGCGCTCCCGAGCGCTCGTATTATTGAGTACTCGGGACTCCCGAGCATTCGCGGTCCCGAGTAGATCCAAGGCGGGTTCTGCGTAGCGCGACCGAGTTCCAACAACGCCAGGTCGGTGAATGATTTGTGACGCTCCCGCTGGGTTTTCAAGGTGAAGTCTTTTGCGTTCAAAGCCTTAACAACTTGGGGCGCAAGGAACAGTGGCGGATCATGGCGTTTAAAGGAAAGTCCGAGATTTGGAAGGACTCCCGGATAATATGGAAAGATATCTCGTATGCAAGATGGAGTCCAGATCACGGCGGTTAAGATAATCAGAAGATACGGGAAATCCCTCGGTTTAATTAGAGGAAATCTCGTGCGCAAGGCAGAGTCCTGATCGTATCAATCAGGGTAACGATAGCTTTAGGAAACAACTCAATTTGTATGGAAAACCATATCGTGTACGATACCAAGTTGTATTCCTGCCCTAAGACCGGGCGTACCCTATAAATATGAAGGGTGCACGGCCGATTGAGGTGGAACTCTCCCAATCGACGCAATCAATACATTATCTTTTCATCTACTATTTTTCTCCCTTTGTTTTATGCTTCTCGTTCTTCGTTGTTCTTCGTGTTTCACGGCAACGAGACTCGAGGCCCTAGGGGCGATCAGGTCGACCTAGGGCAGCCCATAGCCGCCGCACTCCCTGACGGGGTCCCTCCCGGGGGTGTGGGGTTTCGGGTTCCCAAAAGCACCCGCCGGCGTGTCTTGCGTATCGCGCTCCCGGCGGGTCTCCCCCGGTTCCGTGTCCCGCGCATCGCGCTCGGCCTCGGGGGTACACGGTGACGTGTTCGTGTGCGAACAATAACCAAAAGTAGTTCTGTAAACAAACAAAGCAACGCAGAGAGCGGAGCTGTTAAAGCAATCTTTCCCTTGCTCAAAAAGCTGGAGTGCCCTTCTTCGTCAGCAGCTCTAGCGTCCCGAGTAGCCTGGAGTCAGAGCAGGCGAAGCCGGGGCCTTGATGATAAACATAAGGTAAAAGCTTCTCTCTGTCTACCGATCCAGAGCTTGCATCGGCCACGTCCAGAAACCGCTCATCTCAAACATTGATTCATCGGCTGGCCTATATAATCTCCTGAATCCTCACAATGTTGTGCCACCACGCCCTAGCTAGGGCAGCCGTTGCAGCCAACCCCGTGTCTGCCTCCATGCTTGCTGGAGGGCTCCACCGCTGTGTCATGATTGGAAAAAGGATCATCTAATGCGTCTCCACGCTCCTTGTGGCATCCAACATGTGTCATCTCCTTCCCAATCTTATCATCGTCATGGAGAACAATGACATCCTCCACAATCTCTATCCTGCGTCTTCACACTCATTTTGGTGGCCAACATTTCCACGCCCGTCGCACCACCTCCTCCCTTATCTCAGTAATCACCATGGAGGACGGTGAAGTCCTACATGGTCACCATCTCGAGGTTTTCGTTGTTCACACCGGCACGGCGCCCGCTCTTCTGCAAGGCTGCATCCGCCTCCCTTGGTGGTCATGGCGTCATGTGTCTCCACGGCATGCTCTTGTTTATGATGCCATGGACCGCATCCTCTGGAGATGAAAATTGTTTCAGACAAAGGCGGATGATGTTGCATACACACAATAATTTTGTTTCCTAACTTTTTGTCATAATAGTGTATCGTTTTTGATGTGTTTCGAGTTGTATAATATTATAATTATGCAAAACATTTGTTTCCACAGCCGTTCAAAATATTGATGCATAAGTGCACCTATGATGTTGTAGTCATATTAAAAATATGTTTCAATAGTATAATAATTTTGTTGTAACATTTTTCTGATCTTATTGCAGTTCTGATCTAATTTGTTTTTACGAAATCGTCTTGTTGCAATAGCTAAATTATGAGTTTGTTTTCTAAAAATCTAAGATTTATTTTCTTAGAAATTAAACTTATGACATGTGTTACATGTATGCTATTAATGTATGCTATTGTTATATTAATTCGATAATTTACTCATCTTATAGTAAAGATATTTCTATGAATATCCGATCAAACGTTTGATATCTAGTTGTTGCCTGGACAGAGCTCAACCAGTGACGAGAACAGGACAGCAACCAACCAGCTAGTCAACTACCACCACCGACCGGTATCTTTATACGATTTTGCAATCGGCGGAGGTCGTCTTGGAGAAATTGCCGGTGTTACCGATATGGTCGACTCTTCCGGCGTTAAAAAAGATGGCGACGTGCCCTATAAACTAGCACACACTTGGGCGTTGCAACAATTTCACTAGTTCCTTGTCCAGCCTCCGCTCACCAATCTTATTAGAACGAGGAGTCGTGTAGGAGCCGGCGTTTGGTGGTAGGGACAGCGATATGGAAACCGACACGTTTCGTTCGCTTTGGAAATATCTTTACCTGCCTTAGTTTTTTACCCCAGCAAATTGACTGGCTCCGTTGGGCAGTGGGTCGGGCCTAGAATTGCGGAAACGGAAGCCCATTAGAAATAAGAAGTAAGGTCGTCGGAGTCTCGAAAGTTTAGAGGCTCCTTGGTTCATGGCTAAAATGTGGCTATGTTAGCATGTTTTCATTTTGGTAATGACAACATTTAAACTTTGGCGTAATAAAGTGTTAACCGATTTGGTGCCATTTGTCACGTATATTGTAATAGTGTTAAAATTTGGCAATTTACCAATTTTTTAGAAGCAAACCAATTAGAGACCATTTCTTGGATTTACCAACATATTGGCTTGCCAATGTTTGGCCATGAACCAAACAAACTCTGTATGTTCCATGTTCGGTAAAAATGCGACCAACTCTAAACTCAACTCTACCGAGTCCGAAGAATTCAGTTGAGTAGTATGTAGGTGTAACAGAAAGTTGGGCACTCCACATGTAAAACAGAAGAATCCAACTTCCAGGGCCTCCTGAGTCCGAGCTCTGCATTTGTGGTTCAAAATCTTTGAATGAATGAATACGGACGTAATCTGCTAATAATTTCAGAGGACATTAATCTCTTGTGACATTTCTTCTTTTATTTTGAAGAGCGGTATGACATTTCTTCTGAAATGCACACAGCACATGAATCTTTGGATGAAATCGCGAAGATACCATAATTTAGAGATGAACTTGTTTTGTGGGTTGAACAGACCAATCTGGATAGCAGCATAGCACCACATCGGTCCCTGTAGCCTCATCACTTCCCAGGCCTCTACGCTGCAGTTTGCAGTTACGGAAACATTTTTCATCGGGCATCAGCCTTACAAGTAAGCTTTGCATGAGCAACTGCAAGAGCTGTTGACAATAAGAATTTGGTATCACGAGATGATAAATCTTAATCTCACTCGTAGACAACCATCCTGAAAGTAACCAATGATTAATTTGCTGGATCAACACTCCAAAATCATACATCCTAAATCATCGATAGACTTTTTCTCAAGTTGAGGAGGAAAAGTAACATTCCATAGATTACTAATTGAGGTATTGAATACACATGATAACAAGTTGGGAAATGGGAAGTCACGGATTACCAATTAGGCCATCTCCAATCCACCGCCCTTTTGAATCCCTATCCCAAAATTAGGGTATCCAGCTCCAAAACGGCGCTCCAACCCGCCTCCCTTCGTACTCCCCTTCGCTGTAGCAGTGACCATCCGCCTCTCCCGACTTCCCTTCGGTGAGGAGTGAACTTCACTTCCCAAATCAGCAACTGCCCGTCCCCATCGAGTTCGCGCTCGCGCTCGGAGTCTTCCTTCCTCAGCTAGGGTGGTGGCCGGCCTCGGTGAGTGGGACGAGGACGGCGGCGAACACAGAAGTGGACCGGGGAAACCGCGTGGGGTGCTCTCCGCCCACCGGAACAACTGGCGCGAGAGGCCCGGGAAGCCGCGGAGCACGGCGTGGACGGCGCGGCGGGCTTGGGCCCGTCGGCCTCGGCTGCGGGACAACCAGCCCCGTCGGGGCGGTGCTGGAGAGGCGAGGCTTGGCGCGCCAGTAGTGGAGGCAGGGCAGTAGCGGCTGCTAGCGGCGGCGCAGGGGAGTGCTCGGCCGGGGCGGCGCGGAGGTGAGGTCCGACGCCGGCGCGGAAAAGAACCGGCGGGGCGGTAGGGGCGACGAGACTAGGAGAAGGCGCCGGCGGTGGAGCTCGGACAGGGGATGCGGGCGGCGCAGCGGAAGAACTAGGGAGGGCGAAGCGGAGGGGCGATGGGGCGGCGGCGACCTCACCGAGGGTGGCGGCGACAAGCCCAATGGGCCACGGGGGAAGAAGGAAATTGGGGAAGAAGAATTGGGGGGAAAAATGGCTAGAGAGAGTGGAATATACCTTAGTCCGCCGTGGGGCTTTAGAGAGAACGCAAAAGAGAGAAAGAGATGATGTGCTGGCGGTAGTTATAGGATATTGATTAAATATAGGAGAGTGGAATATAGGGAGTGAGATTAGGGAAGTGGGTTGGAGGAGAAAAAAATTTAGAGAAGGGATTTTTGAGAGTGACTTCCCAAATGGGGATTTGAGAAGTGAAATTAGAGATGTGGGTTGGAGATGGCCTTACAGCTGAAATTAACTGCTTTATATTCTCTCAATTGAAGAATTATGTGTTCCACACAGTCTGCAACTTCAGACATACACAGATCTTACACAAATTCCAATAACTGCTTTGAATAACATAAATACAAATGGGAGGCAAGAGGTCGGCTCTTGGCACAAGGCACCCTATGCACCTATTAAAAGAAGTGAAACTAGGTACACTCCCTCCTGATTGTGAAGGTTTGACCACCTAGTATTTACTGTTCTCAGCGAGTATTGTTCGTGAACTCCTAGACCCCTTGTAATTGAACCCTGCTAATATTTGAGTGAATGTCCATCCTTGGGTTCTCTGATAACAGGCAAAAAATTCATCCATAGTTCACCATCTCTACTACTTATATTTCCATTCCTGGCAAGTGGAAACAGTCAGGCAGTAGCACTCAGCGGATGCATAACTGAATAGTTTTCTTCATGATAATTCAAGAATTAATCACAAGGAAATGGAAAACAAAGACCATCAAAACATGGGTGAGTACAGCTGTCATTACCTTAGTAATTTTGAGATCAAGCAGGACAGTTATCATGTAAACAGAGTAAATATTCTACTCTCGTCAACATTAGCAGGACCTTAGTTTCATAAGTCTGTAGTACGTCACTGATCTTTTCTGCTCTCGTTCGAATTTCATATATTAATCAGTTCCCATGGTAGAAATATTAATGTGTGATCGGAAATTCCATTATGAGCACCCAGATTGAAGGGCAGCAACTTCTGGTGGGGGTATCAGTATCACCCATCCACTTAAGCTCCGAATGTTGAAGTATATTGCTCACATTTCTCCACCGGTTCTTAGGTGGATGAAACTCAATATGGTATCCGGAAAAATATTCTTGCACAAGCAGTTACTGAGTTTGAGAGATGCCACTTCATCTCATCAGGGATGCACTCCTTCCTGAACAGCTGAGTTTGAGAGATGCCACTTCATCTCATCAGGGATGCACTCCTTCCTGAACAGTATTTTAGCTCTGCATTCTCTCAACTCTAAGCTCTTAAATGCAACATGATAGAAAATATTCTAGGTTTCCTAGGTTTTTTATGACATGTTGTTTAATAACTTGAGAGCTTCATCAACACGTCCTTGCTCTGAAAAGCCATTAACAAGAGAATTGTATATCACGATATTAGGAGTGCATGCGTACTTTGGCATTTGCTCAAAAACTTCAGTCGCCAAGTCAACCAATCCATTCTGGCACAGTGAATCAATGAGTATGCTGAATATTGCTTCATCTAGAGGGCACTCCTCTCTAAACATCTCAGCTATAAGCTCCCTGGCATCCTCCCATCGCTTTGCTCTACACAAACCTTTCAGTGCAGCGCTGTAACAAATAGTGTCAGGCTCACATGGCATGCTTCTTAGTAACTCCAGAGCGTCTTCCACACGGTCATGTTCAGAAAAACCATTTATGAGGGAACTGTAGATGACGATATTAGGTGTGCATTCATACTTTAGCATTAGGTCCGAAACTTCAGTTGCGTACTCAACAAACCCTTGTTGGCACAAGTTATTGATTAGTATACTAAATGTGACCTCATCTGGGGGGGCAGTTTTTTCTAAACATTTCCACTATAAGCTCCCCGGCATCCTCCCATAGCTCAGCCCTACACAAGCCCTTCAACGCAGCACTGTAACAAATGGTGTCAGCCTTGCACGTCATGTTGTTTAGTAACTTGAGGGCATCATCAACACAGCCTTGTTCAGAAAGACCATTGATTAGGGTGCTATAAATGATGATATTAGGTGTGCATCCATACTTTTGCATTTGCTCAAAAACATCAATTGCACACACAACCAACCCTTTTTGGCACAAGGAGCTGATTAGGATACTAAATGTCACTTCATTTGGGGGACACTCCTCCCGAACCATCTCATCTATAAGCTTCCCGGCATTCTCCCATTGCTGAACTCTACACAAACCCTTCAACACATAATTATAGGTGACAGTATTAGGTTTGCACGACATGTTTTTCAATAACTTGAGGGCATCATCCACACGCCCATACTCAGCAAATCCATTAAGAAGAGAATTGTACATGACAACATCAGGTGAGCATCCATAATTTGACATTTCCTGAAAAACTTCAACTCCATGGTCAACTAGCCCTTTTTGGCACAAACAATCTATGATTAGTCCAAATGTCACTTCATCAAGGGCGCAGTCATTTCTAACCATCTCTGTTATAAGCTTCCCAACATCCTCCCATCGACCAGTTCTGCACAGCCCTTTCAATACAGATCTATAGCAAACGGTGTTAGGCCTGCATGGCATGCTGCTTAGTAACTCAAGGGCGTCGTCCACACGCCCATGTTCAGAGAAGGCATTAATAAGGGCACTGTAAGTGAAATTATCAGGCTTACATCCATATTTTGGCATTTGCTCGACAACTTCTAGTGCACAATCAACCAACCCTTTGTGGCATAAGTAACTGATTGCTGTGTTGAATGTCACTTCATCTGGAGAGCAATCCTTTCTTACCATCTCAGTTATAAGCTCCCCTGCGTCCTCCCAGCGCTCAGCTCGACACAAACCTTTCAACGCAGCATTGTAACTAAAGATATCAGGCTTACACGGCATGCAGTTAAACAACTCAAGGGCCTCCTTGACACGTCCTAGCTCTGCAAAGCAACTGATAATTTCATTGTATACGATGACACCCGGCGTGCATCCGCACTTTGACATTTGATCAAGAACTCCCATTGCACGGTCGACCAATCCGCTTTGGCAGAAGGAATGGATCACCATACCGAATGTGAGATCATTTGGAGGTGAACCATTCCGGATCATCTCCTCGACGAGCTCCTCGGCGTCGTCCCACTGCTTAGAGCTGCACAAGCCCTTCAGCACGGTGTTGTAGGTATAAGAGTTGGGCGTGAGGGGCATGGCAGCGACGAGGCGGGCGGGCGTCGTCGAGACGGCCGTCGCGGCAGTACCCGGCGATGAGCGTGTTGTAGGTGACGACGTCGGCCGCGCCGGAGGCCGCCAGGGACCCGAGCATGCGCTCGGCATCGGCGAGCCGGCCAGCGCGGCAGTATCCGGCGACAAGGGTGTTGTGGGCGACAGCGTCGGCGGTGCCCGCGGCCTCCGAAGCACGGAGCACGCGCTCGGCGTCGGCGAGACGGCCGGCGGCGCAGAGCTTCTTGATGAGGAGGGTGCAGGGCACGACGGCCGGGGGCTCGGACATGGATCCTACGAGGTGGAGTGCGGCGTCGAGGTCGCCGAGGCGGAGAAGGCTGTGGAGCTGCTGGTTGGCCGCGCCGCGCCGGGGAGGGGCACGCGGGTTGACCCATCTGGAGGTGGCCGCAGTGGAGTGGAGGAGGCGCTGACGGATGCGGTGGGGTTTGGGGTTCATCGGAGAGAAGGCATGGGCGGAGACGGCGGCGGCGTGAGGTGGAGGCGAGGAGGAGGCGGCGGTGGTTGCGGCGGCGGCGACAGTTGAGGTTTGCATCGGGTTCGCGTGGTGAGTGGTGATCAGTGAGTGGATGGCGTTCGGACTGTGTCTCGAAAATCTAGATAAGTGACCGATAGGGAATTTTTCTTTGTTTTACACAATCTATCAAAGGGGTCCTTAAGAAAATATATTGGAGCTCTCTCTAACATCTTTCACTATGAACTCAGAGATTACTATCGGGATGAGTTTAGTTTGCACAATCAGGCATTTCCCTTTCGTTCAAGATTCTCCTCGATTCGGATTCCTGTCGAAACATTTACAGCAATGCTGGCTTACAATGTTTGGTTGCTTCACGGGAATATGTGAAGTAGTTTAGGGCAGTTTAAACCAAAACTGTACTAGTCTCTAGGTATAATTTTAGTACTTAATAATAGTTTTTATGAACTAACACTATTTGAAGTTGAATATGAGGTTATATTCTATAGCTGATACATAAAGTATATTTAATGGGAGAAACAAATTATATGACCCAGCTATATAACCATATGTAAATGAGAGCCTTGATGGTCAAAATAAAAAAAATGTTATCACCTCCATTAAGAACAATTAAAATAACTCTAATCAAAACATGTAACAATTGACCTAGTTTCAACCTTAAAAAAAATTGTGAAACAAAAATACTCCACTTGTCTCATTAATAATTTTCATAGGTCTTATTGTCGGAGTATTATTCCGGCAATACTGAATATGGGGCGGTGTGAGCACAGCAAATCCGAATGGGTGCACACGGGAGACAAGATTTAGACAGGTTCAGACCCTCGCGGAGAGGTAACACCCTACGTCCTGTGTTTGGTGGCTAGTATAGCTTGAATTCTGAGTGCCACAAGCCCTGGAAAATCGAGCTCGAGGTTGCTTGAGCTATGAAACAATGGGGATTGTCTATGATTAAAGAGCTTACCGATCGGAGGTCCCCTACCAGACCTTATATAGGCGACCGGGATAGGGTTATAAGAGTCCGGATCGGTTAACAGATTGGTTTCGTAATTAGTTACAACAGATTCCGGGTATGCCGGGCGGATATTAGTCCATGTCTTGTACTCCACGTTGATGAGGCGCCACCGTGTAGAAGTCGGACTCTGAGTAGTCGGCCCGGCCCGCCCTGTGGCCAGAGGGCCGGATTCGTCCTCCTTGATGATACCCGGGTGCCATGTTATCATCAGTAGCCCCCGAGTCCTTCACGATCTTACTGCTATCGATCTTCACTTCTGGTCAAGCTTCCCGAGTGACTTCTGCTTGCAGGGAGATTGTGAAGGATTGATAGAACTCCTGTGAAAAAGACAGTAAAAAGCCGAGTAATATTCACCTGTAAGGTAGGAATATCATGGCGCGTGAGCTAATAGCGGGTAAACTCTGGTGGTACCCGATCCATCCTGATGGACAGAGACCGGCTGATAGCCCAGCGTGGGGCATACCATGAATCCCGACTAAATTTCCGAGTAGCACCTGGCCTTCCCGAGTGGGTCGAGTCCAGCTAGTGTCCCCTGAAGGAATGCCTCCAAAATTCACGTCAGAACCAGAGAAACAAGCCATGGCGCATAGGTTCCCGAGTGACGAAACCTTACACCGAGTCATTCCACTGAATCCGGAAATTTCGGGTCCCGGAGCCTCCGAAATTCACATTCTCAGTAGGTCCAGGTGGAGAATCCGGTAGCTCCGAGTTGCTCGGCATCCGACTTGTGGCCCACGGAAGGCACGCCATTACTGCCCTTCACTCGGGTGTATTCAGGTGATTGCGTTCCTGCTTGAGGCCAACCACTGAAACCCTTCACAACCGTAACGCCCGGTCCCGATTCTGCCGGTGACCGGCTAGTGGTTTGCGGGAAACACGTTGCGGTTGCTGTTTGCGGGAGTGTACTCCGAACGGCTATTAAACCCAGAAGGCCAACCGTCGGATCCTCTTTTAATTAAGCAGCACGAATCGCGGCGCCGTTAAGTCGTGGGCGTGGAAGAAACGCGACGTGGCCCGTCCGAAGCGCGTAGTGGAATCTGAAGGGGCGCATCATGGGCGCGGAGAATCCAGGTGCGTGCGGACGTGGGGAAGCCGAACCGCTCAATCTGTTCCCCTTTATATTCCGAAGAGGTCGCGGGATCGATCCACGCCTTCACACGCATCCTCATTCCCTTTGCGCCCGAACCCCTTCGTCTTCCTTTCGCCCGAATTGACTCGTGCGCGCCGCTCCACCCAAAATCCTAACTCCCACTCCGGCCACCTCGGATGCAAGCCCCGCATTGGGAAGCTGATCCGACCGAAGCCGAAGAAGACGCTTTGGTGTGGAAGCCGCTGAGCGAAGGAGATTCCCCCGCTGACCCAATGGCTCCGTGGATGAAGTCGACAGCGACGGAGGCGCGGCTGGAAACCCTCGTGCGGCTGGGGAATGCTGCCGCCCAAGGAGCTGGTCGAGTGGCGCGCCGCCGTGTGGGAGACATCCCTACTCCGAACACCGGCGAGCTCGTCGTCCATAGCTCCTTCTTCGAGCGGGGATTCTCGGTGCCGGTCCACTCTTTTCTACGGGGGCTGCTCTACTTCTACGGGCTGAAGCTCCACAACCTCAACCCCAACAGCATGCTCCACGTCACGTGCTTCATCACGCTGTACGAGTGCTACCTCGGCATCCCGACCGCACTTCGCCCTGTGGAAGCACCTGTTCATGGTGAAGCCGCAGCCGAGCAGAGACAACCCGGCCGTGGTGGGAGGCGCCGGGTTCCAGCTAAGGTCCGGGGCGGCGAAAAGCTACCCGGCCCCACCGATGCAATCCTCGAACAAGGGCTGGCATGCCAACTGGTTCTACTGCGCCAACCCTGACCCGTCGCTTCCGGCCTTCTCGGGCCATCCGCCGGAAGTCAAGCCGAGCTGGTCGGAACCACCGCTCGACAGGGAACTGGACAGCATTGCTGTCCTGATGGCGCAGCTCGCCGAGGCAATGCAGTCCGGAGTCACCGGGACGGTCGTCGTTGCGACCTTCGTCCAGTGGCGGGTGCAGCCTGCGAAGCTTCGGGCGCACCCCATGTTCGAGTACACCGGCGAAGACGACGCGACTCGGGAGTCCACCGAAGGGTCACGGAGGGAGAAGTCCAGAGCCGGCTCGAGAAGCTCCTAGCTCAGGGGACAGAAGACTTCTCCGAGCGGCCGCCGCCCTTCAGGCGAGCGAACCCGCCGAGTCAGGTGAGTAACTGATACCCGACCTTTTTCTCTTAGTTCCTCGCCGAGTCTCACTCGGGGTTTGTCTTTTTGTCTTTGCAGATTTTGTTCGGCTTCTGTTCCAACGCTCCCCTCCTAGAGGACGAGATATGGAACCAGCCGCAATACGCTGACGTCCCGAGCGGTGGGCCGCCACCGCAAGGGGCGGCCGGGACGTCTTCTTCCGGCGCCGGCTCTTCAAAGGGCGCCGGGTCCTCGAAGGGCGCCGGACCTTCGAAGGGGAAGGCGCCGGCTCCCGCGGCTCCCCGTCCTCCCCCGCCGAGCACGCCGGCCCCGGAGGAGGACGAGGATGACGAAGATGCCCCCCTCCGTGTTAAGAGACAAAGGCCGCCGGCGGGTTCAACCCCGGGGGGACAGGGCGGCTCCGCCGCCGATCCGACGCCCGCCGCGGCAGGCACCACTTCGTCGGGGCAGGGTGGTTCCCCCGCCCAGCCTGACTCGGCAGCTCCACCCGCCACGGGGACTGCTCCGGAGGGACGGGACGGCTCCTCCACTGGCCCCGACCCGGTAGCACCGGCTGCCGCCCCGAGTGAAACTCCTCGGGCGGCCGAAGATGATGTTCCCCCCGGCCGGGGGGAGAAGAGAGATGCCGACACCGCCTTCGGGGCTCAAGGTGGGACGGGAACCTCGGTGGCCCCGACTGCTGCCACGCCCGGGCGGTGAGCCTCGAAGCCTAAGAAGCGCGTCCCCGTCCCCCGGTCGGCCAAGTAAATGTCTCGGCGACTGCTTGTTTATTTGTGTTTTTTGAATATTGACAGGTCTGACTTTCTTTTTGCAGGGCGCAGAGGGCGGGAGACATTCCAAAGGCTCCATCGAGCGCCCCGGGGTCCAACCGAAGTGGGGATCCACCGGGGTCGGACGCTCGGCCCTCGTCGCCTCCGCATGTGGCCACGTCCTCGCCTCCCCGGCCGTCTCCTGAGCGACCTAGCACGCAACCCGCCTCGCCCGTCGCTCCTCGAGGGGGAGGAGACCTCTGCCAGAGTGTCGGCTCAGGGCGCGCTTGCGGACGCCGGCCGGGGCTCAGAGACGGCAGGAGGAGCAGGTCCCGAGTCGGCTAGGGCCGCCCCGCAGGACCGTAGGGGCAATCTCAACTTGCCCCCGTCGATCGAGGAGTTCAGCGTTGCTCCGCCTCCCCAGCCGTCCTCTGAGTTGGCGCTCCGGCCGCTCCGGGTCCGGCAATCGGACCCGGCACGGCCGACTATGACCATCCAGGAGATCGATGACGTCCGGGAGGAGGAGGAATGGAGCGACGCGACGGACGTCGCGACTCAACTCGGCGAGATGCTCCCGGCTTTGCTGAAAACGGTGAAGGAGGGAGCCAACCTGCTGAACGGCAGGTTGCGCCCATTGATGCAGGTGAGTCACCTCTGCTTTCAAGGAGTGTGTCCGTAGGGAGTAGCCCCCGGGCCTCTACCCGGCTAAGGTAGTCGGGCGGAGGGCCCTTAGCAATTTTGTAGTTGTCACTCTAGGTGCACGAACAGTGCACCCAGAGGGTGTAGCCCCCGAGCCTGTGTTCGACTAGGATAGTCGGGCGGAGGGTTTATTTTGTTTTCCTTGTAGGTTTGACTCTGGGTGCACGAACAGTGCACCCAGAGGGTGTAGCCCCCGAGCCTCCGCTGGGTCCGTGGGACCGAGTGGAGGGTTTTGATAATCTTCCTGGGTGGCCTAACCTTTGCGGCTTCTCTTTGTAGAGTCTGAATCGACGGTCGCAAGACAAGACCGCCTTCCTCCAGGACCGGCTGCCGGTCCTTGACCGACTCGACCTGCGAAAGGCCGAGTGGGACAAGCTGGCTGTGAGCCGGTAGGCGGCGGAGGACATGGCCCGCAAGCGCGGGGCAGAAATTACTGCTCTGCAGGCGGGCCTTTCCTAGGAGATCGTCCGAACCAAAGGTGAGGAATCCGACTGGCGCTTGTCGCCCCTTTTCACCTTTTGTCATACTGATGCGCTGTTTTTTGCAGCCACCGAAGATGAGGCCGCCAAGCTTAGGACGGAGCTCAAGGAGGTGAAGGCCCGCGCCCAGGAGCTCGATGCCGCCAAGGACCATGCCGGCAAGCTCCAGGAGATGCTCTCGGCTGAGAAAGCCCGCGCGAAGAATCTCGAGAGCAGGGCGAAAATGCTGGATGGCAGTTTGCATAATGCTCTGAAGATGGCCGAGTCGATGACCAAGAGGGCCGCCGACTCGATGGCGGCTGCCGAAGCGGCAAAGAGGGAGCCGCAGACGCCGAGGCTGGTGAGTTTTTTTACTCGGGCTTGGAGCTTGTCAGGGCCCGTTGGTCTTTTTTGCTCACAGTTGTGTTTTGTCATTGTAGAGTTTAAAGCGCGCCTCAGGAAGGCCCGTGAGATGGCCGAGTCGTTGCTGACGGCGGGACGGGTAGCATGCGGCGCCATCTGGGAAGAGGAACCGGCCCCAGACTCCGTAGAGGCGGTAGCGAAGCGCCTGAAGCAAGCGCCTGACCAGTTGAAGAAGCTGGAGTCGGAAGCTGCGCGGACGGGGGCCACCATAGCTCTGGCGGTGGCACGGTCTCACTATCCGCTGCTGGATATGCAGGCGATCGGGGAGGGGTATGCTGCCAACGTCCCGGACAAAGATGTTCCGGTGATGATGAGTATCGTTGAGTCTACGGCGGACTCCCTCATGGATCGCGCGGGCCTGTAGAAATTAGAAGTAGTTGTGAACTGCTCGGGGATGCCGAGTCACTTTTGTAAGAACTCGAGGATGCCGAGTGATTTTTGCATGGACTCGGGGATGCCGAGTGTCTTTTGTATAAACTACTGCGATTAGCAAGTAATATTATTTTGGTCGTAAAAAGGTTCGTTCGTGTGTATGTTAGTCGTTCGTTTCTGCTCTTCGCCAACCCATTGTAGCCTCCTTTGCGTAGGGATTAGCCGTGGGCGTGTGTCCCGTGTAGTGTAAGGTTGCGGCGTAAACTGGCGATTGGAGTCGAAGAGTTAACGTCGGATTGTATACACAGTACTAAAATAATTCACGAGTACGGGGGAAACCGTGTAGTTGCCGAGTACCCGCTACGAACAGGCGTAGTGGGTCAGTCGGGAAAAGGAACTTGTTTCAAGTGGAGCGAAAGAAGTCTCTTTTATTCATGTCTCCGAGATATCAGAAAAAGGGTTTAAGCATAGAAACGACGTAGCTGTTCGATGTTCCATGCGTTGGTGAAGACGTTGTCGTCGCTGTCTTTCAACCGGTAAGCCCCCGGGCGTAGCACCTCAGCGACTATGTATGGACCCTCCCATAGCGGTGAAAGTTTGTGCTGCTCTTTGCTGGACTGGACTCGGCGTAGAACCAGGTCGCCAACGTTGAACGAACGGCCACGTACGTGCCGGCTGTGGTAGCGTCGTAGGCCCTGTTGGTACTTAGCCGACCGGAGGAGCGCAACTTCGCGTGCTTCTTCGAGTTGGTCGAGAGCGTCTTGTCTTGCTTCCTCTGACTCGGCCTCGTTGAAGGTGCGGACGCGTGGGGAGCCGTATTCCAAGTCAGTCGGGAGGACGGTCTCGGCTCCGTAGACCATGAAGAAGGGTGTATAACCGGTTGATCGGTTGGGCGTAGTCCGTAGGCTCCAAAGCACTGATGGTAACTCGGCTGTCCATTTGCCTGTGAATTTGTTCAGTCGCTGGAAGATCCGAGGCTTGAGGCCTTGCATGATCAGACCATTGGACCGCTTGACTTGCCCATTGGTGCGCGGGTGTGCCACGGCGGCAAAGTCAAGGCTGATGTTGTAGTCGTCGCAGAATTGGAGAAAATCCCGCCCAGTGAACTGGGTGCCATTATCTGTGATAATACTGTTGGGCACGCGAAACGGAAGATAATGTCTCGAAAGAATTCAACGGCCTTTTCTACAGTTATCGTGGCCACCGGCTTGGCTTCAATCCATTTGGTGAACTTGTCGACTGCGACGAAAATGTGTGTATAGCCCCCGGGAGCCTTCTTGAGGGGACCAACCATGTCCAGACCTCAGACCGCGAAGGGCCAGGTGATTGGGATAGTTTGGAGGGCCTGAGCCGGCAAGTGTGTCTATCGGGCAATGTACTGGCATCCCTCGCAGGTGCGGACGATGTGTTCGGTATCTGATACAGCGGTTGGCCAGTAGAAACCTTGTCGGAAGGCTTTCCCGACTAGCGACTTGGGCGCCGCATGGTGTCCGCACACTCCCGAGTGGATATCGTACAGCAGTTGCTTTCCTTGATCCCGGAGGTGCTCTTTTTGTAAAGTTCACCATCGATGATGACGAAGGTCTTGGCGCGTCGCACGATGCGGTGCGCCTCGGTCTGGTTCGGCGGGAGGACGTCCCGTAGGAGGTGATCGAGGAAGGGCGTTGTCCAGTCGGGAGTGACGACCAGGACCTCTGGTGAGGGCTGCTGAGTGGCGTCGCGTTCCTGGACTTGCTGTTCTTCGGCCCCGGATGTCGTCTCTGCCTTGATGGAGGGGGTATGCAACTCCTGGAGAAAAACTCCAGTCGGGACGTCGTCCCGACTGGACCCCAGCTTGGCGAGTGCATCCGCGGCCTCGTTGTCACGGCGTAGGACATGGGTGATTTCAAGACCATCGAACTTGGCTTCGAGCTTGCGCACTTCTTGACAGTAGGCTTCTATGGAGGGGTCTCTGCATGACCAGTCCTTCATGACCTGCCAGACCACCAGTTTGGAGTCTCCGCGGGCAGGAGGCGACGAATCCCGAGTGAAGCGACAAGTCGAAGACCATGAAGTAAAGCTTCGTACTCGGCAACGTTGTTAGATGCCGGGAAGTGGATCTGTAATACGTACTTGAAACGCTCGCCTTTGGGAGATATGAGCACGACACCAGCCCCCGCGCCCTGAAGCATCAGAGAACCATCGAAATAGAGTGTCCAGTGCTCGAGGTCGACGACGAAGGGTGGGGATTGGACTTCTGTCCACTCGGCCATGAAGTCGGCGAGAGCCTGGGACTTGATGGCCGTGCGGGGGGCATAAACTATGCTGAAGGCCATTAGTTCCATCGCCCACTTGGCAATCCTACCCGTGGCGTCGCGATTGTTGATGACATCAGCGATTGGGAAGGAGCTGACCACCGTAATGGGGGCGTCCTTGGAAGTAGTGGACTAGCTTCCGTGATGTTATGAACACCGCATAGATGATCTTCTGGATCTGAGGGTACCGCGCCTTGGACTCAGAGAGGACCTCACTGATGAAGTAGACCGGGCGCTGGACCTTCTGGAAGCTCGGAGCGTTCCACAACCAAGACGATACTAACTACCTGAGTAGTTGCTGCGACATAAAGAAGCAGCGGCTCGTTGGGCATTGGGGACGCCAGCACCGGGGGGGTGGTTAAGAACTTCTTCAAACCGTCGAGAGCATCCTGGGCCTCGGATGTCCAAGTGAAACTTTCTGACTTCTTCATGAGTCTGTAGAGGGGCATGGCCTTTTCGCCGAGTTGGGAAATAAACCGACTGAGAGCTGTCATGCACCCGGTCAGCCGTTGGACATCTTTGAGGTTCTTTGGAGGACCCATCTTGATGATGGCGTCGATCTTCTCCGGGTTGACTTTGATTCCCTGTTCGAAAATGATGAAACCGAGTAATTTGTCCGAAGGGACCCCGAACACACATTTTTCGAGGTTGAGCTTCATGCTGAATCTCTTAAGGTTGGAGAAGGTTTCTCCCAAGTCACTTAGGAGGTCTTCTCTTTTTTGAGACTTGATCACCACATCATCAACATAGGCTTGCACGTTCCGGCCGATCTGCGACTGAAGACAACGCTGGATGCACCGTTGGTACGTAGCGCCTGCGTTCTTGAGGCCGAAGGGCACGGAGACGTAGTAGAAAGCGCCAAATGGAGTGATGAAAGACGTCTTGATCTCGTCATCCTCCTTCATCTTGATCTGGTGATAGCCCGAGTAAGCATCGAGAAAATACAAAATTTCGCATCCGGCCGTGGAATCGATCACTTGGTCGATACGAGGAAGAGTAAAAGGATCTTGGGGCATGCCTTGTTAAAGCTAGTATAATCAACACACATCCTCCACTTTCCATTCTTTTTACGAACAAGAACTGGGTTCGCTAACCAGTCGGGATGATACACTTCTTTAATGAAGCCAGCTGCTAGAAGCTTGGCTATTTCTTCTCCTATTGCCTGACGTCTATCCTCGGCGAAACGGCGTAAGCGCTGTTTGACCGGCTTAGCATCCGGCCGAACATTCAGAGAGTGCTCGGCAGCCTCCCTTGGAACCCGAGCATGTCGGAAAATGTCCATGCGAAGATGTCCCGGTTGTCCTGGAGAAAGCTGACGAGCGCGCTTTCCTATTTGTCGCTGAGCGCAGTCCCGATCTGCGTCATCTTGGAGGAGTCTTCAGGGTCGAGCTGGATCGACTTGGTGTCCCGTGCCGACTGCAACGATGTCGATTCTGAAGCTTTCTTGGCCGGGGGTGCTTCCTCAACCACAGCCGACTTGAGATTGCTAAGCTCGGCCTCAGCGATTTGAGCCGCGGCGAGGTTGCAATTTTCCAGGTCACACGTGTATGCGTGCTGGAAACTGCTTTGCACCGTTATTACCCCGTGGGGGCCCGGCATCTTGAGCTTCAGGTAGACATAGCTAGGGACGGCCATGAATTTGGCGTAGCAGGGACGTCCCAAGATGGCGTGATACGATCCTGGGAAGTTGACGACCTCAAAGGTGAGGGTCTCGGTCCGGAAGTTGTCGGGAGTACCAAAAGTGGCGGGCAGGCTGACCTACCCGAGTGGACTCGCCATCTTACCGGGTACCACCCCGTGGAAGGGGGCACCAGCCGGCTTGATCTCAGAGCGAGAGATCTTCATGTCGTCAAGGGTTTTGACGTAGAGGATGTTAAGACCACTCCCGCCGTCCATAAGGACCTTGGTGAGGCGGACACCGCAAACGATCGGGTCTACCACCAAGGGGAATCGTCCCGGATGGGGAATGTAGTCGGGGTGATCCAAGTGGCCGAAGGAAATCACAGACTCGAACCATGCAGGTACTTGGGCACGGCCGGTTCCGCTGCGTTGACCTCTCAATCAGTGATCTTCTGGCGATGCTTGGACTTGTAGCCGTTGGGTCCGCCAAAGGTCATCAGACAAGCGGTCTCTTTCGGGAATTCGTCACCTTCGTCCTGAGGGGGCTCTTTTTTGCCCCGATTGGGGACGTAGGGCTTATTCAAATTCTTCAAGAGATTGCAGTCACGTGTCAGGTGATTGGACTTGGGTCTGTGAAAATGACACGGCTGACTCATCATTTCTTCGAAGGTCGCGTTGGTGCGCTGAGGACGGCGCGGAGGGGCGCGTTCCGCTGCAGCAACAAGATCTCCGCCTTTGCGCTTCCGGTGCTTCTTTCTGGACGACTCGGGGTGAGCATCGCGACTGGGGGACTCGGGTGCCTTGCCCTTAGCCCTGCCCTTGTCGTCGCTGGTAGCACTGCAGACGGCCTCTTCGCCGGTGGCGAAGTTATTGGCGATATCGAAGAGCTCGCACGTAGTCTGGGGGTTCTTGCGTGCTATCTTGTGGATGAGGTCGGTGCTTCGAACTCCCTTGGAGAAGGCGGTGATGACGTCACCCTCTCGGACCTCAGGTAGAGAATTCTTCTTCTTGGAGAAACACTAGATGTACTCTCGGAGAGTCTCATCCGCCTCTTGGGTACAACTGTGGAGATCCCACGCATTCCCGGGCCTGTTGTAAGTGCCCTGGAAGTTGTTCACGAAGAGGGTCTCGAGGTCACTCCATGACTGGATGCAACCCGGAGGTAGGCTGGTGAGCCAGGCTTGTGCTGAGTCGGCTAAAAACAGCAGTAGATAATGGATCGCGACGTAGTCGTTGCCACCATTGGTTCTGCACGCCGTGTGATAGTCAGCCACCAAATGTCTGGCCGAGTTTCACCCATGTATTTGTCGATGCCGGTGACTCGGAATCGCGACGGGAAGATGACACTGCGGATGCGGGTGCCGAATGCTTTCGGGCCCGCATACCCCATGCCGGAGGAGGTCGGCGAACGGCAACGGCTAGTGGCGCCGCTGTCGTCGTGGCGGTTGCCACGGTCATCCCTCTCGGGACCTCGATGGGCGCTCCTTCCGACGTCTGCGGGGTTCCGCGCATCCTGATCCGATCCGAGTCGGCTATGGACCGGCCCGGCTCGGCGAGCGTTTTTGTCCGCGTCCTGATGGGCGCGGCTCCGTGCGGCTATGGTGCCGCGGGCGTCACGATTGGGCCCTAGTCGCTTGTGAACCGCTCCGGCTGGCTGACGACGGTCGGGACTTGCATGGTGACCACCCATGGTGGGCGGACTTCTCGAAGGGGTAGAACGCCGACTCCTAGCACCTACTGAAGAGCCCGCGCGGTCTCCTGAGGCTTCGGCCTGCTGAAGGGCTGTTTCTTCTAGCAAGACGCGGAGTCGCCGGAGTTCGTCATGTCCCGAGGTGCCCTCGGGGATTTCAATGGCGCGTGCTGCCATCGTGGCCGCGAGGATGTTGTGACTCGGAAGCGGGAATATTGGGACTCCATCTCTTTCACGCATGCGAAACTCGTTATGGACTTGGCGTCCTCGAGCCCTCATGTCGTCATTGCGCCGTTGTTCGTCGCGCTGGCGAGCGAGCCTGGTCTGTTGCTCGATCAACTCCTCCTCCTCCTTGGCGAGGAGATGAAGCCGAGTGGCTTCAAACTTGACCGATGTTTGTTCCACGATGGGGACTGGTCGGCCATCACCATCGTCTAGCGAATCGGGGTTGGCCATGAAGACCTCCCGGGACGGGTGGTGACTGCCGGAGCTTTCGTACTCGTCCGAGTTATACTTGAGGACGGGGAGGAGAGAGTCGATGGCGCCCACCAGTCGGGATCTCTGTTCGACGGGTGTGAACCCGTACGCGAACAGCAGATCCGATTTCGGCATAACCTCGTCCCTGGGGAGAGGAGCCGAAGGCACGGATTCAGGAGCGAGTCCGTGCCGGGACGCTGATGGAGTCTCTGCTGATTGACACGCTGCCGAGTAGCAGAGGTGAAGCTTGCCGACCTTGTCGACGATGAAGTTCAGCTTTCCGAATTGGAGAAGCTATCCAGGGTCCGGAGTAGCGTCCATGAAAGCGAATCTCATGACACTTCCCGGGGCGAAAACATCGTTGTTGCTGATGAAACCCACCCCGATTCGTGTAGATGGATCTATGCGCACCTCCCCTACCTAGCGCGCCAACTGTCGGAGTATTATTCCGGCAATACTGAATATGGGGCGGTGTGAGCACAGCAAATCCGGATGGGTGCACACGGGAGACAGGATTTAGACAGGTTCAGGCCCTCGCGGAGAGGTAACACCCTACGTCCTGTGTTTGATGGCTAGTATAGCTTGAATCCCGAGTGCCGCAAACCCTGGAGAATCGATCTCGAGGTTGCTTGAGCTATGAAACAATGGGGATTGTCTATGACTAAAGAGCTTACCGATCGGAGGTCCCCTACTAGGCCTTATATAGGCGATTGGGATAGGGTTACAAGAGTCCGGATCGGTTAACAGATTGATTTCCTAATTAGTTACAACAGATTCCGGGTATGCCGAGCGGATATTTGTCCATGTCTTGTACTCCACGTTGATGAGGCGCCCCCGTGTAGAAGTCGGACTCTGAGTAGTCGGCCCGGCCCGCCCTGTGGCCAGAGGGCCGGATTCGTCCTCCTTGATGATACCCGGGTGCCATTTCATCATCACTTATACACCTCAAAAAACGCATCTAAGAATTTTCATATGATTTGGAACAAATCTGGTTAATCAAACTCAAGAATTGGCAAAACTGTAATATAGCTAAATAGAGAATATTCCTTCAATAAAATTTTACTAAAATTTATATCTGTGACTCATTTTAACTTCTGAACATGAATATAAAATTTTCATAACTAATAAATTTAAATTTCACTTAGCTACAGTTCAAACTCATTTTGGGGCAAAATTGAATTTAAATTTAAATAACAGTCAAATATATTTTAGTTTGAACTGAAAAAAGTTCTCATAGGTCATACATACTATTTGGGCCCTCTATGAATTTCTAAAAAATTTAAAATATATATTTGAATCACCTAAAATTTAAAATGTTAAATCAGGCAAAAACAAAAAGGAAAATTAGAGAGGCTACCTGGGCTGAAGCCTAGACTCCAGGCCCATTCTATCTCTTCCCTTGGCCTAGTAGCGAACCAACATCAAAAGCCTCCTTTTCTTCTCCGCCTCTGATTGCTGGACCTGAAGGTTAGGCTTCGTCTTCCATGCACCTGCCCATGCGTTGAACACGTTCCGAGCGAGAGGACAATAGGGCACGCGATATGGCGCGAACTCCCCCGTCCATCGCCATCCCTGTTGTCGTACCTTCATGACCGCCCGACTCTCCTAAGCTGCCACGACCATACGCCGTCACCTACGGGCTCACGGCCGTGCAAGCAAGAAGATCTGCACCGCTTCTAGTTCTTGCTAGATATCACGCGCTGCAGGCCTCCTCTTAATCCTTCAACCCGACCAGAGCAGTTCTTTCTCCACCATCTTCCTCTCCACAGAGTTTTGGAGGAAACGAGATCCTACATTATCGCAAACGTCTGTAGAATTAATGCCCTTGGCGTGCGTGCCGAGCGTTAGGCCCCTCCTAATGCTCCAACTTGGACTGGTGCTAAGACATGCCACATAGACAAGAAGATGATGTGGCGGGGTAATTAAGAAGGAGAGAGATAATTTTGGTGTCTCTAGGAAGAAATGATGCTAAGCGCGCGAACCTATGCAAAACGCCTATGTGGCATCTATGTATTGAGGAGTTTAGTTGCTAAACAATTAAATGAAGGAAGTTTAGCTACAAAAAGCTAAGCACCTATGCATTGGAGAGTTTAGTTACTAAACCCTTTCATGCACTTAACACCTCATCTAAGCACTTGTGCATTGGGAGAGGCCTTAAAAATGATGTCGTGGTTTTTAACGTTGCCCAACTTCTTTGCCTCATCACATTGAGCTAACATGTGCTTTGAATCGGATTTTGAAGCACGTGGAGCAAACGTCCAATTTGTCTTCCTCAACTCCGGTACGGCGCTGCTGCACCGCAATTCGCCCGCTCCGGTGAGCTAGCGTCCAATACAATACTTCCATTAGATTCCCGACGTCACATTACATCTTCCTGAACTCTCTTCCTTCACTTCTTTCCGAGGAAATTTCACCGCCACCGCCGCGGATCTCCGAGGCACCGCCGTCCAGGCCGTTTCCATCCCGTCACTCAGGACCTCTCCCACGTACTTATGGTAAGTATATTGCTCGTCTACTTGAAACCGATTTGGTTTTGTGCATGCATGCACCATTGCCGTTTAGGTCAGGCGGCGTCGCCGCCGGCCGTTGTATTGGACTGTTGGGTTCGTCATGGCCCCATCTTCCAGATTCCCGCAAGTCTGAGGCCCAGGCCATTGTCACGCTGGAGACCTGAGTCACCGTGCCGGCGGTGCAGTGCGCGTGCTCGAGCAGCACAGAGCAGAGCATGCAACCGTGTGCTGTGCATACAGGCACAAGCGCTAGTCTAGCTAGCATTTGTTTGACTCTTATCTCCTGTGCGTAGGATTAGCTTAATACTAACCAATACACTAACGTGATTAGTCAACTTATATCTCTTTACGACTGCTCGCGTAGCGGTGTAGACGCTATCACGCGGTGTCCGTTGCCAGGTCGTCCCACCGGTTCTTTATGTTTTTCGACAACAATGTGGTCAACTAGCAATGCAGATACACATATAGCTAATAATAGTTGTATTACCTAATTATTTTCTCTTTGATCAATCGTCTTATTTCTTTAACCGAGTGTTCAATTCACGTTCCGTAAACACTGTTGTCAACAGTGATCCATACGACAACCTTAACAAAAGAAGATCCATATTTCCCGTGTTTAGGAGGGTTTTCTCCTCACAGTAGCAACTTCACTAACTGGAGTAACCATATTTTAAGTAGAGTTTATTCCTTGTAAGTATGATTTTCAATCATGTTGCTACCTAGTATATATAGCAACTTTTCACGAATCCGACTAAATTAGGTATGAGTTCACTAAGAGGTAGCAAGTCTCAAAAAAAAATGGTGGTAGCAACTCATAAGTTACGCAGCAACGTACCGAGAAAGGGACCGGGTAACAAGTATCTGCTACTAACAATTCATGGTACATTAGGCATCAAGTATATATTTCCGCTACTAATAACGTTCTCATTTCAAATTAATTTCAAATTAATCAGGTAGCAACAACCTCATAGGTAAAGCAAGTAGCAACTTTCATATAAATCAGCTAGCAAACTCGCAGTCTTTGACTAAAGCAGCAGCAACTTATTGATAAGTCATTAGCAACACCACTATAATCATGTAGCAATTTCAGGAACAAAATAGCAGCACAGATGATGGCGGGAACTAATAATTTGGAACATGAGCAATATGAATCTTGTTTTATTCGGTTTGTCGGTTTGTTGTATAGAGCACATTGGTACAAACGAAATACAAAACAGACGTTTAGACGGAAAAACAGAGCCATCTAAAGAAAAAACGGTGGACAAGTAGCAGAACCGGCTTCCTCACATCTGGTGTTACCCCGGTAGAGCCAACCGGACAATTACGTCTCCAGTAGAGCCAACCGGACGGCTCTACCGGACAGTTACGTCTCGGACACACCAGCTATTTAAATTGCAGCTATTTAAGATTTATCCAATGGTTATGACATAGTTTAACGTATCCTTCCGTGCAGAGACAATCCCGCTGCCGCATGCGGGATAGATATTCCAAAGATAGCGCAAAATCAAAATCCCTTTGGCTCACAGGGACAGTCCTCAGCAACAAAAAGGTTTCCTTTGTATTAGAAGAAACATCGATCTTCTCTCTAATCCACTAAAATTTGTTACAGGAGGATCTTGATTTGACTCGTCACAGTGCTTCCAAGTACATTTGGAATTAGGAAATCATTCGGTACATGTCTTTTACGCTGTTGCCTTGGCTGCTTTTTGAAGCTCCAGCAGAAGCTATCTCCCATGGTGCGAACATTCAAAAGAATCATGTCCTCCGAAATTGTATAGCCAAATTGAAAATTAGTGTGTTCAGTTGATCTTCGGCTTTGGCCTCCTTGGTCGAAGAAGTAACCAAAGCAACACAAAAACAGCTATAAAAGCAGGTATAGTTGTCAAGTCTAGCTGTACATCAAGTTTTCTTTCACGGGCACATTGGACAGGGTGTAGACTTGAGATGGTTGAGTTCACAGCGTGATCAAACCTGAATGGAGAAGACGACATCAGAATGCTAGACAGATAACTAATCACTCTATTTGAGGATATAACTCCATTTGTCAAACTAGATAAATTAATAAAGTAGAGTACATATAAAGAATAGTAACCAAACTGAAAGTGTAGTAGACAAGGAAAGAATACAAAACAGTACCAAATTGCAGCAAAAAGAAAGGAATGTGGCTAGAACATCAATCTGTGCACGAAATATTGAACTAGTCTGAATCTTAATGTTTTAAAAATCATTACATCTTTAGATTTGGCGGCTATAGACTCAAAGGGCACAGACAAACCCAAAGTACCTCTAGAATTTACATAAAAGGATACATGATGCAGGAGAAGGAACCTTTAGTTATCCTTTTTTCTTTTTTTAATACAGCCCTAGCTTGAATACATCTCTTCTGCAGGAGTCTCAGAATTATGCATCCTCCAAGGTTCAGTGATCAAGATAAGTAAAAGAGATGCACGTTCCACACAATGGGCTAGCTTTCTCTACATGTACAGACTACTAATTTTGTTAGAATGGTGATCCTTAACTTCATCTCCAGTTTTCATTCTCACCCTTAAGATTTATTTTTACAGTTTCACAGTGCTTTTGGATTCTGCTCCTGTAATTCAGAAGAGACAACAGAGCTACTCAATTGGAATGATGTGCACATTTAGTCCCGAAAATCTAAAAGGAACTAAGGATGCAGAACACTTGCAAAAATTTATCAAACATGACATAAAAATGATTTTACCTTGCCAGAGTTATATGACATTTGGGGTTTATGCCACTTATTACACTGGCATGTCAGACCCACACTGCAGGTTCCCTCGGTGGCAACAGAAGGTAACGAGCGTGGTGCAAAGTGCAACATTATTTCCCTATAAGCTCAAATTCCTTATAATTCCGAAGGGTGGTGTAATGTGCAACTTACTCTTAAGGGTATTATGTGCAATTTACTCTTAAGGGAATTATGGTTTTCTATTGGTACAGACTAGTGGATTGACTTGTAATCCAAGTCTCCTTGTACTACATATTAACCCCTTTGGGCTATGCAATACAACAAGCTCTGTTCATAACATCCCTAAGCAAAAAATTATGTGTTTCAGCGAATCCCATACAAGTGGAGTCTACCAGACCAGGAGGCCATGTCACGGGCCACCTTCGAGCATTTCCAAGGGCTGTTATGCTGCTAGGCACTGCGGATGCTCAGGATTTCATCCTGGACATGGATTTCCTTCGGATCCAGTAGCATTAGCTGGGTGTGCTCAATGAGCCCTTCACTGAATCAGAAATCTGGGAGACCATCAAGCACATGCTGGCGAACAAGCCACCGGGGCCCCATGGGTTCACAATCGAGTTCCTCCAGAGCTGCTGGGTGGTCGTCAAGGACGATATCATGGCAGTGCTCATAGCAGACGGCAGGGGATTCCACTACCTAAACCAGGAGCTAATCACCTTGCTGCCCAAGAAGCCTAGCGCGGAGCAACTTCTGGCTGATCAGCCTAATTCACCTCGTGGCCAAGACATTCGCTCTCTGGCTCACGCTCAAGCTGAAACTGATGGCGTCGTCGAATCATCGCGCCTTCATCACCGACCACTCCATCCATGACAATTTTGTCTTGGTGCAGCAAACGGTGCGCACGTTGCACCACTGAAATTCCCTCATGTGCTGCTAAATTTGGATATTGCGCACGGTTTCGACTCCTGTCATAGCCCTTCCTCCTCGAGATCATGCACTGCATTGGCTTTGGCGTAGGCTGGTTAAATTGGATCACGATCCTGTTTTCCGCAGCGAGCACACGGGTACTCGTCAAGCCAAGACCGGGGACGCCAATCTGGCATATGAAGGGGTTGCCCTGGGGTCCATGCTCTTCTGATTGCCCTCAACCGGCTTCTGCTCAAGGCCACGGAAACAGGGTTCTACGGCAGCTCACTCCGCAGGGACTCGACGTCGGTGTTCCCCTGTATGCCGACAACGTGATGGTCTTTTGCCACCCACGCGACGACCTACTCACGGTCAAGGGGATCCTAGACCTGTTCGGCTACACCTCTAGGTTGCGGATGAACTCCCGACAATGCTCCGCCGTGCTGATCCAATGCGGCTCGAGGAGATAGCGACTGTCACCAAGTGCATCAACTGCTAATTATCCAAATTCCCCATCAAATACCTGGGAATCCCTTTGTCTGTGCATCGCCCGGCGAGTGCTGCTTTCCAACCGATGATTGACCACATTGTCAATTGTTTGCCCAATTGGAAGGCGAAGTTTTTGATAAAGGCGACTCGGCTCGTGCTTGTCAAAGCCTCCTATCGGCGATTCTAGTGCACCAGCTATAGGTCCTAGCCATGTTCAAGGTGGCTAAGGTCATACGTGGTTTCCTGTGGGCAGGCCGCGACGACGCCGAGGCAGCCACTGCCATGTCAACTGGCTGCATGTCTACCGCCCATCGAAGTATGGTGACTTGGGGGTGCACAACCTGATGCACATGGGCTTGGTGCTACGGATGCGGTGGCAATTCCCATGGCAACACCTCGGCCTCCAATTCCCCCAAATCGAGAAGACGGAGTTCTTTGCTTCCACCTTCATGCTTCTTATCAAGGGGGGAAGATGCACTATTTTGCGAGGACTGCTGGCTGAACAGGAAGGCCATCTGTGAGCAACGTCGAAGCAACTTTACGATTTGGTGCCGAAGCAACGTCGCAAGCGTCGCACGGTTGCAAAGGTGCTCGCCACCGTGGGTCGACAACATACATGGTGCACTCACTGTGGTGGGCTGGGCTCAGTATGTTGTGTGGTGGTGTGCTATTAGTTATATGCAACTCGTTGACATACCGTATCGCCTAACCTGGCATTGCACCGCGAACTGATCGTATTCGTCGCAATCCTGCTAGGATCGAGTCTGATTGGAGGAAGGAGAACTAGCAACCGTGGGCACCCGGCAAGATTAGGTTTTTTATCTGGTCGGCCTACCTCGATCACTGCTAGACTACCGACAGGTTTGCGCACCATAGCCTACCGCACGCTCCACCATGTTTACTATGTGCCTTGGAAAGCGAGAGAATGCGCCACCTACTTATGGACTACATCTTTGCATGGCAGATATAGCATGAGAGCATGAGGTTCTTTTTGGGTGCGATCTACTGCACGAGCACCGGTGGTCGGCGAAGAATTTGTCAACTAGTGGAAGGCAACAACCCTAGCATCCTCGCCAGCCTTGCTACGACTGGGAATGAGCTCCATCATCATGCTAACTGCATGGTGGATCTGGAAAAAGAGGTACGCCTATGTTTTCAATGAGGGCGCGGCAGTGGTGCTAGGCTTGCAGAGCACGATCAAATCCAAGGCTGCCAGTTCGGTCAAGGCTGGGGCAAAGAAGCTGCAATTGCTTCTACTCTCCGACTAAGCTTAGTCTTTCATTTCTCCATGGTTGTAGCCTGCTCTCAGGCTTGTAAAGAACTTTTTCCTATCCATCAACACAACGAGGCGCAATGCTTATTGCGTTTTCTCAAAAAAGAAACAAACCAATATTGCCAAACACTATAGGTCTAATGTTGAAACATAACAAGAACCTATTGCTCCCAAATAGAGTATAGAATCTCATGTTCTTATATCCTGGTGATGTAATTGGCTAACATGCAAATACATATGGAACGAGTGGATCGTTAAGAATAGTACAAGTCCATGGAAGTTATCAAAGTTCCTGCAAAGCACATGCCAAAGGGACAAAAGCACATGTTTAGGTGCATGTCTGCTGGTGTCTATGCATATCGGCGTATATGCATGTGAATCTATGCACGTGGTTATTTCCAAATTCGTGTGACACTGCTCCTTGCTCTGTTCATATTTATTTGCCATTTTCCAATTACCATTTCAAATTGCATTTCAAATTTTGCTAGGTTCCAAAATAATATGTTCATTACTCTAATTTTCTACAAGAATAACATCTCAAGATTTCTACGCACCAGATTTCGAAACCAACCACCAGCTAATTAACTTCTATGGCCTGACAAAACCTGTGGTAGGCACTAGCTAGTGAAAAAGCACAAATTTCATTAAAACATGGGTCCTAATGAGTTCTAAACGAGTTTAAATGAGCTTGAGTTTGATCGCATATGTAAGCAGATAATTTTAGTTTCTTCAACAATAAGGAATTATTTCACAAAGAAAAATCTTAGATTCTATTTCACATAACAAAACAAATAAGATAAAGAGTAAATTGAACTTCGAATAGAAATATTATATGTGTGTGTAAAGTACTAAGGACTACTGACCCATGAGAAGCATCCTCGAGCAACGACATAATCTTTACCACATCACCATACCGCAACCCTTTAGACATAACCGAGACCTAAATACAAACAAAACATAAGCCCCAGTACTGTAAAGCGCATAATTAAGAAAGGCATATCGGACAGCAACTTACCCTCCTCCACAAGCTAACAACAGAATTGTACTTTTCAACCATCGCTCTCTCCTGAGTCTTGAAAATTTTAAAGCCTTGTTCAGCTACAAATTATTAAGGTCCTTAAAAATGAAAACAAACAATGCAAACATCCGCATTAAAGGAGAAACCCCCAGTTTCTATAGAAGCCATTAACGCTCTTGGTTGTGTTTGAACCTACAACCTCCACCATAAATATACTTGAATAGTAAAAAAATTGGATTATACAAAATTTGCTCATGATTTTATTCCTGCTCTATGTGGACTTTCATAATCACAACTCTCATACAAATCCATAAGCCCAGTGATTCTGCCCAGCTCAGGAATAGAGTACAACAAAGGACCATCAAGGAAGTGAGAACCAAGGAGTAACATTCTGAGAACAGATTCTTTGCTCCATGAGCTTTAAAACGTATTTTAGGTATTTCAAAAAAATTGCAAAATATTGTGGATGTATGTTGTGCAAAAATATGTACTAGCAAAATTTGTTAAAAAAATGTCCGTCTGTAACCTACACAAAACAGAAAAGGGACTGATGGCTAATATAGCGACTCTGTTTACTATTTGTTCTCTTTGGTGGAGCACACAAATATGCATACTTTGCACAATTTTTTGCTGGTAGACATATATTAAAGCAATGTACATCCAAGAATTTTCCGCAATTTTTGAAATGTGCATGTGGTTTTTGCCAACTGGGAGCATGTGCACCTTATTGCAACTATGAATCACTGAAGTTCATGCTACTTTTGGTCCAAATAGTTCACTTGAAAACATGCATAAAGTTGAACCACGTCCATAGTGTCTTCAAAACAAGATTATTGATAACAAACTTTCAAGAAATTGAATAACGAGAAACTACAGAAAATTATTAGGATACTTGTCCTCTCTGTTATCAATCTTTGAATTGCTGAATTGACTACTTTATGGATTCCTCCACTGCAGTAATAATATAGTTCCGAGCAATCACATCTTGCTGAAACTCCGAAAGTTGCGAGCCTTTAGAAGTAATAGATAAGGGATTACAACCCACAGACCACGTCCAGTCCTAGAAATATGAGAAAAACAAGAAGGTAATGAGAAAAGAAGGTAATGATAAACTACAGAGGAAGAGAAACATAGAGGTTATAAACAAGTAATGATAGACAACTGGACATAATTAAGTATAATAACTAAAGGCAAAATATATTATAAAATATATATAGCAGAAAAAGTAAATATTTTATGGGTGAAAAAAGATATTAAATGCCACAAATTATTCCTTATGACGATTTTCTAATTTTATATTGGCAAATATAAATAACTTGGTCGTATGAAAAGTATTTCACCAACATCTGACATAGATAAAAAGAATTGTTACTAAAATTGTATGTACCATAGGCATCTCCTTTATGCGAGTGATTTGGTGACTACAAAACCTACAAATAACACTAATGGAATAAGAGCCTACATGTCGTGAAACTTAACTATCAAACTAACCCAGCATATAAAATAGTATGTTTATGTGGAATTGTGAATCATAGCAAGAGAATCATGGGATTGTAAAGAGAGCGTGTTGCTAGGAGATTGCCACACCATTCGAACCATTGCTGGCTATTCTAGAGACAATGTATGCTGCCATTACATATTCAGGGCTACTCAAATGTAAATGCATATCCAATAGCACTAAGGTTCAATCCATGGTACTCAATAGGCAAATGGAAAAGTAATCTATGCAAAATATTGGCAATTTATGGAGTTCCAGAGAAGAAATATATGTTAACCATTAGTTAAGAAATAGTGAAACTGATAGGCATGAAGGCACAACCAACCTCAAATGCAGTTTCATGAGCTGAGCTATAAACCAGATGCGAAGGAAGTAAACCAGATACATATTCAGCAGATGCAGCAATGGCAGCTTTAACTGGTCTCCTATTTAACAGTAAGTTATTAGCAGCATTAGTGCAGTTGAATCAACTCAAAATCAGAAAGAAGACATTTTCTGCGGAGGGGAAGAATGGGACTGGCTAGTCCAAATTTCAGCATGAGTACAATGTGTGGCAAGTTAGCTATGCTTGATCTTGTGACTACAATGGAGCCATGGAGTTGACTGTGTTGAAAAGTTAAAACAGAAGAGGCCCAGGGGTACTAGCACCCCTGACTTATTCTTAAGAGGAAGGTGCGATTCAAACCTGGGTTGCTTGTTAGCACAACCATGTGTCCTATCAATGAGCTACCCAGTGATTCCCGACTGTGTTGAAAAGTTGACTTAAGATCACAAACAAAACAGTGTCCTAACTCCTAAACCTTTTTTTTAGGTGTGGTACACCAAAGAAAAGTTAGCCCACCAATTTAGCTGCACATACTTTTGCTTGTGTGGCAAACGAAACAAAGTCTGTAGCACAATTAACTATGATTATGAATGATGCCACCGTGCCACTTGTGGTCTCAAATCAAGCACATCCTAAATGTGGCAACAGTCTGGGTCCATTAGGTGAAATAGGTAAGTTACCGGTCAGATTTTGGTCCATATACAAATGATTGAAGTCAATGAACAAAAATTCTAATTTTAAATAAAAGTTCATATGCTTAAACCTGCCACTTTTTATAAAACAAAATTGGCTAAGCTTGGTAAATGAAAAGGAGGCTAGAATATTATGATTGCAAACAGGGACAAGGTAGAGGGCAAAGTGGGTGCAGTAGGTACTTAGAGTACTAGTGTACTAGAGTCCGAATTAAAACAACTGATTATGAAAAATTCTGAAAATAATCAACATTGACATTACATGCATCTACCATCACACAAACTTTCGAATCAAATTCGATCTACAAATGGTGGGACAAAAGGAAAACATATCTTGATGTAAATAGTACCAAATTCAAATTCTGCTGCCAATCTACTGTTCAGAACAGGATTTGTCTTTTTCATTATCGACGTGTGGAAAGAATTTAGATTTGAAATTTTGTGGCATGGTATATACATGTTGCGTCAACGTTGTGGAATTTTTTCAGAAATTTTCATGATTATTACGGGTGTTAATTGAAGCTCTAGTACACTAGTACACCTAAAGTGCCTAGCACACCCAATATGCCCCCGACAAGGTAGCAACCCCGTAAGTCTGAGCTCTAGAATGGTTGCTAGTATGTTAGGACCATCGTTTTCATGAAATTACTTGTATAATGCTAGCAATTCTACCTCAAATCCCACAAGATTGACCTCCCATTGCACTGTAAGTGACTTTCCCAAGAATCGACATCTGATTGAACTACGACAACCATGTTCGAAAGAGCCTTGGCTTGATAATGTTTGTCCAATAACAGGGGTTCACTATGTATGAACCAGAATATTGGCACCTCCAATGTTGACCTGTGATCTGAATGTTCTCCTGCATATAGAAACAAAATCTAGTTTATAATATTCATCATACTGTACCACAAGACTGGCCTGGGAAGCAACAACCAATACGAATGCACCTCAACATAGCAAATACTTGCCCCATTTCTCTACTAACAAAATACCAGAGATTATCCTACATCAGTTCTAAAAAATACATGTTGGACCTAAAAAGCACGCAATTAACGTTCTAGAAAGAAATTATATCAGTAGGGCTACAACAGAATCCACAAAATTATAAGCAAAACAAAGTATTTGCATGAAACTGTTCTTATGTTGCATTAAGACTGCTGTGTTTCAGAGAAAAGTTCTATGCTTCAAACCTTTTTGGATTTTCTTTTTTGGATCTTGTGGGTCCTTTCCATGTGAATACTTTGTTTTATTTATAATTTTTTTCAGTAGGACTCTCCCCTATTGTTCCCATAAAAAGTGATATCAGTATATTTTATCAACAAAAGTATTTTCAAATCATTATATATGCAAGCATAAAATTAGAAAAGGAGTGAGCAAAGGTGAGTGGAGACTGTGTTCATGTCCAAAACTAGAAGTAAAGGTAGTATTCCAAAGACAGATTAACCAGCTAGTTCATGTTTCCCTAAAAAAAACAGCTAGTTCATGAATTTCCCCACTTCCATTTCCTCAAAAAAAAATCACACTTCCATTTTAGCCTCAAACAATCAACAGCACACAACCCTCACATGAATCCCTGCATATTATTTTTCACTCACGGTATTGTCCAAGAATTATCTTATCACATGGTACAATCTTACGCAGGACTTGTATCTGACACCTACCAACATTGTTTTGCAAGGTCTCTCTGCAAGTGAGAAACTCCATGCAACACACGAGCATGCACATGAATGGTCAACAAAACATCAACAACCTATAAAAACATATGTTCTGAAATCATAACTGGCTGAATCAAATGATATTCTTCAGGGCAAACAACCTTAAACCCCTGGATCATAAAAGGAAAACTCAAAAGAATATATACCTTTAAGTGAACTGTGCTCACTTAACCTCTGTAGCTGATGTTGGAGGATAGCAGAATCAAGGTATGTATGGACTGTTGACCTGTAGGTACCATTAACCAATAGAAGTGGGACCGCAGCTGCACGACGTGCCATAGAAAATGCCATCATCAATGCTGGTTCCTCTGACAATGACAGCCTAAATATCAACATGCATAATTCAAACACATAAGACTGGAAAAAAATGTTAGCATACTTCATTTACACTTGTAACAAGCTCTTTAGTCTTTACGAATTCTACTCAAGATAGTTTCTGAGGATGTCAAGATAACTGTAAAAGGCACACAAGGCACAGACAAAACTTTCTGGGATTTTTTCTTGAAGGTAAATTCCCTATATGCAACTGAATAGTTCCTGGACCCAGATCTGCCACTGATTAATGGAAGCTCCATAATATGCCACTCCTTTTAAAAACCTTATCCATTTGTGCCACCAAATTTCATGAGTCAAACCGTGATGGGGCTGTCAAAGAAACAATCTTGCCCTTGCACTTGCAAAGACACTGCCATAGATGGCACACGTGTCAGGTCCTCTCTACGCAGATGGCTCACATGTAAGATTACCCATCTTTTCTTCTTCTCTTCCCTTCTTCTGATGTCTTCTCTCCTCCATCCTGATAGGCTCCCCTCTAATTTCACCTTCCTATTCCATTCCTCTTTCTTCATTCTCCTTTGTCCTCCCATGTCTTCCTTCTCTCTTCCATCCCAATCTGCTCCCATCTCCTTTCTCCTTCCTTGTCCTCTCCTCTCCCTCTATTCTCCTCTTCTCCTTTCTCTCTTTCTCTATGCCTAACGCCGTAAAAGTCTGAAACCGCCACTGCCTCTGCAAATTGCTGCCACCACCAGCACCTTTGCTGTTGTCGGCTGCCAGCCTCCTTCCTTTGGAGTGGGAGCTCCATTTTTCCTCGTAGTTGCAGCTCAACTGCCTCCATTGAGCTTTCCCCCAAATTTGCCCCATCTTCTTTCACTTCTCTTACATGGATGGAAACGACCAAAGTATGTATACATGTGTGAATGTGAATTGTTTTGTGATTGTAAATGGGGGTGAAAATGTTCGATTGTGATATGTTCACCAGTGTCCTTTATTTATATATTCCTTCGTCTCACGTGTCCGTGCTCCTTTGCTCTCCTGTGCGCTGCCGTCATTTGACATCCCTTTTCATTGTTGGTGTCCTCTCTGACCCTTGCTTCTCTCCTCTGTTCCTGTGATGGCGGGAGCTTGTGCCGGACAGATTCTTCAACAACGAGGGCAAGGCCAACAAGGAATACTTTTCTTGGCTCTAACTCTCCTAGTCTAGTTGTTGCTTTTCTTTCTGTTACGTTGAAAGTAGCTGCTTCAACTTCAACCAGGAAATTCTCGATATTCCTTTTTATTTCTCATTAGACGAGTGGCATTTTCTTCTGGAAAGAGTCGACTGTCCAGATCGAGCACCACAACTGCTTCGGTGCTTCGTCATTACTAGAGACCGTTGATGTCCTCACACAACGAATGCCCAGATCTTAGATCTACCACTACTTTGTCATCGATGGCATCACATCCTTGTATAACCACCAACCTGTCCAGATCTCGGTTGAGATACGCTGAGGGGTAAGAGAGAGAGGGGAGAGAGGTGGGATATGATGTCAGCAGTGTTGGACGGATCACACGGTGACGATAGGGTGGAGAAGGATGTCGGCGACTGCGTTGAATAGGAGGATGAGGGTGAGCAGCAGCCATCACGGTGGCCTGTCGCCAAGGGCAAAAAGGCACTCATCAGCATGGATGGCAATGGGACGATGATGTTTGGTGACTTGGGTGGCAGTGGGACGATGGCATGAACTAGGTTGTTGGCCAACGCATCCACGAGCTAGAAGCAAATTCAGCACGATAGCAATGCTCTTAGATCTAATTGGCAGAAAGGGGCAAAAGGCATTCTTGCCATTTTAAGAAAACTAAGTCATGAATGACATCGAAACAACAATGCGAAAAAGGAAAAATGACAAATTTAAAATACATAATTTTTGGATGGCACATACCCAAATGTCCCAACCTTTTTCAGCTGTACACAAGTGCTTACTGACTACAAACTAGACTCTCATGTGCACATGCAATTCTATTTTCTAGAATCACTTATAAGTACAACTCAACAAGTTGAATAAACCTGTTATGAGAAGAAAACAAAAGCCGTATAATAAAATTCTAGCAAGGTGCAGATAAATTTGATATATTGTTTCCATTTTGATTAGTTTTAAACCCCACGATAAGTTAGAAGTTTATCACTCCATATTAGTTGCTAAAGAAGCACTTCTTTTGCTCTTGTTGATGGACAAATGACAAGTAATAGAACTAAAAACCAAGATCGAGAAAATGAAGAACACATACACACGTTGGCTAAACATTGACTTCTGAGACTGCAATAACAAAGAACTAAGGCCCTCTTTGATAGATTTTACATTAACAGGCAACTGCTTTATACTCCTGACTTTCTGCAAAAGAAAAAAGAACAATGCAAGGGGGCATTACTTTATTGAATGTACAAAATATAAGCAAAAGCAATAGAATAGTTACCTCTTGTGTCACGAAGTACAACTGAAATGATAACTTGTCATAGTAATGGTGTGCTCTATAAGAAACAGATGGAGCAATTACATGCCTCATAGAGCCCCATAACGTTGACCCAAGGTGTGCAAGAAATGAATCATGAGCCACTGTGTAACTATGATGTTCCTGGCATTAAAAGATTAGATTCTGCTATGAGAAGTATGATTAATACCAGGAAAATGTATTAATATTAAAATAGATTTTTCAGCGTGCGAATACCATGCTACCTCTAGCGCGACCCCTCATCCTGCTTTTTGTTATTGTGCATGTCTTACTTTCTACCTTCCTTTCACTTCCTCTAAACCCTAATGCATCATGCATGAGCAAATCCCATCGTCCTTTTCTCCTCATATAAAACCATACTCCTGATTTTTGTCGTTGTATCCGATGTGCAAGGACGAGCATGTGATGTTGTTGCATTTAATTCATACTGTAATCTTTAAACAATTGTATCAAATTAACAGTGCATCCCACTTGCATTACATTTGTACCGTTGTGTTATACACGACGAACGAACGGAACAAAATAAGACCCATATTGGATATGTTTTAAAGACATAATAATAAGGTTGTTTCTCAGCTAGCAGTTATATGCAGTTGGGAAGAAACTATTATCAAGCTGGAGAGTTAATTACTTGCTACCAACTCTATATTGTTAGCATCTATATGTTTTAATTGCGAGACTCTACCGTGCTGCTATTAGCAACTATCTCTGTTACTTCATGGCAACTATCAACTGATTTGTGCAAGCAACTGCCAGTGGTAGCTCTACATTATTTGCTAGCAGCTCTACAAGTTACTTCCATGCGACTCTGCATTGCTACCTGGCAGCTCTCTATTAGTTGATAGTAAGTACCAGTATTTGTTCATGCAACTACCATGTAGCTCTATATTACTTACTAGTGACTAGCAACTCTACCATACTAGTATCAAGCAACTCCAGTTACTCCACATGTTACTTATCGGCAAGTCTATGTAGTGCTACATGGCAACTTCATGGCAAACAGTATTGATTCATGCAGGCAATTATGAGTGGTAGCTCTATGTTACTTACCGACAACTTTTACGCTTTACTTGCTAGCAACTCTTTTGCTTTCTAGCAACTCTATACATTACTTGGTGATAACCTATATAGCTAATCTCTATTACAGCCAGTTCGGTAGGCAACTACTGTTGAATTGCAACTACCAGTGATAGCTCTATATTACTTCCTACTACCCTAAATGTTACTTGTTTGTAACTCTACATGATACGTACTACAATTCTGTATGTTACTATCTAGTAAATCCACGCGTTACTTGTTGGCAAACTCCATACTGAACCTAGCAACTCTCTATTACTTGATGGTAACTACAATGATTTGTGCACGCAACTATAAATATGCAGGCAATCACATGATGTGCACTATATATTACTTGCTAGCAATCAATATTGCTACCTTACAACTCTCTATTGTTGATAACAACTATCAACTTGTTCTGGGAAGCAACTGTTATTTGCTGGGGCCTTGAGGCTAGCAACTATGTGTTTAATCATTATATCTCCAAAACATATGTGATATAGGTCTTTGTTAAGCCTGTCATATGGAACACAACGGTTCAAACAGAATGCCAATCGAATGTTCGGTTTAATAGCTTGATCATTTTAAAGATAAAAGAGATGGACTACATGAACTCTTCCCGTTATTCATCCCATGTACACGACTACACGTACACTCGAGAATTGCCAAACTGCATGCTCTATGTAGTAGTAGCTGGACAAAGCTAACCTCAGAGGTATCTTTAAACAAGTTCCATTTTTCCATCCTCTTCAGTGCATCAAGAGCTTTCTTCTTATTAATTTCATCAGAATCTCCACTGTTGTGGCCCTCCAGCTCATTTTTCAGATCGTGCATTCTCTCTTCAAGTTCTGTGTAGAAAAATGCAGGTGTTAATTAGGAAAAGGATGATCTTTATGGCAAAGCAACAAATATTATGAACAGTACAAGACTCAAGCATCTCAAATCGATAACTTAGTGGCTTTTGCAATTCATACAAAACATGGGCCAAAAAAGGAAGAAGAATGGTGTCCATGCTTTTTCTTTGTGGTGTTGGGGAGGTATCCTTAATGTAATATGAAACAACAGAGTAATGGATGACTTAGACAACAGATATCAATTACAAGTTTACCACTGTGTAGAATAACTCAAAAAATGTGCAAATTTATGGCCGTCAAAAAGTACCTTTGCAAAGGGCAAGCTGTACCCTTCTTCCCACGCAATGCTTGAAAGCAAAAAGTTCATATACATCAATCTCTGCCAATAGGATATCCACTGCATGGTAATCCTGAACCCAAAAAAATTTGACAGTCCATGTACAAATTAAAAGCTAGTTCAAGATGTGACAACACGATAGAAAAAAAAAGGAAAAGGTGTTAAGAAGCAGCGGGAGTCCATGCATGAAAAAGTGCAAAGCAAGAAAGATTACAAGAGAGGACTTGTTGAGTAACGACTAATGGCAGTTGGGATGGTCACTATGTTGTGGGAGAATATAGACTTAAGGTACCATCCGTAATGGTTCTGGCATCAGAAATATCGAGTAACACAGAGAAGGATAATAATTTCAAGTATCCCAAATCTTTCCGATCCCTCTCTTATCTTCTGCTGTGCTTCCAAAGCTCATCCTATCTCTCTAATCTTTCATGAAGTTCCTCTCACTCTAGTGGTAGGCGCAAGACAAAAGGAATTTGTATAAGCAGCATCAGCAGTTCACCACCCTTTATTGCAAATCTACTATGGACACTAAGGAGATCAGAAAATAAAAGATGCCTCATTTGATATGAGACTGAGTTGGCAGGAAAGAAGGATATCTAAATGAATATTAAAAGAGTAATGATACCAAGAGCATTCTTAGAGAAATCCAGCATACCTCGCCAAAAGAGGAAAATCTCTCTCTGATTGTGTCTTGCAGTTTTTCTTCAGCCTCTTCTTCTGTAACTTCTGCATGAGATTAACTCAAATCACTTCATGCTGGAGAAACAAGTCACAGTGGAAAGCATTTGTTGTCGGTCAGATAATTTCTCTCTTCCAGAACATATTGTAGACATACATTAAGAAAAATGTAACAAACCCAGTCCTGAAATTCTCTACAGCCCAATCCCCACCTGGACAAGCCTACGCAATAGCTACTGCACTTGGGAGTTAACACACCCCACAAAAGGGCTAACGCCCTCAGCAACACATCGCCTACCACAGGAAATGCCTAAAACACCCTCGGTGGACATTGATCCAATTTTTAAGAGGATGACACAAAACCATGACCAGAAAACATGGTTACCAATTACAGCTAAGGCCACACTCCTTGTGACTCTTAGAGATGCATTAGTGAACGTGCTAGCAGCTAAGGAAACTAATGAGAGGTAATTTTCCAAACAATCAATAGACATAGTGACACAATACACTATACCACAGAGTATACGAACAGATAGTAATGAAACGGACTGTGTAGAAAAAACTAGATCGGTAAAAAAGTTACCTGCAACAGCCCCAACAGTCTTTGCCACATTTGGCAGACTAAGTTCTGTACGAACACCATCCCCACCAACAGCAGGGCCCCAGGCGAATGGCCCGGCACTCAGATCAACAAAAGCAAACCTGAAAACAAAGTTTTAATTACAAGGGAACCAATCCAACCTCAATTTTAAGTAGACCAAAATGTCTATACCCCCCTCCCCAGCCCATGCCACCAAACTTTGATGGCGCCTCCTCTGCTTTACCCCGTGAACTATAAACCAGGTATTCTACCCCCTGATTTTCGAAAGCTGGAGCAAATGACCCTTTGAGGCACATCATTATCCACGGTAGCAAGGTTCCATCCAAGTCCAGGGGCAATATTGACTTTTTCCAAAAGTATAAGCAAAACAGAATCGTAGCAGACCTGTCTTTGCCAATCCATATGTCTGTAAGGCATTCAGCATGCAGACCCTTCAAATCACTAGACTTGAGTGCACCCTCTAGAATATCATGCAGCTCATCTTTTGCGTCGTGTAATATCTAACAAGAAAATGTGATATTAGGTATATGTACGGAAAGGTATTTAATTGTGTACTGACATAAATGTGGCACCTGAACAGCTTTGTCATAGACAGTGTCATCTTTACTCTTTCCTTCCTTCGACAGTTCAAAACTGCTTAAGGCTTCCTTGCACTTTTTTGACCACTCCACCTGTACAAGAGATGAATAAAGCATGTTATTAAGTTACACATAATATTGTCATGGTTGGTGCTCATATTTGTCTAACTTTGGGTTACAAATGATAATAAACAATTACAATGGACTATACAGTACAGCCTGTCAACAAAACTGAGTGTGTTGAAGACTTGAAATTGAACAGGGTACCAAAAGGCAGAACATGCTGGATCTTGATCAGCAGTTCAAATATAAATTGGCAGTAATTCCAAAAGGCAGAACAGGCTGGATCTTGATCAGCAGTTCAGATATAAATTGGCAGTAATTCCTACTGGCTACATAAATTTTCCCTTTGTTAAGACTTAAAAACTGAAGAACTAAACTCCAAAAGTTCAAGTGCGGGCTCAAAACACAAAGGCAAGTAATATAAACCGATTGTGATAAACTAACAATCATGTATAAATCACTAGGTCAGAAGGTCAAACACAACCTTCGAGTAGTTTTATGCTTCACTAGGGTATTCAACCAACAAAATAAGGCAAGACCAAGGTTGAACATAAAATGGAATGATAAGTCAAATGAACTGAAACAAAAACATACCATATCCATATCGTCAGTTGTGGTCCACGAAAACGATGACAAAGGATGACTTTCATATAAGGGCCTTTTGTTCACTCCCTTTTCTATATCTAAAGAAACTACCGCATGTCATAGTCAAGTAGACAAAAGAGTGGCATATAATTATAATGAAAAACTAAGATAACTAATTGTGAAAAGATCAACTTTGCTCTTACATGTGTCGAATCATTGCACAAAGTAAAATATTTGACTAGAGGCACAAAATGTACTTTGCCAAATCTCAGTGCAAATCAATTAACTTGCACTTGAGCCCTATTCATAGTCATCCTGGGGCTTTCCTGAAAAAGCTTTTCTAATGCTGAATAACTACATAGTATGCATTGACCTGCACATGGAAAACGACTAGACACAGTGCAGATAGCTGCCTCTTCTTTCCCTTTTTTTAGATTCAGATGTTGGAGCACATTGCATGCTAATGTTGATTGCAGATAAGTGGATAAAACTGTAAATTATTTAAAAGTTAAACCTACGCATAGATACATTAAGATCTCACGAGTACAAAACAAATACTTACATGGATATTACAGGGACGTTGGACAAAACAAAAAGTACATGACTTTTCAAGTAAATAACAAACTAGGAAAGTTGTAAAGAAATTATGTTAATAATATCACAACCAACTTATGCAAGTTAACATCGTTAGATCTGTTAACTTAATCTGGAAATCCTGGCTTCATTCCAAAATTTTAGTAGTACATCCAATACTTAAGGGGATATGTAGATAATATTTATTCGAAAAACCTAGTTTTCCATTTTGCATCTGCATAAACTAACTTCTGAGGATGCAATATCTGTGTACGCTGCAGATATTTAATTTTACTTATTGATCCACATCATTAAATATGAGTGAACGAAGTATTTACTAGTTACCATCCATATAGTTTCCATCTTTACGGTCTCTTTGGAAGGATTCTAAAAACGCGGCAATAGGAAAACCACAGGAATATGATGCAATGGTTTGTTGAATCCTACAAGAACAAGACTACAGGAATTGCTCAACATAAGTGTTTGGATGCTTCCAGGGAAAAATGTAGGATCTTTTGAGATTGTGTGTTACTTGATTACACACACACAGAGAGAGAGAGATAGAGAAAGAGGATGTGCCTTGGTTCCAAAGGGAAATTTCCATGAGGTTAGAGCTCATGTTTAGTTCCTCCAAAGTTTGAAGGAAAAATTTCTACACTACACAAATCCTTTGATCCAATCCTTTGAACCAAACACCACGGATAGGAATTTGTCCTTTCGATTGCAGTCTTCCATTTTCTTTTCCTCCAAAGTTCATTTGTTCCAAAAATCCAAAGAGACATTAATGTTACAGGAACTCAGAAATAATAACATAAATAGGACAGACAACTTACCAAGATAGAGTGTTTTGTCACTTTTAGATTGGAGTATCCGAGCTTGCAGGGTCTTATTCTGAAAAAAAAATCACTATCACGTCATGGTCAGCTTTACTCACCAAAGAATAAAATATATCCAAGATTAATGAGGAAATTCACATTAAAGTAAACATTGGCAGTATCCATGTATAGAATAAGAATCCAATGGCAGCATTGGACATGCACAATGGAAAGTTATATGTATTAAATAAGTAGAACTCGTGGATACGTAACAACACCCAGGAAAGAAAATTTTGCAAAATCAGCAGTGTTCAGACAAACATTGAAATTAGGAACCAACAGAAGATAGCCAATCCATTAGCTTTAGTAGTACGTGAGAGGAAACCTTAGTGCAGAAACACGTGCAACTGATGAACAATATGGATTCTGCATTGTTTCCGTGAAAGAAAGTAGCTTACATATTTTCTTTAAATCATTTTCCTCTGCCAACAATATCTTCTTATTTCTATACCTGGCTATCAATGCAGTCTCAACATTTAGCCATATCACCTTCGAAATATGAACCATTGGATTCGCTAATAAATTTATCTGAAACTGCTGACTGATAACAATTGATTTAATACTTCCAACAAACAAACAAAAAAGGAATTCTGTGAACATCCCAAAGAAAGTCAAGCATACCATGCTCCTCCCGTACCCCCGTCAACCCTCAGATGAAAGAGCAGAGAGGAAATGCATATTGGACATTACAGTTATAACCCGAATAGAATGTTAAGTATGATATATGTGCTATAGGCTGATCTTGGAATGTCTTGCGATGCTCCCACACCTCTTCTATGTGACAACAGTAAGTCAGAAACATTGGTACTAATCACAACCATGAACAATACATATTATTCCATTAGCAAGAGAGTTATGGTCCACATGGGCCGATACTATGCGCCACACTCTAAGTATCCTATATACATATGTCAAACTTACCATAGACTCTTGTTGCATACAGCTCCCAACTAAAGATCTTTCATGTGCCAGAAATTTCATAACAACAATGTGCATGTCAGAGATTTATGAAATCAACATTCAACAAGATATAAGCACACTGGTATTCCCCAAACCCTGGGAGGAATTTTGCTAAAACATGTGAGCTTACCTCCCTGAGCAAGTTGATCTCAGACTCGGAAAAGCCCTTCCTGTGAAATAAGATGGCACAAAACATAAACAAATGAATATGAAAAGATTTAGATGATGTTCTATTCTTTGCCAAATATGTACCATTACACTTGAATGATGAAACAGCACGGGAGAAAAATGCACCGAACACTATCCAGAACACTCTGTGTAACTTGACGTACACAGCTTTTACTCTTTTCCATTTTAGAAAAAGGATTTGGATTTATGATTAAAAAAAAGATAATATAAGAAAAATACTTAACTTAATTAAATGTGGCCAAAATAGAATTATTACCTTACGATGTGAAAACAAATGGTACAAATGGTTTAAAAGTAAACTACACAGTAGACCACCATCTCTAACAAAGGTTAGGTTGATATCTATCTAGCATGATTCTACGTAAGCCTCACACTACTAAATTACTTTATTGTGATGCATCCTTTTCAGTTTGAAGCTACCAGAGTGGTACATAACTATTACTCCCTCTGTTCTCAGATAAGCAATGTTACTTTTCAGTTTTACAGTCTCCAATGTACAACTTAACTCATAATTTTTAAGAACGTGTTTGCAAAAATTGTAAAATATTATAATGGCCTGTTTGGGAGGGCTTGCGCTTCAGCTTCTCCCTCCAGGAAGCACAAGAAGTCCCAAATTGGGAGCCCATTTGTGTACATTGGAGGGTGCTACCCAGACTAGCTTCCCGAGCTTCTTGAGGTATTGGCTTTCAGAATGCCATTGAACTTCAACAGAACTACAGCCGCTGTGCCACTAATATAAAAACCCCATCCCAACCCCAAACACTACACCTTCTTCCCAAATCCCCCTGTTTCTCCCCATCATGTGTGTGTCTCCTCCCTAAGCAAAGGAGAGAGCATCGTCTAGAGGTGCGGCCTGCCTCATCCCTGATTCCCGGTGCCAGCTGCTAGGGTTGTTTTCATGTTGTAGCCCCTTCCCGACATCTACGCCGCCACTCAGGCGTTCACTACCCCTCGCTTGATGGATCCAGCGCCGCAACAAGGCCCTGCACCCAGATCCGTGCCTACACATTGTCGTTCGCCACCCCCTTGTCGACATCCTGCACCATCCCAGATGTGCCGCTCTCTGGACTTCCCCCGACAACCACATCGTGCGCCTAGGTAGTGCACCTCCTTCCCCTTCTCTTCTCTTGTAGCATGTTCATAGAGATGGCTTGTATCAGGTTTTTTGTAGTAGTTAGTGTTAGCTAATAATTTGACAGATTTGGTCAATGAAAACTTGAAGCGTAGTTTTCTATTTTTGCAGTGTTTTTCATCAGGTTTGTTCAATGGACCAGTTCAGATTTGTGAAATAAATCTTAGGTGGGCCAGATTTGTGAGTTTTCTGCTGCCTTTGATGCACAAGTTCAGAGTTTCTTTTGGCTGTCAACAGATCAAACGTGGGGTTGGGGTAATCAGTGTATATTTTGTTTTAGGGGTTATAAACCATGTAATAATTCTTTACTCCTATAAATAATTGAGTGGGTGGTGATGGTCCATCTGTCATCCCATGTCCTCTCCACCAAAGGTAAACTTCTTGACTGGTGGGTTCATCACTCCACGATTTCCACCATTTTGTTTTAAGATTTGCAAAATATGTCATATGATTACTTTTACGGTTTGGTACTTGTAGGTTGCCTTGTTTTTTCTGACTCAAAGTCAGTTTTTGTGGCTATGGATTTGTATGGAGATTGATGTGCCACATGATTAGATTTACTTTCATTATTTTCATAGCAACCCGCAAGCATTCTGCAAGTTTCTTGTAAATCTTGTCCTCAACTTGAGTGTGGTGCTTTAAAATTATCATGATATAGTACTTTTGTATTTTATAAACATATACCCGCGGCCACTTGTAAAAAAAGAATGTTTAAAATTAATCCATCAATTGAATAGCAAACATAAGTCAAGGATATTTCAGACAGACTCCTTCAGCACAGCTGGCCCTTCTGCACAAGTCCCAGCCCTCCCAAACGGGGCCAATATTAGGAACAGGGCAGACCACAATTTAGGACCAAGATGTGAGCCGGTGCCACTCAATTTCTAAGCATTTCAATTGTTTCATATTATCAAGATCAAGGTAAACTCAGAAGTTCATATGCACAATTTCCAAGTTTAAATTCTCATACTAATATATATAAAGAATAGTCGATAGTGACTTAATAGATAGAGGTATGATGCACCTGGATTAGTAATGATTATTTACATTGTCGACGGAGTAAGAGCATTGATTAATACTGGAAATTTTGGCTACAGCTCTTTCAATAATATTTTTTTTGCCATGTCATCTAGATATCTATTCTTTAGCAAATAAGCAAAATAGTCTTGCAAATTCTACCTGACTGGTCATCATCTCAAATCAGTTCTTTAAGAATATTTCAAGCAAAATCGTGTGCTCAGGCATTCAAGTAGAACTACAGGCCACGTAGATTGAAATCTCAAATTATATTTAAACTTGTTGTGGCGCAGCAAAGAAAGTCAGCATGTTCATACCATCAAAGTTACCAGAAAATGACACACCATGCTCTTGTTTTATCACAATCTTGTAGCTAAATGTAAATGAGTGCATCTTTTATGAGAATCCTATTACGTCAATAAAAGTATCTGTAAACTCACCGATAACCAAAGTGATTACAGTTCTGAATAGGCTTGGGGTTAAGAATGAAGATGTTGTATGCTTCTTGTATCTGAAGGTGATTTACAAGTGTTGAAAATATATATTCCATTTGATCACTGTCCACTTGACAAAACGCCGCCTCATTTTCTCTGTACAACATAAACGAAAAATAGTATTTGTCATTAACGATCAAAACTGATGGAAACTGCAAGGTAGCATCATAGAAGTAACTAGCACATACCCCGCACATTGCAGCAGGCTTTAAATTCAAAGAATTCAATATAATCAGATGAAAGATCAAAAACATTGAGTACATATATGATATATCAACTCTTTATTAATAGTTAAAGTAGCAATATATAACTACTAGACCTATGAAACAATTTCATGTACAACCGGCCTAAGATATGAAAATAAGGGGAAGGATAGACTATTTTTGGTGTAACAGCAAAGAAACTAAAAGGATGAGGGATTGAGAGAGTTGGAATATAATATATATGCTTTGATACGTGGAGTATTGGACTAAGGTTCCTTTGTGTGGTATGCTTGCACTTATATTCTCATGTCATCATGTGATACAATTGTCAGATTTTACCAAATTGCTGGATGACCAGAATTGCAACATGGTGTGTGTTTCAAGAACATCTGACCTGGGATCTGTGAGATCTTCTCTACGTGATAGAACTTTTATAGCATGTTCAAAAACAGACATGACATCTTCTCCCATGTGTATCGCATGCACAGAAAAACTGGACCAAACAGAAACGAAGGTAGAATTGTGGAAATTAGTCCTCATGGAAGCATACCTTGGCCTAATTACAAAAACAGATGAAAAAAATGAGAGAATCATCACTTGTGATTCACATGGCTGACTAAAGGAAGATCATATTGCTTTAGTTTCTTAACACTAGTCTTATAGAACGGAATAAGAACTTCGCCAACTGGAGGGATTCTTGTGTGCTCAAATATGTGATCTAATTTTGTGAACCAGCGCTCCAGTTCTTCAGGTTCCAACTTAAACTCTAAAAAAATAGAGGAACTGTTAAAACTCGTGATGAACAAACAGCAAATGATAATAGCATGATTGCATGAAGATAATTTACCGTGGCCTCCTTTTCCATCAAATCCTATAAAGATGAAGTTCACAGGAATTGAAAGATATATTGAATCAACCTCTGCCAGGCTCATATAGTTTGCAACATTACCTGAATAGAACAGCAGCAGAAGAAGAAAGGGATAAGCTCAATAGTGAAGTGATCTCTTCTTTATTCGATGAGCACACAATCGTAACTCCTAGACTATCCATATTTCGTGTGCAGTCGTTTTTTCAGATGCACATATATAAGTAGTCATGTTGTCGGTGGAATCACTTCTCCACACAAAAATCAAACCAACCATTTGAAAGATAGTCCTTGCCATGAAGCAAAACTACAGAATTAAGACAAAGGGCCCACTGCAATAACATTATCTGAAAAATATAGACATGACCAGTTTGTTGAAGTTGCATGTGCCATATACCATGCTTACTAATTCTTGACTGCATACCAACCGAAAATTCCCATGCAGTTTGTTCTTATATTGCAGCATTATGGCCTTTACACACCTACTTCTCTGCGTTCTTAACCCTTCATTTAGTCACCTCGGCAATTCCATGTCTACTTCGTACTTACTATGAAACTCAAACTTCCTTGAAAATTCACGTTAGCATCCTCGTATAGAAACAAAAGAGTTGCTGGAAAGTGTAAATCTACATAGGGCATACAGGACCAACTCAGCAAGTTCTACTAGATACAGACATAGTGGTTACTGGTTAATGGTTATAATGCTCTACATGATTATATCAGCACTCTTACTGAAAGAATGGTGAGAAGCTCATGAGCAAAAGTATCAGCTTGAACTAACAGTTTCCAATTGAAATTATCACGCAGTCGCCGCAACATCCAAAAGGTAAAAAAAAAGAAAAGGTATCGTTGCAGAGGCTATCTCTTAAGCTATCCAACACTGAAGGTCCAGACAAAATTTTGATTTGGTTTGTTTGAACCATGACCTACAGCCTAAAGAAAATTGATGAGCCAGCACAAGAACCCACCAGCTCTTGTGAAGTTGAGCAGCGCCTTGTTGCTGGAATCCCGCGATGCAGAGCCCTCCAAGTCATTGAATTCTACCAAAATCAAGAAATCCGTAAGTACCATCAACCACATAATGCCACAAGCAAGCAGGAATCCCCGAACGCAAAGAAAGAAAGGAAGGAACCGAACCTGTGCGCATGACGGATTCGGTCCAGAACTTGCTCTGGGGCTTCAGGTTGAATAGCGAGAACACCGAGGAGGAGGCGGTGCCGCCAATTTTGCGCGTCCGGGTCCCCAGCGTGGAGTCGGCCGCCTCCCGGGACGGAACCTGCAGCGGAACAGGGACACGAAGGGCAAACCGATCGCATCACGAAGCCGAACGGAAGGGGGCGATATGATCAGATCTAACCAGAGATCTAGGTTCGGGTGAGACCAGATTACCAGAGCGAGCAGCAGCAGGACGAGGGGTAATACGAAGAGAAGGGGCCGACGCCGGAAGGGGTTCATCTCGCCGGCCGGGGTGCCGTGGTGGCGGCGGTGGGCAGCAGCAGGAGGGAGACCGGGGACTAAGGAGACCGTACACCGGGGTTTTGGTATTCCAGGCAGGGCCTTTCGTCGCTCGCTCCTGAGGGCCCGTTTGCATAGCTGGTTTGGCCCAAATACGTGTGTAATTTACAGCTCCCGAAAGAAAAAACGACTAAATTTAAAAAATAGTATTTAGATAGTTAGTATTGGACTAGTCCATACCCGTTATTTTCTCACTTACGCCCGCAAAAAATAATCCCGTTAAGTGCTCCGTTTTCTAATCCAACAAATATTAGGTTTTGCTCGAATCGAACAGGCGAGGTGATGGCCGTTGTCTGTCACCCACAACGAGACGCAGCCACCATAGATTTCCTGCTTCCTCGGCCTCCCCACACTGCCACACACGAGGAAGGTGACCGCCGAGTGCTGCTTGCTCTCCTTTCTCTTGGCTTCCCCGTCGCCACACCCTTTCCGTCCATCGCCGCCGCCGTCCGAGGGAGCCGCGCTATAGAGGGAGGAGAAGGAGAAGGACCTGGTGCTTCTCGTCACTGCGAGCCGCGCGCGCGTCCTCTTCCTCGCCGTGACGGAGTCCACGACGGCAACATGCTCACCCTCGGCCTAGTGCAGAATGCCATCTACTCCAACCGCGTCCCTATCTTCTTCAAATCCTACTGCATGTAAGCCCTCCCAAACACCAAATTTATGCAACTCCTTTTGTTTATTTAGGCTTGTGATTTTGGGGAATTTTTGGTTGTGTTTGTGTGGGTACGTTAACGATGGAGAAGCAGAGTGTTGTGCAAGCCTCCTCCAGTCTTCTTCCCCTCTTTGCCTAGGCTAGGGTTCTTGACCCTTCTTAATTCCATTGCGCAAGGAGAGACACCGCCTCAACCCCAAGAACCAGGCTGCCAAACCAATTGCAAGGTACATGTCGATGCATCAATTTTAAATCTCCATGGTCTGAGATTAGAAGCCTTTCTTTTTGTGCCAATTTTAAATCTCTATGTCCGTGTATTAATTAAGTCTTGTAACAAACTACAAATCATTATTTCTTTATTCACTCCAAAGTTCCCGAATCACCTTGTGTTTGTGTCAGAGCATCTTGTCGATGATCTGCTCTGCTCTGCTTGCATAGGTTCGTTTCTGGAGCTCTTTTGGGGTCCAAATGCATTAGAAGATTTTGGCCTTCTTTGTTGATTGTATTTTGCCCTTCTTGGTGAGAATTTGTTTATTTTTCTTCTAAAATCAAGATTTGGGACAGGAAAATTGTGCGACAATACAAGTCGATTTCATCCAATATCTGCTACATACACATCAAGTTGGGGACACTTTGGAGTGAAGACTAGAGAGTATAGGTTAGTTGTACTTCTCACAACTCCAGTATACATTTTTTTCCTCAAAGACTTGAGTATGTATGATTGGAGTTGACATTTGTGCTAAACAAAACAACATCGTTTGCTTAATTTATCTTACTACTGATTAGGTGAGTACTCCTACTGTTCTTGACCGTCTTAATCCCATCGCACAAGGAGAGACACCGCCTCAACCACAAGAACCAAGCTGCCGAACCAATCGCAAGGTACATGTCTGTGCATCAATTTTCAATCTCCATGGTCTAAGATTAGATGCCTTTCTTTTTCTACCAATTTTAAATCTCCATGTCTGTGCATCAGTTAAGTCACTGTAACAAACTACAAACCATTATTTCTTTATTCACTCCAAAGTTTCCAAATCACCTTCATCAGTGGTAGTCATAACATATTATGTGTAGAATGTGGCTGTTGGTTCTACTAGTGCTCAGTTTTGGGCTGTGTGATTGGTGTAGATTGGAGCGAGCTGATTCGGTGAGGGATTTTGGATTTTATTGCTGCATTCCTCTAAATCCTTCTTGAAGCAACCAATGTGATCTGAGCTGTGAATTTTATTCCAAATTTGTGAATACCAGCATATTTGCCTGCTAGGATGTATTAAAGTTGGGAAATAATTCCCATAACGGGGAAATTGTGAATTTATATTGTGTTCTGTCGGAGTATTATTCTGGCAATACTAACTATGGGGCGGCGTGAGCACAACAAATCAGGATGGGTGCACACGGAAGACAGGATTTAGACAGGTTCAGGCCCTCACGAAGAGGTAATACCCTACGTCCTGTGTTTGGTGGCTAGTATAGCTTGTATCCCGAGTGCCACAAGCCCTGGAGATTCGATCTTGAGGTTGCTTGGACTTGAAAACAATGGAGGTTGTCTATGACCTAGAGAATACTTGCCGATCGGAGGTTCCCTACCGGGCCTTATATAGGCGACCGGGGTAGGGTTAGAAGAGTCCGAATCGGTTAACAGATTGATTTCCTAACTTGTTACAACTGATTCCGGGTATGCCGAATAGGTATTAGTCCTTGTCTTGTACTCCACGTTGATGAGGCGCCCCCGTGTTGGAGTCGGACTCCGAGTAGTCGGCCCGGCCCATCCCGTGGCCAGATGGCCGGATTCGTCCTCCTTGATGATACCCGGGTGCCATGTCATCATCATGTTCCTTTTAGATAGCATTGCTACAAGTTGTTGTACTGTTGAATGGGGTAATCCACTTGTCTAATGCCAACCATGTGATTTTGGTGTCTCTATCTCAGCAATCATTACAAATCATGCAATGTAGATGTGTTTCTTTTGATAAACTTGGCCTATTTGTTTGGACCTTGATTCCTTCCGTTATATGCAATCACTAGGACAAACTATGTTAAGGCTTCTATGTTTCACTTATTTTAGAAAATAATCTCCCAGTCTTTGCATCATAATTGTGGAATTTCTCTTGTTTGGACCTTTAGTTAAGTTTATTATGTTTATTCAACCTTAATTTTATTCAACTTGATTAAACTACCTTGATTTGTTTGCGCAAATTTTGGATTATTTGAATATGGATAATCTTGTTCTTACCGATTCCAAGGAGGAAGAGGAAGAAGAAATGCTTTTAGTTTTCCCAGTTTTCCCAGCATTATACTAGCCTAGGAGAATTAAAACTCCATGCAATACATTGATCCTTACAGGTGCAAAATACATCGTTGAGCTATTGGAAGGGCACCTGGACAGATGTCACAACATTCTTAGAATGGAGTCCCACATTTTCTAGACACTTTGCAACCATCTTAGAACAAAAGATCTTTTGCAAAACATAAGAGGTTTTACCATCGAGGAGCAATTAGGAATGTTCATGTACATGCTTTCACGGAATGCTAGTTTCCATACATTGACCGATCAATTCCAGCATAGCGCAGGATCCGTCCACAGGCATATCGGTGCATGCTTTGATGCAATTATATCGTTAACATCTAAGCTTATCAAGCCTCCATCTACGGATACCCATTGGAAAATATCATCGAGTCCACAATTTTGACCTTACTTTCAGGTACATGTCATCTATGGCTGTGAAGTCTAGTAATCTCTATCCTCTCCTAGTATATCTCAATTAGTAACTCTAATTTTCTTGTTGCAGAACTGCACAGGGGCAATCGATGGGAGTCATGTCCCTATGACAATATCAAGTAGTGAGGTTGCACCTTACAGGAATAGGAAGGAGACCCTATCACAAAATGTTATGGTTGCTTGTGATTTCGATTTAAATTTTGTCTATGTCTTCACTGGTTGGGAGGGATTAGCATCAGATGTTAGGGTCTCAAAATCTACTATCCGATCAGGCTTCCGAGTACCTGATGGAAATTACTATTTGGTTGATGGAGGCTACGCAAATACATCAAGCTTTCTTGCTCCCTACTAAAGAGTTCGGTATCATCTCAAAGAGCAAGGTCGGAGCAATTGTCGACCGAAGGACTACAAAGAACTCTTTAATCTTCTTCATGCTGATCTGCGGAACCATATTGAGAGGGTTATTGAAATTCTGAAGATGTGGTTTCCTATATTGAAGGTGGGTACATATTACCCAATAGAGACTCAAGTATTGAGAGGGTTATTGGAACTCTATGATCTGTTCATTCAAGTTTAAGATGATGGTTTCTATGTTTGATCTTTGTCAGATTGTCATATGCTTTGTCTTATTTTGTTATTTTCTCTTATTTCTGCTAATCCAAGTTCTTGGTTTTAATGGCACAAAGGGTGAGGTGGACATTAAAGTATGAAAAGGGACTGGTTGATGTACTCACCGAGTACAATCTTTCTCACTACCGTGGTCAGAATGGATGGCATTCGGAAAGTTGGAACCGAATTGTGAAGGACATCAACAAGCTATTTCCAGAAGCAAGTTTTACCAAGTCACAAATTCAAGATG